>JAKSZT010010581.1:11457391-11511125 GCA_026826555.1 Tolypeutes matacus
GCAGGGTCCAAAGCCAGGCTGGATTGTTCAGGCTTTCACTAGCTTGGTTGCTTTGGATTTAGCTGCTCAAGGCTGAAGCTGGCTTATTGTCTTTGTTTGTCAGGGTGCCATGACAAATACCACAGGGCAATGGGGATATATTGGCTCAGGGACTAAAAGTCCAAATCAAGGTGCTGGCGTGAAGGCTTTCTTCCTCCCAGGGTAGGTAGCATTCTAGCTGACAGGCAATCCTTGGGCACCTTGGTTTTCCTCTCCATGTCAATGTCCTCTCCTTTCCCTTCCGGGTTCCCGCTGGCTTCCAGTGTCCCTCCAGCTTCCTGCTCCTCCCTGTGGCTTTCTCTGATGATGTCCGAATTTCTTCTGCTTATTAAGGACTCCAATAACCTGGATTAAGACCTACCCTCGTTCAGGTGGGTCACACCTTAACTAAGATTAACACCCTCAAAAGATCCTATTTACAACGGTCATACCCCCAGGGATGCGATTAAGATTGAGAACATGTCTCAGTTGGGGTACATAATTCAACCTGCCACAGCTACTGCTTGCCATCTTGTATTTCGGCTCATGTGCTCTACCCTACCTGTTTACAGTTATCTGCCAGAAACATTAGGAACACACAGCAGAATCCCAGCTGGCCCACAATCAGGAAGAAGAACACGATGGATCTAGGTGTTGGGAAAGGAAGATGTTTGTTATAAAAGGAGGGAAGGCAGAGAGAATGTGGGGCCACCCAATGTCCTGGTGTTATCAGCCCCTGCCTCACCTCTCCTGCCTGGGTGCCCTTGCTTCTTTCAGCTGCAGGTGGGAAATGCTGCTGCAGCCTCAGACCTTCTGCAGCCCTGGAAGGGCTGCCAGTGCCCCGACAGGCTCATCACTATGTTTCTAGGCAGAAACTTCTCATGTCCCAATAGTTACAGAGTCAAAATGGCCTGTATTGAACTCCCTGACCCATTATCTGCTGCCCAACCTCATCTGCTCAGAGAAGGGGGACTCTGTCCTAAATTCCAGCCAACTTGACTTGGACACTGAGCACACTGCTCACTGTTGACCATTCCTTCCTCCATGGGCTGAATCTGCTTCCACTCTTACCCCTCCAATCTCTGCCTCACACATCAGCTAGATTGACCTTATAAAAATTATTGATTATATTATGCCTTCTTCTGCTTAAAACCCTTCTGGGGATTCTCTCTGCCCTTGGAATAATATTCTAGCTTGGTAACTTGCCTACAAGTTACTGCATAATTTGGCCCTGTCTACCTTTCCATTCTTTCCTTCTCCATCTCTTCCTCCTCACTCAGCACACTTGGGCCAGTTTCTGGAGGACTCTGAGCTCTTTCCTGCCTCCTGGCCTTTGCATTTGCTGATATCAATCCCTAGGAAGTTTGTCATACCCTTCTTTAAAAGGCTGATTCTCACTTATTCTTTAGATCTTAGCTTAAACTTCACCTTCTTAGAGGGTTTCCACCACCCCCACTCCCTCATAGCTCTTATAATTCATAATTATACATTTACTTATTTTCTTATTCTCTATCACTAGGTCATAAACTCCATCAGCTTAAGGATCATGTCTGTTTTTTTCACCACTACCTCCCTAGCACCTCTTAAGATGCCTGGTCCATAGTGGGCCCAAGTGGATGAAAATGAATGAATGGGCCCCCAGTTTCTCAGTGAATGGGCCAATCTTGTACAAAGTGTGCAGAATCCATCTCTGCATGCTGTCTGGCCTCCCTGGATGATTAGATCTGCTACCTATCTCAGACTTTGCCCAGGGGCCCTCTTTGCCCCTCCTTTTTGCTTACATATGCTGTCTTGCTTCCCTGCCCTGGCTGTTGCAGATGTGTTGTTGGATCCTAGAAGCACCTGACTCTAACCCTCTAGGAGGGTTAGAGTCTTGAGTCTTGGTTATTGCCTCACGGCTGTCTTCCCTTTAGGATTAAAGAAGCACAGGAAATATCAATTTCTTATATATTAATTTGCTCTCTGAAGCAGCCTCTAGAGTCCATAACATACAATAGTTTCTTTAGGGCAGGAGTCAAACGTTCGTGTGCATCAGAATCATCTGTAGGACTTATTAAAATAGGTTTCTTGGCCCGCCTCAGAGTCTTGATTTCCAGTGACGGTCTGGAATTCTTGGCAGGCCTAAGAATATACCTTTCTAACAAGTTCCCAGGTGATGCCTATATGGCTGGGTCGGTGACCAACTTTGAGAGCAAACATTTTAGGGCATCCCAAAGTATTGGTATTAATCAGAGTTGTATTACCAGAGGGACAGACATCAGCATGGTGTCAGAGGTTCCTTGGAGACTCAGTGAAACCCCCCATTGTACCCCTTTGTGGGCAAGAGAGGGACAAGCTACCTGCCACAGTGGGCATGGCCCTGGAGCCAGGCACACGGGCTGGCTTCCAAGGCGTGCATCATGGTATCTCCATAGTCCATAAAGGGCTTGCTGCGCCTGTGGGAGAGAGCACGTGAAATGGGATTTTGTTGAGTTCAGGCATATATCTTGGCTAGAGAGCAAGACAGGCCCTTCCCTAATAGAAAGCAGACTGAAAAGATATACAGTAGGAACCTGCAGATGTGATGGGGTCAACACCTGCCACTGCCTTTGGTGCCACCTCCGTTTCCCTGAGTACTCTGAAAAGCACTTAGTAACTCACCCAATAAAGATGCAATGAGTGGCTACTGGGTGTTTGGCATTGTGCAAAGCACCAGGGTACACATCAGTGAGTAAGATAGGCAGGGTCCCCTCCTCGTGGAACCAACAGGCAAGTGGATCAATGAGTCCCCTGAACTCACTGAAGCCACAGGGACACTGAGGCCCAGAGGGGTCAGGGCATTCGTCCATTCACACCCTGGGAGAGCCCTGCTCTCCCGACTTCCACAACAGTGATCTTCCCACTGCATCCTGCTGCTTCCCTGAGCCCACACGAATGGCTGGCCTTCATGGTGGCAAGGAAGGCGAGTGAAGGAGCTCAGACCCACAGGGGTGCATTGGAATTTCAGGGAAATGAGAAGGAATGGGGCTTTTCCCCATTTAGTTAAAAAAAAAAAAATACAAACGTAATGTATGCCTGATATTAAAAGGTCAAATGGTACAGAAGTATTTAAAATAAAATTGGCAAGTTCCTCTTCATACCCTCCCCTGCCTCATCTCAATCTACTCCTCCTACCCATGTCTTTCCGCAAAAGTAGCTACTTTTAAGTGTGTTGCGGCTAATTCCAGACCTTTTCCTATGTATTTACAAACACATGTTCTGAAATAGGTTATTTTTTAAATCTCTCGTAGAGTTTGAAAAAGCATATTCAGTATTATTTTTAAGAATTGTGGGTGGAAAATGATAAAAGGCCACTTTACTTTTGTGATGTAAACTGCCGAAAGGAAACCTGGACAAACTCTTGGCTGGGGGGCATGGCTAAGAAACGTCACCCTGGTCTACGTTTAAAGATGTAAAGCAGGAGACCGTGGGAAGAGATGCTGGTGGAACTAAAGCTGTGTTTGCCAGGAGGCGTGCTGTGTTTGCCAGGAGGCGTGCAGTGCTCACCTGCGGCGGAAGTGGCGAGAACACTTCACCAGGACACCCATGCAGTGCACGGCCGCCAGACCTATCGCCAACAGGCTGAAGGAACCCAGCTGGAGGTGGGGGTATGGGCAGAAAGAAGAGAGTTGAGTAGGAAAATCCATGCTGCTCGTGAGGCAGCGGGATGAGCCCCGTGCCTGGAGCTCGGGCCTGGCTTTCCATCCTGGCAGTGCCTCTGGCTGCTCTGTTATCTGGGAAAAGTCCCTTCCCCTCTTTGGGTACCCTTTCCTCTGTGTAAAGTGGGCTTACCATTCTCAAGGGTCTCTTTTATGTCCTAAGGTTTTATGCTTTATGTTCTGGGAGAAGAAATTTCTGAACATTTCTTAAGATAGATGTAATTCATTAGAGTGGCCATTAAGGAAGTTTACTAAGAGCTATCATCTCATTTAACCTACACAACAGCTTTCTACGATTAGTCCCATTTTCCACAGGGGCATCTGAGGCTTAGGGAACTTGCCCAGTGCCACGGAGCTGGTTGGTGGTGGCTTCAGGTTGCAAAGGCAGGCAGACTGACTCCTCGGCCCTCCCTCTCACCACGCTGCAGAAAGAGCCTCTCATTGCCTTGGAAGGGAGAGTGTAATAATGGATGGATATCCTGTGGAATGGGAAACAGGCCTGGACCATGGAGACTCTCCCAGTTGCCTGTAATGCCACAGAGAACAATGACAGGGCCCAGAGGAGCCACAAACCCCAGAGGAAGGGAGGGTGTGCAGGTTTCAGGAAGGAGCAAGGCAGGAGGCCAGGCTGGAGGGGCACAATGATCTCCAGAGATAAGAAGACATTTAAAGGAAGAAAATATGGGCTTCCAAGTCCAAAGGGAAGTTGAGTTATCCCACCACAGGACTGTCCAGAAAATTTTAAAAACTTTTCTTTTACTCTTTCTTGAGTCACAAACCCCTTTTACATGAACTAAATTGGCCCTCTCAGAGAAAGAGCATATATATAATCATTAGATGTTGCCCAAAATTTCATGAGGTTTATGGAATTCCAAAGACCCATGTGTGATCCCCTGGCCTATAGAGATTAATATCACGAGAATAATCAGTAATTTTATTATGATAATAGTGAAGACCATTCAAGTATGAAGTATTCTAATGTTTACAATGTGACCTTATATATATTATCTAATTTAATCTTTCCAGTAAGCAGGCAGTGCATGAATTACTAATTCCCATTTTATAGGTGAGAAGACTGAGGCTCAACAGAGCCAGGAGAGGGAGTGACTGCAAATGGGCACAAGGTTTCTTTTGGGGATGATGAAATTGTTCTAAAACTAGACTGTGATGATGGTTGCACAACTTTGTAGATTTACTAAAGATTTATTGAATTTTACACTTAAAACCAATGAACTTTATAGTATGTAAATTATACTTCTATCAAGCTGTTAAAAAAAACAAACAACAAAAAAGAGCCAAGGCACTTGCTGGAGCTCATAGGGCTCACAAGTGGCAGTGTCGGAAAAACACAGACTTTCTGACTCCCAGGTGTGCAAAGCCAGCCTGTTAAGGGGGCTCCTGAAGAGAGAGGTGGATGCAGAGACACCTGATGGCAAACTGTGTCCCATGTCACTCTGCATGACCTTTGCTTTCAGGTAAAGTAACTGACAGGATGTCTTTCCTTTCAAGCAAGTATAAGAGCACTACAACATCACTGCTCTGTATCCCCCCCCCCCCAGTCACAGGACCACCCCACCCTCCTCACCCCCTTACCAGGATGCCTGCATTCTTCATGGCCAGGGGGAGCCCCAGGAACCCCGGGCCCAAGTTGCTTTTCAGTATGTGGATAAGGGTTTGTAGCCACCTGAGGAGCAGGGAGAAGCGCGAATGAGAGAAGCCTGGTCACTCCCAGCCTCAGCCCAGAGCCAACCATGGGGGGCAGAATGGACAGACAGGCAGAAAGAGGGGCAGGGGCAGGGGGACTGGCCAACCCCACAGAAGTCACAGTGGGAAGCGGCTGGCATGGAGGATCCAAAGACCATGAAAGTTAGAGGATTCAAGGAATGAATGAATGAATGAATGAATGTGACCAAAACTAAAACAAAAACTAAAGTCAACAGGCTCGAAGTCTATATTTAAAAAAATATATACCAGAATCAGGTATTCTCCTTTGTTATTTTTAATATATTATTTATAAAAATAAATACACATATAACAAAGATTTATAGGATGAAAGTAAATCTTCCCACCCATGAACCCTAGAATTCCAACTCCCCTTTCCAGAAGCAGCTGCTATGACCAGTTTCTTATATATTCTTCTAGATTAATTTCTTTCATGCTTTCTATATGTATATATATACTTCTATTCCTTTCTACACAATTAAACTCATTTCTACCTTTATGTTTTTTTTTGAGAGAGAGAGAGATAGATTGTGCATATCAGTACTTAACAGATGGGGCTCACGCTTTATCCTCTTTAACAATTCCATAGTATTCTGTTGGTGGTATTGTGGTTTATTTAGCCAGCCCCTATTGGTGGGGCTTTGGTTGTTTCCAAAACCACTGTAAACCAAGCTGAAATGACTAACTGTAGACATGTGATTTCATAGATATAGGAGAACTTGTCTGTTAGATAAATTTCTCAGAAGCAGAATTACCAGGTTAAAGGGTATGTTCTTTTAAAGTTCTAATAGACATTGGCAAATTACCCTCCAAGAGGCTTTCCCACTCGTTGAGGGCAAGAGGGCCTATCTGTCTGTCCTGGCAAACACAGTGCCTCACACTTTTATTTTAACTTTTTTTTTTTATTTTAATTAGAGCAGTTGTAGGTTTACAGAAACATCATGCAGGAAGTACAGAGTTCCCACATACCCCCCTCTCTCACACACAGTTTTCCCTCTTATTAATATTTTGCATTAGTGTGGTACCTTTGTAAAATTCATGAAACAATATCATTGTGCTATTAATATTTAGCACATTGTTTACATTGTGTTGTACAGTTCTATGGGTTTGTGTGTGTGGCAACATATATAACCTGAAATTTCCCTTTTTAACATATACCATTCCGTGGTGTCAATTACATATACAGAGTTGTGTCTCCATCCCCATCATCCACTGCCAAAACCTTTCTATCACCTCAAACAGAAACATGAACTCCCCATTTCCCTCCAGTATCACACTTTTTGACCTGTGACGAGTGAAGAGTGGCAACTCCTTGAAGGGCTTGTTGGCATTTTTGTACTTTGTGCTTATTCTTCACTTTATTACGGCTCCTGTTAGGCCAGAACCTGTCCAGAGGAGAGAGACTAGGTGGTTAGGGGCCAGGAAAGTATGTCTTAGGAGGGAGGCATGAAAGCACTTGTGGAAACTAGGCAGCCATCCTTACGCCCTGCTCTTCTCTGAAAGGTGGCCACGTGATGAGGGAGAAGATCGGGCCCTACATCCAAGTGGGGAGAAAAGGCCAACGGGTGGATGCCTCAGCGAAGCAGCTTTCATCCTAACTCAGGAAAGCACTCGGATCTCTCCAGGATGGCCCCTAAATGTCTTCTGAGATAGTGAGCTTCCTGTCTCTAGGGGCATTCAAACAGCGATTGAGGTATGTAGGATAGGCTTGACTGTCACTAAGTTTTTATCCCCACATCCTTTTGGTGAACCTTCCTGTACTGCAGAGGCTGAAAAGTGAACAACTGTATCTCCAAGATTCCTCAAAGCTAGGATTCTAGATATAAAATAGAAAGGTCAAAAGAAGAGCAGAGGACATCTTCCTGCCGATTTGGGCTGTTTTCTGCAGGCAGGGGAGGTTGTAGACAAGTGGGGCTTCTCTACATTGTGACCCAGTTCTAGCTTCAAGGGTGTTGAGAGGCAGCTGCCACAGCAGTGGCACATCCCGCAGCCTGTGTCCCGGGGGCTCCTGCTTCCCCACCTTCCTGATGGTGAGACGGTGGCTCACCTGGAGGACCAGTTCAGGGGCAGTGTTCTGGGGGTCTATCTGGAAGTCCAACCTTTAGCCTCCTCCAACCCCCGCCCCCCCCAAAGGCTATGGAAGCCCCGAATTCCCATGATTAAATATATTTCTGGCATTTTTCTGCCTAAAATACAAAATGTTCTGCCCTAAGCCCTGAGTGATAGGAGGCTGGGAGGTGAAGGACAAAATGACCTCCAGCATGTCTCGAGTTCTGTGTCCTCATGATATTTTCCCTCAGCAGAAAAGGCAGTCTTCAAAAACTAGGGTGACCCTAGAAGGAGCAAGGGGTGTGCCAGCACTCAGCTCTTTCCTTGGCTTTGTCTCCTGTCCCTGGCTGGTGAAGCAGAAGTGAGTTTGGTGTGTCTCAGAGCCTCTCCCAGATTCATTGTTCTCTCTTGCTCGCTTGGCACCGATTCTAACTATGGATCTTATTGTACCCAGGGCTCCAGGACAGGCAGTCCGACCTTGGTTTGGGGAGCGTTCTTAGGGACAAATGATGAAGAAGATTTCCTCCCTCTGCTTCCTTGAAAACTCTTGAGGAGAGAGCGTCTCATGAAATGGGTAAAGTTGTGATCTCACACAGTATACAGACAGTCCAGAGGATGTCCATAGCAGACTCAGACCCTGCTCTGCCCAGGATGCAAGGGAAAAATCTAGTTATAAGTGCTACCTACATGAGGCTTAACACCTGTTGCCTCATTTAACCCTCTCAGTAACTCTAAGAAATAGGTATTATTCTCAGCATTTTACCTATGGTTTTCAAACTCTGGCTTTGAGATGGAGAGAGCCTGCCTGTAGTCACACAGCCAATGCAGGAGCAGCAAAGCTGGGGTTGGAGTTAGAGTGGGTTTCCCTGTGGTCTTAACACAGGTTGTCCTGTAACCTCAAGAGCAATTTAGGCTACTGTTCTCCCCCTCTCAGGAAATGTTTGAATTTTTCCTACTATAGACAATGCTTGAACACTTCCTGAGTTAATAGGCTCAGCACCTCTCTTGCCTCAAGGCAAACTGGCCCATTAAACCTTCAAGGACTGATGATAATTTATTTTCTTGAAAGACCTCTGGCAATAACACAGCCTTCTTTAGAAACCCCTTTTAAGGATCAACCACACTCGTTCTCAGAAAAATCTTCCCTCCTGTGTAATTTAACTATCTCTCCTTCCTTAGTTCATTCATTTAGTAAACCTTTATTGACATTATGTGCTCAGGCTCTATGTTAGACTCAGAAGGAGGACTAGTTAGAGAGGTAAATAAGGCATGTTTGTAGCTCTCAGTTTGCTCACAATTTGGGCAGCTAGTCTAATCCAACTACCTTTTACTAAACATTTACTAAGTGCCAGGTGCTGTGTTAAGTGCTTTGCCTGGATTATCTCATTTGACCTTAACAACAGTTGTCTGAGGTAGATATTGCACACTATTATTAATTCCCATTTGTCAGATGAGAAAATTGAGGCTGAGACAGGTTGAGTAACTTGTCCCAGTTTACACAACTAGTAAATGGCAGAGCTGGGGATTGAGATCAGTTCTGACTGACTGCAAACCCACAGGGCTCGTTCCTACCATCTTCTACTGACCTGGGTCAATGCCAGACTTGAGTTCTTCTATTCTGCTGACCCGGGCTTGATCTTTCCTTTCAGGGAAGGAAGATAATGCTTTATGGGTGTCTTCACTGGCACCATCATTTCTCCAAAGACGAGCTCCAATGCCATCTCTAACGCAAAGCCTTCACCATCTGGAAATAATATCTACCTCTTCTGAACTCCCATAGAAACCTGGCTTCATTCCTGTACCTGATCACATCCTATCTGGAATTTCAGTTATGTGCACACATACATTCCTCCCTGGCTGTGAGACTCTTAGAGGCAGGGACAAGAATGCTGGATCTTGTCCACTGCTATAGCCCTACAAAGCTCAAGTGCTAAATAATATTGACTAAATGAACCTCTAAAAAGTTATGCTTAGGATCCAAAGCATTTTCTTCTAGGAGCCATTATCTCTGCCACTAACACAACCTCTCTACATCTTGGGCCTATCTTTCAAGAATGGAGAGGAGACTGGATTTAGTTCCTTGGGTTACTGGAAAGCAGATGGAAAAAAATTCCTACAAAGGTTTCCAGGTACAAAATCTCAGGTCCAGGAGCTCCTATTGAAGAGGAAAGGACACATGAGATCCCACTGGCTCCTCCAGGTGGCCGGAGTCTGGAGTGGAAGAGTTGCTGGGCCCTCCCCGGGTCCTGGTGGGGTACTCCTTGGGCTGCACCGTCCAGGGACTGACTGCCGGAGGAGGCACCTTGAGCCTGAGGCAGGTGGACACCTCGCTCTTCAGCTCCAAGCAGTGGGTGGGTGAGGGCGTGGGAGCAGCCATGGCTTTAGCAGTGCCTGTGAGCAAGAACAGCTTCGGCATCCAGGAGCTGCAAAAGCACAGCTCTAGCTGCTTGAGCCTTAGCAGGTCCACCCCCCTTCCCTGGAGTGACAAAGACTCTGCTCTTTAGGAATAATGAATGGCCAAAGCATGAATAGACGGATAAATGGGCTTCTCCTCCACCCACCCCTGGACTAATTGCAGTTGCTCTAACAGTCTGTTCTTTCCCTTTTTCCTTCCTGACACAAATATTGATTGAGTACTCACGTGCCAAGCACTTTGCTGGGTACTGGGAACCTGAAGTTTCCAGGCAGTCCCTGGCCTTGAGCTTGGAGCCCAGGTGGAAATGCTGACCATTAATTGTAGTTTCCCACAAATAAGTAAAATAATTCAACCATGGTTAGTGCTCTAAAGGAAATGTAAAGAGGCTTGAGAGTGTGGAACAAAAGCATTACTCTGTCAGAGAGCAGCAAAGGTTTTCCTGAGGAAGAGGGAATTCCCCGGCATCACAACGTTCTCTACCTTCTTTCTCTAACTGAAATGTGGCTCCCCTCAGGCCGCTGCTTCCCCTGCAGGCAGCCCCCACACCACACAGCCAGGAAGTGGCGAGGGACCTTGCTTCTCCATGCTGTCAGGTCATGATTCCTCCCTCCTCTCTAAAAATTCAGGCTCCTTTGCAGCACGTGCTGGCTGACGCCCCACCTCTCCTCCCTGGGCACACAAGGGCTCCCCACCTCCCACTAGTATTTTAACACTTGGCATGTGCTCTCCCTCTCTCTGGCCCCTCCACCATTTTAGTATGATCATGAGTGATGATTTCAGCAACCATGGAGGAATCCTCTGGTACCCCAGACTTTTCTGCTCTTGACCACCTTGGCTTCCAGATTGTCTTCCACCCTCCCTCAGACACACACAGACGAACCCTAGAAGATCTGCACCACCTTTAAAATCTCAGCTTCAAGCCTTCTTATCCTCTGGCCACCACATCCCATGGTGCAGCTCACATGCTCTAGTTTGCTGACTCTAACAATTCTCTGACCCCATGTGACTCCCCAGTCCACTGCGCTCCTCTGCTGTCTGTTCATGGCACTTCTCCCCTCATGTCCGTGCTCTCCTCCTAACCCAGCTTCGAGCAGTGGTCAATTATTGAAATAACTCCCTGCCACACGCTCTTAATCCTTTGTCCCTCTCCGTCCATTGTGTCCACCTTGTGAAGCCACAATCCTGGTTGGATCCACCTTTCCATCTACTTTGAGCTGTACCAAAGCAGCTGAGTGTGGCTGGAGAAAAATACACACATTTGCCAACTGGTCTCAAATGAACACAAACCTCAGGTGGGCCCTAGCAATGCTGGACAATTCTACGTCAACCCCCTATTTATGTTACTCTTCTGTTCTTCAAGAGGATTATTTCCTGTTCCCAAACCTCTTCTGTTCTCCTCCTCTCATTCACCTACTCAAGAACTTTGCTCCTGCAAATATCCTCCTCTCTACCCTGCATCATCATTCTCAAGAACATTTAAACATACAATAGTATCTTTGATCTCATCTTTCTGCTCCCTTTGAGAGCAAAACTCCCTAAAAATGTTGTCTTTACTCACTCTTTCCAATTTCTCACTTTTGATTCTCTCTTGAACCCACTCCAGCAGACTTTTGTCCTTACTATGTCTCTGAAGCTGCTCTTGCCTCAGCCACCAACATCCCCTTGTTGCCAAGTCCAGTGACTAATCCTTAGTCATCTTCTTGCTGGGCTAGTCAGGAGCAGAAGTTTCAGACTTCTTTCACCACTGCAGAGGGTAGACTCTAAGGTGCCCCCTCTCCAGGACCCCTCTTCCTGGAGTTCATGCTTTTGTATGAAGGTGCATTCATTTCATATCACATTACAGTGAGGTGATAAATGCCATGTACACGATTATATTACATTATGTAAGACTCTCTTGCTAGCAACCACAAGGAAATGAATTTTACCAACAACCCAAGCAAGCTTGGAAGAGAATTCTTCTTCATTTGTGCCTCCAGGTGACAATGCAGCCTGGTTGACAACTTGATTGCAACTTCATGAGACCCTAAGCAGAGGACCCAGTTAAGCTGTGCCTGGACTCCTGCCTCACAGAAACTGAGATAATAAATGTGTCTTGTCTTAAGCCACTAGGTTTGTGGTAATTTCTCATGCAGCCGTAGAAAACTAATATAGCCACTTATCTTTTTATATGTTGTTTTTATGTCTGTTCCGAAATGGCTTCTTAAGTTTTAAGTTTTATTTGTTTGCATATTAAACAGGTGGAAATAATCTTCACTTCCATGAAGAAATTTGATTCTCTTCTTTTTCCATGTTCTGCTGTATCCTCAAGACATAAAGCACATAGTGAAGGCTCACTATATGCACAGAATAAATAAGAGTATTAATTAATTTTTCCTGACACATGTAGACATCTTGGTTGGATTTTGCTTCCCTGTATTTTCTGGAGCTGTAGATACGTGAAATATTTTGCTTTTCTCCCTACAACAAGGAAAGAAAAGTGGAAGTTAATGATGAATAGCAAATAATTTTCTATCTTAGAAATGAGGACACAATATGCAGCAGTGGGGACTGTGGTGAACTAGAGCATCTGCTTCTTAGCTACAGCAGATGGTTGTCTTGAGGTGATATGGACCTCATTTTGCCAAATCCTCTGATTTTTCCCTAAAATAAACAGGGACTCTTCTCATTTTTAAGTGTTTGAATAAATTTTATTTGTTAATATTGCAAAGGATGAAAGGGAAAACACGTGGAACAATTTGGTCCACAGGTTTCCAGTTCTGACTTCTGCAAAGTAGCAGTAATTCTGAAACTGAAGGAGAGATTGAACTAAATAAACTGAACAAACAAACAAACAAACAAACAAAAAAAAAAAACACAAAAACTCTCATTGTGGTAAGCACAATTCTAAAGATGTCCTCCCTGAGATTCCCATCCACTGGTTATCAATCAAGCATTAATCTAGCTACTGCTGTGAAGGAAATCTGAAGATGTAATTAAAGTCCTAAATCAGTTGACCTTAAGATATAGAGATTATTTGGGTGAACTTGGCCCAGCCACATGGATACTTTAAAAGCAGAGGGCTCTCTCTGGCAGAAGGGGAAGTCACGGAGATCTGAGGCACGAGAACTATTCACTGCAGCATTGCTGGCTTAAAGATCAACAGGGCCGGGTGACAAGGAATGCAGGTGGCCTGCAGAAGCTGAGCGCGCAGCTAGCAAAAAGCTGGGACCATCTGTTTGCAACTGCAAAGAAATGTATGCTGCCAACAACGTGAGTGAGCTTGGAAGAAGATTTTTCCCCAGTCAAGCCTCGACATAAGAAGGTAGCTTGGCTGACATCCTGACTGCAGGCTTGTGAGACATTGAGCAAAGGATCCAGCTAAGCAGGACCTGGACTCCTGGCCCACAGAAACAGTGAGATAATGAGCCAGTATTGCCTTAAGCCACCAAGTTCATGGCATTTGGTTACACAGCAATAGAAAATGAATACACTTGGCAATAACTTTTATTCCCAATTTCCGCCACTGTGATTCTGAATTTCCAGTCTTTATTTTTCAAAATAAGATCTTAATTACAACTACTCTACTATGGTAATATGGAAGCTAGGTAACTGGTTTGAACTTGCTGATGAAAATAATTAAAATTCCTGAAAAAAAAAATTAAAAAAAAATTTTTTTTAAATCAACATCGAGGGGAGATCAAGAAGGTAAGGAATTCTGAGTGGAGGTACAGTACCTGCAGCTTTTGTCCTGCGAGCTTCAACAGCGTGGCCCCCTGGGGCACGGGAACAAGAGACAAATTCCAGAGCTCACCCACAGTGAATGATTCCAGCAACAGGTCCTCCTCCGTGCCCCACTAGGTTGGGACCCCTAAAGCACCTTTTCCTCAGTATAAGCATGAAGTAGAAATAAACTGGCATCCCTCTTCCCTGAGTCACCTCCTCCCCAAGGAGGGGACAGCAAAGAAAAGAAAGGATGGCGTAAAATTGCTGCTAAAATGTGGAATGGGACACCAACTTTCACTCAGTTTTGCAGAACCCAAATCCATCTACCTCGGTGTTCCAAAATACCTCAGGCCCAAATTTAATTTAGGCATCCTAGATTGATATTCCCTACCTGCTGGCAGAAGCAAATACAAATTCTTTCTAGAGCAGGGGTTCTTAACCTTTTTTGTTCCATGGACCCCTTTGCCAGTCAGGTGAAAACAACGGACCCCTTCTCAGAATATAGCAGCAGATAGTTTTATGACACTCAACTAGCTTTGGATGAGCATAAGCAATTTTTTGAGACATGCAACAACTGTTATGTGATATGAAATGAATACTACTGTGATTTACTGCATACATTTATAAGTGAAAGAAATGCTAGATTTCAGTTAGAGGTCAGAGAAAATAAAGATAAGTTGATTTTTTAAAATTCAAACTCACAGACCTCTTGAAATCTTTCCACAGATTCCTCGGTGGGGGGTCCATGGACCCCTGGTTAAGATCCCCTGTTCTAGAGCACCCACTTTCTCTTAGGCCTCAAAGAATTTCCACAAGTGAAATTCCAAGGGCCAGTAAAACAGAATGAAGTAGAAATAGAGACACAAGGACTTCGGAAAATAAAATTTGTCTAATAGAGACTACAAAGTGACCAATATGTTTAACAATAGCAAGAAGAAGAAGAAGAAAAAAAAGAGAGAGAGCGAGCTTGAAAATATGTGCAGGAAACAACATGCTTTAAAGAATGACCAGGTAGATTTGAAAGAAGACATCAGTAGGATGAATAAAAGGAAATCCACATCTGGACCCCCCAAAATGAAATCGAAGACTAGTAAAGAGATCTTAAAATCAGCTGGAGCAGAGGAAGAGCTGAGGTCAGGCTGCCGGCTGATTTCTTAGCAGCCGTGGAAGTCATGAGATAGTGGGATGACAATTCAATATGCTGAGAGAAGATAACAGTCATCAGAATTCTGTACCACCAGAAAATAATCCTTTAAGAAAGTGCAAAATAAAGACATTTTCAAACAAGCAAAAACGGAGAAACATTCACTAAAAGATATTTTAAAGTAAATATTCAGACAGAAGGATGGTGATCTGAGACAGAAGGTCTGAGATGCAAAAAGAAATGAGGAAACCAGAAAGGGAAATATATATGTGGATAAATCTTAGACAGTCTAAGAAAAAGAGAATTAAAATATGCAACACCATTAGTATATAAGTGAATGGAGATGCTCTTAAATTCTTGTATTTCTGGAAGGTGAGAACAGATGTTTAACTTTTCATTAATACTTTATTAATTTAAGTATACATGTTAAAATTAAATTTCTTTTGTCTGGCTTTTGCTCCATTTAACGTCTGTGAGATCATGTTGTTGCTGAGATGGACATTTTGATTTCCATTTTACAGAGGAAACTGAGACTCCGAAAGATAAAGAGAGGCTCAAGTTCACACAGCTAGTAAGTGGCAGAGCTGGGTGCAAACCTGGTCTCCTCATCATCTAATATACTAAAAGCTTTACTTATTTTGTGCATAGTCTTCTTTCTCCCCTAGAATGAACCCTCTGTGAAAGCAGAATTTTTTTCTGTCATGGGCATTGTTATATTTCAAAACCAAAATAGTGCTTAGCACATAGAAGACACTCAATACTTGCGTATTTGAACCACCATTTGAACAAATGATGATGCAATGAAATCCTTGTGCATGTGTTAGGAGTTACATATGAAACCATACCTGTGGGATAAATCTCTAGAAATAGAGCCATTTAGTCAAAGGGTATGCACAGGGTATGTACAGGAAAATCTTTTCCTTGATTGTAGTCTCTCTCTTGGCTTAAAATTACCAATATACATATCCATCCCTTCTTTTGGACCACATCTTGCCCATCTTTTTTTCTCCCACAAGGTCTAGCAGAGTGTCTTGTTTAGTTCTCCTATTTCTTCACAGGTTAACAATATATTTTGCAAGAAGTTGATAAACACTTTTTAAAAAGCAGTTTGTAAACCAAAATATATTGTAAGCTCTATTTCATATACATATAATTTGCAAAAGTATGCAATGACATACAAAATAAGTTTTTCACTATATATTTATTTTTTGTAATAGCAAAGGATTGGAAACCAGTTAAACGGCTATCAATAAGGGACTAGGTAAATAAATTATGATCTGTCCATACAAGTGAATATCAAACAGCTATAAAAAGAATGAGGAAATTCTTTATGCATGCATAAAGAAATTATCCTTTAAGAAAGTGCAAAATAAAGACATTTTTGGGAAGTGGCTGTGGCTCAATCAGTACGGCTCCCGTTTACCATATGGGAGGCAAGCCCGCCTGCACGGCGTGGTTTGCTGACCCAGTGAGCACAAGCAGCAAAGGGGGATAAATGAATAAATAAATAAAATCTTAAAAAAAAAAAAAAAAAAAGACATTTTCAAACAAGCAAAAATGCTATGTTAAGTGAAAAAAGCAAAATTAAAAACAAGTATGTATAGTATGCTTTTATATGTTTACTAAAAAGAAAAATGTACATATGCATAATTGCTTAAATGCACATGAAATAGCTCTGGAAGGAAACAAGAAACTGGTAACATCAGTTGCCTCCCTAGAGGGGTATTGGATGGCTAGGGGGACAGGAATAGGAAGTAGAATTTCCCTTGTATTTCTTTTTTTGAATTTTTTACTATGTGCAAGTATTGTTTATTAAAAAATAAATTTAATTTAATTAAATAATAAATAAAGATTTATATCCATATTTACATGTATATACACCCATTAAAATGTCTAGAAGGATATGTCTAAAAATATTAACAGTGGCAGTAGCTGGATGGTGGGATATTTGTATGGTCTTCTCCCCCTCCCCTTTACTTTTTGAAACCTTTGCAATGAATCTCTAATACCTTTATAATCTAGAGAACAATTTAGAGCTATTTTAAATCCTACCCCCATCCCCATATCAGATAGGATTAGCTGCAGGAAGCAAATGTTATTGGAGCTATTTTAAATACTAATATATTTAATACAGGGAATTAGGTGCATATAAAATGTTGGAAGCATGGGCAAACAGGCTCTAGGCTGAGTCTTCAATTAGGAAGATGGAAGACAGGAAGTTTGTTGCTGGAACTGCTGGTTTCAGGGATCTGGGAGCTAGCTACTGCAGCAATGGCCTTCAGCACCGACTCTGGACACGAGGGCACTGCTGCAGAAAAACACCTCCATGGCCATGCTTGCCGGAGTCACAGCCTTAGGGAGGATGGCCCCACACATGGCTGCCTTCCAGAGTTGCGCCAGCATGTCTAAGCGGTGGAACCTAATTCACTTCCAGAGCCCTAGCTGCAAGGAAGTCTGAAGAATTAGTTTTCACTCTTTCCAGCCTCTGCAGTACTGGAAGACAGATTGGGAGGACGTTGGAATGAATGTTGAGGCCAACCCACCATATCCAGCATTCTCCACCTTCATATGGCAAATTGTGACTAAAGCAACATGACACAGTGGAAAGAACCAGATAGTCCAAGTGAGGGGTTACTGGTTCTCACTCAAGTTTGTTTCCAAGTGTGACACTGAACAAATATCTTTGCCTCTCTGAGCCTCAGTTTTCCCATGTATAAAACAAATGGATTGCAGTAGATGAGCTCACAGAAACTCCAAAGTAACCTCTACTGATTTTGTGTCTAAGCTAGGGCCCAGCCACCGAGCTGGAAGATTTGAGAGATGAACTGCCTTTCCCTCCTTATTTGATCAATGAGGAAATGAAGCCCGGATTGGAAGAAACTTGATAGTAAAAGGCAGGGCTGGACTGAACCCTTTTCTTTTGGCTCCCACTCCAGCATTTTTTCAGTGGCAACAGGGAGTCCTCATGGGGTTGGAAAAACCCTCCTTGTTCTGGTCAGGTTGTGGAAATGATGTTTCAGTGAACATCCTTGTGATTGCTTCTTTCTTCTAAGTGCTCCCAGACCCTTGTGACCTTTCTGAGGTAAACCCCAGGTCTGCCTACCTACAGATGGGGCTCTGTGGGTTTGCTCCAGGTCCCTTAAAGCACCTGGGTCTGCTCGGGGGCAACATTTTCTGTCCAATGGTGTCTTTTCCTGCTTTATTTCAGGAGAATCCATCAGTTGGTGCTGTCTCGAGACAAGATTGAGAGCAAGGAAGCTGCTGGCTGCCTAAGAGGTTAGGGGAGGGTGTGTGAGTGAGGTGCGGCTACAAGCATGTTTCCGGTACGGCAGGACTAGAGCTCTGGAGAACCCAGGCCCAACAAGCTCTTGGAGGTGTCCCCAACCTCATCCTATCTTACTTTAAAAATTAATGTTTGGTGTGAATATTCTTGCTGTCCTGATTTTGTGATAATCAAGGTAGGCTAAACAGTCGCTATATTAGAAACCATGCATGTGTCCCCAGACCTAGTTTTTCTCCCTAGGTCTGGTTTTTAGAATGCTGGTGATAAACTAAGCCTGATTTATTATATGACCATCCTGTATGGGAAAAGACTGTAATTTTGGGTATCTTTGGTCACCCTTAGAGATATAGCAGGGGGACAGATGAGGCTTGGGTGGTTGGGCGTCCATCTCCCATATGGAGGGACCTGGGTTCAATTCCCGGGACTTCCTGGTAAAAATTTAAAAAAAGAAAAATATAGGTGTGTGGGCAACCATGGTCCACGAGCAAGTGAGCCGCCAGGCCCTGTGAGCAGGTGAGCCCCCCAGGCCCCGCATGTGGGTGTGCTGCCTGGCCCCGCGAGCCACGCAGCAAGATGATGATGTAACAGGAGAGTGACACAAGGGAGAGCCAAGACGAAATGCACCGAAAAACCAGGAACTGAGGTGGTACAGGTGGCAGAATGCCTGTCTCCCACATTGGAGGTTCTGAGGATTGAATCCCAGTGAAGACAGGAGGAGAAGGATGAGAAGAGAGGGCAGGAAATAGACACAGAGTTGCCCAGCAAATGGACACAGAAACAGCAAAAACGGGTGTGTGTGTGTGTAAAAATGGATAAAAGTAAATAAATAAATCATTAGAAAAAAATGTATAGGGGAGGAAGATACGGACTATAGTTAGTAGTAATACTTTGACGATGCTTTTTCATGATTTGTTAACAAATGTTTCACAGCAAGGCAGGGTGTTTGGGGGAAGGGTGTGATGTGTGGAAGCCCTGTATGATGTTATGCATGTTTGTTTTGTAAGTTCACAATGTTTACGGAACACTTATAGTTTGTGTATGTTCATATATGAATGATATACTTCAATAAATTGCTTTAAAAAAATAATGTTTGGGAGCAGATGTGGTTCAAGCAGTTGAGCAACTGCTTCCCACATGGAAGGTTCCAGGTTTGATTCCTGGTGCCTCCTAAAAAAAATAGCAAAACACCAAAAAACCAAACAACAATCAAAACAAATGAAAAAACCAACTCAGGGGAGCCAATGTGGCTCAGTGGTTGAGTGCCAGCTTCCCACATACGAGGTCCTGGGTTCAATTCCTTGTCCCCGGTACCTCAGGGAAAAAAAAAAAAAATTAAGGTCCATGTAAAAAAAAGAAATGCCCAAGGTTAAAACATTAATTTTTACCAAGGGATTTATAATAAAACTATATTGTCTGCTGATCTGACCTTCTCCATCCCAAATTCTGCTTTCTGGGCTATCCTCTTTGTTTTTATTATTAAAAACAATTTTTTGTTTTAGTTCTCCATCTCTATATATAATATATTTACAATAATATTTCTTAATTTATCAACATAAGCCTTCATTACATTAGATGAAGATTTATACCTGCCAGCCTTCTTTACTCTTCCTCTCAATATAATTATTTCACTGGTTTAGTTCCTTATTGCTTACCATGTAAGTTTTAAAATTATATATGCATAAAGATAGATTTCTTATTTTTCTGTCAATTTCTAAATATGATTTGTCTTAGTTTCCTATTGCTGCTGTAACTAATTACCACTAATAAATTTAGTGGATTAAACCAATGCAAATTTATTCTCTTAATCGTTCTGGAGGTCAGAAGTAAAATCAAATGTTGGCAGGGCAGTGTTCCTTCTGGAGGCTCTAAGGGAGAATTGGTTTCCCTTTCTTTTCCAGCTTCCAGAGGCCACTGCATCTTCCTCCATCTTCAAAGCCTACAGCTCCTGCCTACCTCTTGTAAGGCCCCTTGTGACTATAGTGGGCTCACCCAGATAATCCAGGATAATGTCTCCATCTCAAGATCCTTAATTCAATCACACCTGCAAAGTCCCTTTTGCATGCAAGGCTGCAGTCATGGGTCCAGGGCTTAGGACGTGGACATAGGAGGGGGCATTATTCTGACCTTACATCCCAGTTTGCCTGCTGTTCTGGTGTAAATATTCGTATAGCCTCCTTCACTTTCAAAAGTGGAAACCCTACTTACACAATGCTGCCCAACCTTTTTCATATCAAAGCACATGTAGGAAATAACATTTTGTAGGTCCTTTAAATAAATGAACAAGACAGCTCAGGGTAGAGGTAACTGTCTCAGGAGCTCCAGATACCTGAGGATCGGTGTTGTACAAATATATACACCCTGTATTTTTGTTTGTTTGTTTTAAATGTGATCATTCTATGTGTACTATTTTGTAAACTTACTCTATACTTATTGTTTATGTATGTTCATGTATGAATGATATACCTCAATAGAATTTTATACAAAAAAGAACTGCATGGGGGGATGTGGCTCAAGTGGTTGAGTGCCTGCCTCCAACATGGGAGGTCCCAGTTTCAGTTCCTGGTGCCTCCTGAAAAAACAAAAACAATAAGCAAAACAAATGAAAAAACCAACTCAGGGAAGCTGATGTGGCTCAGTGGTTGAGTCTGGCTTCCCACATACGAGGTCCTGGGTTCATGTCCTGGCCCTCAGCACCTCAAAAAAAAAGAACTGCTACAACTCAACAACAGAAAGACAAATAACCTAATTTAAAATTGGGAAAAGCAGGGAGCCAATGTGGCTCAGTATTTGAGCACTGGCTTCCTACACACAAGATTCCAGGTTCAATCTCTGGCCCTGGTACCTAAATTAAAAAAAAATAAAAATAAACCAGTGTTTGGAGCAGATATGGCTCAAGCAGTTGGGCACACAATTCCCACATGGGAGGTCCCAGGTTTGGTTCCTGGTGCCTTCTAAAGAAGACAAGCAGATGCAACAAGCTGACGCAATTAGATGGAGAACAAGCAGATACAAAAAGCAGGGAGCAGATGTGGCTCAAGTGGTTGGGCTCCCACTTCCCACATGGCAGGTACCCGGTTCAGTTCTCAGTGCCTCCTAAAAGAAGAAGAACAGACAACTAGTGGACACAACAAGCAGAGATAATGAGCAAACACAATGAACAGAGACAACACGCGGACAAAGCGAGCAGACAAAGCAGAAAGATGGGGGAGCCATTTTAGGAAGTGGATAAATTTTTTTTAAATGGGGAAAGGGTTTGAATAGAGATTTCTTTAAAGAAGATATACAAATGGTCAATAAACACATAAAAAATGCTCAAAATCACTGGTCATCAGGGAAATGCAAATCAAAACTACAATGTATGCCACTTCATATACACTAGAATGATCATTATTATGAAAATAGAAAAAAATAGGTGATGGTGAGGATGTGGAGAAATAGGACCCCTTTTATATTGCTCATGATTTCCCCTGAGGAAACCAATTTGGTGGTTCCTCAGAAAGGTGAAAATAGATTTATGATATGACTCAGCAATCCCACTTCTTGGTATATACCCAAAATAATTGAAAGTAGGGTGTAGCAGTTTGGTATTATTTATGAATTCCAAAAATAGATACTGGATTATGTTTGTAAATTGGTCTGTTTCTTTAGGTACATTAGAATGTATTGGATTCAGAGGTTCCAATCTTACTTGATTATATTATGATTAAGGCTCTGATTGGGCCATGTTAGTAAGACAATGGGTACCCACCCCCTTGGTGGGTGGGGAATCACAGAGAAAATGACAAGGCAGAGGAGTTAGTTGGAGTTTTGATCCTGGAACCCGGGAAAGAAGCACACAGAGAAGCAGACAAATGAGGAAATAGAGAAGGCTCCATTAGACATGGCAGAGGCCCCGGGAAGAGAGACAAGCAGTTGCCTGGTAGTTTACAGCTGGCCTTATGGAGAGAGCAGAGCAGCTGCACCCAGAGAGAAATGAGCCCTGGAAGAGAGACTAGACTTATCCCAGCCTACAGCTGATATTGGAAGAAGCTGGGACCACGGAGACTTAAGAGGAAGAGGAAGCCTGAACCCTTGCAGGTGTTGCAACCATCTTGCTCCAACACGTGGCAATAGACTTTGGTGAGGGAAGTAACTTAGGCTTTACGGCCTGGTAACTGTATAAATACCCTTTATAAAACCCAACAGATTTCTGGTACTTTGCATCAGCACCCCTTTGGCTGACTAATACACAGGGATTTGAACAGATATTTGTACATCAATGTTCATAGCAGCATTATGCACAATTACCAAAAGGTGGAAGCAACCCAAGTGTACATCAACAGATGAATGGATAAACTTAATATGGTATATACACACCATGGAATATCATTCAGCATTAAAAAGGAATGAGGGAAACAGATGTGGCTCAAGAGGTTCGGCGTCCGTCTACCATATGGAGAGACCGGGGTTCGATCCCCGGTACCTCCCGGTAAAAAAAAAAAAAAAAAGGAATGAAGTTCTGATGCATGTGACAAAATGAATGAATCTTAAAGGCATCATGTTAGTGAAATAAGCCAGACACAAAAGGACAAATATTGTATGAACTTGCTTATATGAAACACCTAGAGGAAGCAAATTTCATAGAGATAGAACACCCCAGTGCTTCTCCCAGGCAATGAGGTGGTGGTAATTCTCTGGAGCAGGGGCAGCTGTGAGCTTTAGCAGCCAGCACTCACTGCAGCTAGAGGTCAGGCATGCAAGCCGTGGTAAAAGGGCTAGAGGAGCTGTGATGTTTAAATCAGTTAATAAATCAGGAACATTAGCATAGTTCCTGGTGCAATGTAGGCGATTGATTGATTGATTTTATTTTTACTATATATTTTTTTTAATTAGAGAAGTTGTGCATTTACAGCACAATCATACATAAAACACAGACTTCCCATATACTACCCTATTATTAACACTTTACATTTGTTACAATTGATAAAAACACATTTTTATAATTGTTCTATTAACTACAGTCCATGGTTTAATTTAGGGTTCACTGTTACTGTTGTTCAGTTCTATGGATTTTTAAATTATTTTATTTTTATAACATATTTACAACCTAAAATTTCCCCTTTAAACCACAATCAAATATAATTCAGTGCTGTTAATTATGTACACAATGTTGTGCTACCATCACCACCATCCATTACCAAAACTTTTCCATGTCCCAAATAGAAACTGTACATTTTAAGCCTTAACTATATCCCACTGTATGTATGTACCACATTTTGTTTATTCATTCATAGGTTGATGGACACTCCGGTTGTTTCCATCTTTTGGCAATTGTGAATAAGGCTGCTATGAACATCAGTGTGCAAATATTTGTTTGCGTCTCTGCTTTTAATTCTTTTGGGTAAAAGAAGTGGGGTTGTCTAGAAGTGGGGTTGCTGGCCATATGATAGTTCTATAATTAGCTTTCTGAGGAACTGCCAAACTGTCTTCCACAGTGGCTGCACTATTTTACATTCCCACCAGCAATGAATGAGTGTTCTTATTTCTCCACATATTCTCTAACACTTATAATTTTCCTTTTTAAAAATAGCAGCCATTCTAGTGGGTGTGAAATGGTATCTCATTGTGGTTTTGATTTGCATTTTCTTAATGGCTAATGATATTTAGCATCTTTTTACTTGCTTTTTAGCTATTTTTACATCTTCTTTGGAGAAATGTCTATTCAAGTCCTTGGCCCAGTTTTCAATTTTTTTTGTTGTTGCTGAGTTATAGGAGTTCTTTATATATTGTGCAAATTAAACCCTTATTGGATATGTGGTTTCCAAATATTTTCTCCCATTGTATAAGTTGTCATTTTACTTTCAAGAAAAGTCCTTTGAGGCACACAATTTTTAAATTTTGATGAGGTCCTGTTTATCTATTTTTTTCTTTTTTTGTTTGTGTTTTAGGTGTAAAGTCTAAGAAACCATTGTCTAACACAGTTCCTGAAGATGCTTCCTTATATTTTCTTCCAGGAAGTTTATAGTTCTGGCTCTTATAGTTAAAGCTTTGATCCACTTTGAGTTGATTTTTGTATATGATGTGAGGTAGGGTTCCACTTTCATTCTTTTGCTAATGGAGATCCAGTTTTCCCAGCACCAATTGTTGATGAGACTATTCTTTCCCAATTGTTTTTACCCCCTTGTCAAAAATCAGTTGGCCGTATATGTGAGGGTTGATTTCTGAGTTCCCAATTCAATTCCATTGGTCTATATGTCTGTCCTTATGCTGGCACCATGCTGTTTTGATCACTGTGGCTTTGTAATAAGTTTTAAGATTTGAAAGTATGAGTCCTCCAACTTCGTTCTTCTTTTTCAACATGGCTTTTTGCTATTTGGGGCCCCTTATCTGTCCATTTAAATTTGAGGATTGGCTTTTCCCTTTCTGCAAAGAAGGTTGTTGGAATTTTGATTGGGATTGCATTGAATCTGTAAATTGCTTTGTTAGGATTGACACCTTAACAATATTTAGTCTTCCAATCCATGAACATGGAATGTCCTTCAATTAATTTAGGTCTTCTTTGACTTCTTTTAGGAATGTTTTGTAATTTTCTGTGTACAAGTCCTGTACATCCTTGGTTAGATATTTTTCTGAGATATTTGATTCTTTTAATTGCTATTGTAAAAGGATTTTTTAAAAGATACAAAAACCTGAGAGTTTAAGAGCTGAAAACAACTTTAGAGGACAGTATTTCCAGCAGAGGAGGGGTTGAGTAGGAGTGCAGGAAAATGGGTCAGAGGCCCAAAGGATGTCTCAAGAAGAGGAAGTGGGTGAGGGGCCAGAATGGAGAGGGAAAGGGGCAACTGAGTAGGGTTCATATGACATTTCAAGGATCGTTACCCTTGAGGATTGGGGGATGGGGTGGGTGGCAAGGAAGAACCCAAGTTACATCCTCAAGGCTGGTGGGTGCAAAAGAATTAATTTTCCTATCGTCTTTCACCAGCAAAACCCTTCATGAAGTGTGTAGGACATTTAAGTGCTGGATCTCATCTGATCCTCAGAACAGCCTGAGGAGGGAGGCAGGACCAAGTGGGATTTTTAACTTCATTTTCCAGATGAGCAAACTGAGTTGTGATCAAGAGGTTTGCCCATGATACCCAGCTGGGTAGCTGACAGAGAGGTCTTCAAATTACTTTCTACCTGTCTCTAGAAATCTGCTAGACTAACAAGTCACCACCATGTGCCAGAGGCCCACTGCATTGAGTGCAGGGAACAATAGCCGAAGCAGGCTCCTTAGGGAGCTTCTTGCCTAGGATGGTGCTTCTCCAACAAGAGTGAGCACCATAATGTCCTCAAGAGGGTTGGGGGAAAAACACACCAAATGTAAGGTATGGGCTTTAGTTAGTAGTAATGTTTTGATGATGCTCTTCCATAGTTTGTAACAAATGTTTCACAACAATGCAAGGTGTTGGCAGTGGAGTAATGTATGGGAGCCCTGTATGATGATATGCATGTTTGTTTTGTAAGTTCACAACTTTTGCTATACCCTTATTATTTATGGATGCTCATGTATGAATGATAGACTTCAATTTTAAGAAGTTAAAAAAAAAAAAAAGAGTGAGCACCAGAATTGTTTAGATGGCTTATGAAAACAGATTCCTGGGTCCCACCTCCAGAATCTCTGATGCAGTAGGTGTTGGAAAGGACTCGAGAATTTACGTTTTTAGCAAGTTTCCAGGTGCTGCTGCTGCTGCTCATCAGGGAACCACACTTCCAGAGGCACTAGTCTAGTGAGTGAAACAGAAGTGTGCAAGGGAAAGCTTTCCAGAGCATGTGCTATGAGCTAGAGTATATTTAATGTGAGTGTGTTAATATCCATCAGTGCCTCTAAGAGGACTATGGAAGTGTTAAAACAGCTGTGTGCATATTGAAAGTGGAGGAGAAGGGAGCGAGTGTAGCTCAGTGGTTAAGTGCCTGCTTCCCATGTATGAGGTCCTGGGTTCAATCTCTAGTGCCTCCTTAAAAAATAAAAAGTGGAGGAGAGACAGGTGATGAGGATTGTGGGTGGTGGTGGTGGTGGTGAGACTTGGCTTTACACTTTTTCTTGTGTATGTTTCCAGAGTTTCTTTATGCATATACAAGCAATAAAAATATGCCCTCCCCCTTTTAACACAAAAGACTGTATCACCAATCTCTTTGGCCCCCTTTTAAGAATATATATCTTAAATTTGCTACAAGATAATCTAGGATAGGGGTAATTGGGTGGGGATATAGATATAGATCATGTAGGGGACGGGTTGGGGTAGGATATTGATAAAACAATGTTGGCCAAGAACTCTTTCCAAAGAGCTTCACTCCCACCGCTTAACTGAAGCTACTCTTTCTAACGTCACCAACACTCTCCACTTTGCTAAATACAATGGTCAGTTTTCATTCCTCTTGCTCACTGACCAAAGGCTTCATTTGACAAAGCTGGTCACTCCTCTCCTTGAAAAACTTTCTTCCTTGGCTTCCAGGACACCAGCACTCCTGATTTTTCTCCTAACTCCATGATCATGCCTTCTCAGTTTCTTTTGCTAGTTCCTAGTAATCTTTCTGTCCTCTCCTAGACTCAATTTTTGGACTTCCTCTCTTTATTTACACTCATTCCCTTGGTGATCTCATTCAATCTCCTAGCAAAGGCCATTGATATGCTGAGAACTGCCACATTTTTCCTCCAGGTGGGACTTCTCCTTCCCCACAGTCATCCCACCTCCGACCTGATATCTTCCCATGAATGTCTGTCAAGCACTTCAAACATAACATCTCCCTTTGCTCTCCATCAAAAGTAGCTCCTGCCACTTTCATCCTGGTCTATTAAAAGGCAACTTCACTCTTCCTGTTACTCAGGCCAAAGTATTTGTCTCCTCTCTCTAATACTCCATTTCTAATCTACCAACATTTCCAATCTACATAAAAATATTTTCAGAAACTGATCACTTCTTACCACCTTCACTGCTTTCACTCTTGTCCATGTTATCATATTCTTATCCTGGGTGATTGCAACTGCCTCCCAGCTAGCCTCCTGCTTCTGCCCTTGACTATATTAACCCAAGAGTCAAATCTTTTTTTTTTTTTTAAGATTTATTTATTTATCTCTCCCCCCAACCACCCCAAAGTTTTGCACTTGCTGTGTCAATTCTTTGTTTCTTTAGGAGGCACTGGGAACCGAACCCAGGACCTCCGATTTGGGAGGGAGGCATCTTATCGCTTAAGCCACTTCCGTTCCCCGCTTTATGGTATCTCTCATTATGTTTTCCCTTGTGTCTCTTGTTGAGTCATCTTGTCGTGTCAGCTCGCTGTGCCTACCTGTCGAACCTCTGCTCCTTGCTTTGTTGTGTCTCTTGTTGCAACATCTTGTTGTGCCAGCTCGCACTCTTCCTTAGGAGGCACCGGGAACCAAACCACGGACCTCCCATGTGGTAAGCGGGAGTCTAATCGCTTGAGCCACATCCACTTCCCTCAAAGCTCCTTCTAAACTCAAGTCAAAACATGGTACTTTTCTGTTTAAAACCCTCCAAAATCGTTCCATCTCAGAGTAAGAGCCAAAATCCTTAAAATGGCTCACAGAACTCTACACAATTTTCACCTACTTGTTATTTCTCTGACCTAATTTACTCTCATAGCTCACTGCTCCAGGTATACTCACCAAATTCATTCCTCAAGCAGGCTAATTGTGCTCCCTTCCCCAGGGCCTTGAATATGCTGTTCCTTTGCCCAGAATGCACTTCCCAGGTACATCCACATGGCTTGTTTCCTCACCTAGTTTAGGTCTTTGCGTAGATATCACCTTCTCAGTGAGGACTTTCTTGACTATTTAAAAAGATTGTAACCTCTCTTCTCTGCCCCCAGATATCCTCTCCCACTTTCCTGCTTTATTTTTTCCATAGCATGTACATCTACTGACAAATGAGTATTATTTATTTTTTGTGATGTCTCCCTTCACTAAAATGTAAGCTACACGAGGGCAGGGATTTTTGTGTATTTTGTTCATTGTTGTATTCCCAGTGCCTGGCATGTATGTGCTCAATAAATATTTATCAATTAAAAAAATGAATGGATTTCCTTGTCTTTATCTTCCTACCCTTCTATTTGACTTTTCATTTCTGTTTTAATACCTTTTATTTTCAAGAGCTGTTTTTCTCTGAACATTCCTTTTTAAAAACACAGTGCTCTTATTTCATGATTACAACATTCTGAGTATATCTGTTGTGTGTTTGTTTTTGGCATAGTGAACTCCAAGTTGCTTTCATGTGTTTGTGTATTTGATTATACTTCTAACTTTCATGTTAGAAGCTTTTCTCAGATGTCTGGTAATTGCTTTAAATTTTTTCTAATCAACTTTTGAGGTATTATATACAATAAAGTTCACACATTTTAATTGTCCAAGTTAATAGCTTTTGACAAATGTATGAACCCATGCAACCACCACCCCATTCAAAATGTAGAATATTAGCATCATCCCAGAAAGCTCTCTGTGTCCCTTTGCAATTCCACCCCACACTCCTTGTCTCAGGCAACCATTGATCAGTTTTCGGTCATTATAGATTAGTTTTTGCTAATATACTTAGTTTTGCTAATCATTCTATAAATTTATATAGAAAGAATCATATAGTATGTAGTCTTTTGTATCTGGCATACTATATTTGGAATCCAGCCATGATTTTGCATGTATCAGGAGTTCCCTCCCACTATATGAGTAGGCCACAATTTGTTTACCCATTCACATCTTTTTATTTTATTTTTTCACATCTTGATAAACATTTGGGTTGTTTCTGATTTGGGTCTATAAATGGATAAAGCTGGGAAGCGGCTGTGGCTCAATCAGTGGGGCTCCCGTTTACCATATGGGAGGCCCTGGGTTCGGTTCCTGGGGCCTCCTGGTGGGGGCGGGCCCGCCCACACGGCATGGTTGGCTGACCCAGCGAGCGCAGGCAGCAAGGGGGGGATAAAGGAATAAATAAATAAAATCTTAAAAAAAAAAAAATATATATATATATATAAATGGATAAAGCTGCCTTCTGTAAACATTTGTATACAAGTCTTTGTGTGGATCATAGCTGGGACTAGGGTGAGACAAGCAAGGTGACTGGGGTACAATATTTAAGGATGCAAGGAGGAGCTTACATGGGCCTCAGAGACAGCATCTTCTTGAATTTTGTATCCTAGGCACTTCCCTTGTCTCCCGTAGTTCAGGCCTCAGTGTTAATATATGTTTTGATTTTTTTTTTTTTTTTTTTTGATAAATACTTAGCAGCAGAATTGCTAGATCACAGGGTAGCTGTGTGTTGCAGGTTGAATAAAGCTACTCCAGAAGATATGTCCACCCAGGACCTGTGAATACGACCTTATTTGGAAAAAGGACCTTTGCAGATGTAATTAGGGTAAGGATCTGGAGATGAGATCACCCTGGATTAGGAGGGGCCCTAAATCCTGTGAGTGTCCTTATAGGAAGAGGAGGAGAAACACAGGGAAACCGAGAGAGGAAAGCCATCTGAAGAAAGAGACAGACTGGAGTGGTTCATTTACTAGCCAAGGAACACCCAGGGGCTCCCACAGCCGCCAGAAGCCAGGAGACAGGCATGGAACAGATTCTCCCTCAGAGCCTCCGGGAGGAACTGACCTGATGACACTGTGAGTTCCGACTTCTGTCCTTTCGAACGGTGAGAGAATACATTTCTGTTGCTTTACGCCACCGAGTTTGGGGTAATTTGTTACAGCAGCCTCAGGAAACTAGAGCAGTGCATGTTTAACTTTTTAGAGCTTGCCAAGCAGTCTTCCAAAGTGGCTGCACCATTGTACACTGCTGCTAGCAATGGAGGGGCGTTCCGGTTATTGCACTTCCTCACCAGCAGACCCACTAGGGTCCCTTCATCACTCTCTGAGTTTCTTTCTTTCACTTTCTCCTGTACAACTTCTGTCTGGTCTCAACTGTTTTTGTTGGCTCCTACACATGTTTTGATATTTGTTCATGCTCTTTTTCTCCTAGTTTTGCTGAAAATGAAATTTGCAGATTTCCCCCCCTTTTTGTATTTACATTGTTTCCAGGAGTAGTAGAATCAAAATGCTTACTTATGCAGCCATGTTTATAACGGAAGCCTCTTTATTTACATTTTTTAGTGAAATAGTGGGAGCAGCGACAGAGATTCGTATGGTATTTGGGAAAAGTTACCTTGGAATGATTATTATATGTTAATTCCTAATGTGGACTGTAAAATGATAAGGTTTTAGAGTCCTGGAGGGATCTGAGAATCGTATAGCCTTTATTAAGGGTCTCTCTAATAATGGTGTGGTGGTCAGTGTCAGAAAGAATCCCTACATGCATCCCTAAAGCAGATTAGGGCTGGCAAATCCCACTTGCATCAGTAATTCCAACACGAAGCTGTGTTATTCTCAGAGGGTCTGGCTTCCCAGGGAAAACATTTGGCGGAACGATAGAATCAATGAAATCTAAGGGCTGGAGGTGATCTTAAGGGTGAGTTCCTTGACTCTGCTTGGCAGCATTGCAAGCATAGTTCCTCGCTCAAAGCAAGTGCACTGTGGATAAATACTGTGGATACTTGCTGGGATGGGAAGAACTCACAGGCCTTCACCCTTTGAATTGAGCATAAATCTGCATTCTTTTCTCTTTTCCTAGTGAAATGAACCTATGGAGTAGATTTTTTAATTAACTAGATTTTAAACACATATATAAAGTAATATATGTTTATGACTAAAACATTTAAATAGCACAGTGAAGAGTAAAACTGTTAAGAAAAACAGTAAGTACTGGGATTCATGATCCTACATTTTAGCACCACAAATCTCTACCTTTCTACATACACACATATATTTCTATGAATAGATAGTATAGGTTTGGAGAATAATACATGCTTGGTAACTGTAAACTTCTGGAGAGATGAGGGAGTTTGGGGGAAGAGGATTTTTCACTAAGTATATAATTCTATATTGGCTGAGCTTTTCTAAAGAGAATATATTACTGTATCACTTATTGAATTTTTACTGGCTATTTGACAGTTTGATTGAGATATAATTTACATACAATAAACTGCACATATTTAAACTGTACAATTTGATAAGTTTCAACAAATCTATTCACCTGTGTGGTGACTTGGAGTTATGCAGTCCAGAAAAAATGTTCTTAAACTTAATCCACTCCTGTGGAAACCCACTGATGAGGTTACTTCAGTGAAAGTGTGGCCCAGTTGACAGAGGATGGGTCTTAATCTTATCAACAAAGGCCTTATAGAGGAAGCCACAGGGAGCAGCCAGAAGGCGGAAGTCCACAGAACCTGGGAGACAAAAGAGAAACCAGGAGAAGCCGCCATGTGCATTGTCATGTGACAGAAAATCCACGGACCAAGGATTGCCACCAGCAAACCCTAGAGTGCCACAGTCTTCTAGGGAAAAGCATCGCCTGGATTTTGGATGGCTCCTAGCCTCAAAATTGTGAGCCAATAAATTCCCATCGTTTAAGCCAACCCATCGCATGGTATTTGTTTTGCCAGCCAGGAAATCACAACAACCTATTAAATCATCATCACAATCAAGATAGTGAACCTATTCCTCACCCCAAAAGTTTTCTCATGACCCTTTATAAACCCCCTTTCCCCTTCTGCTCCACCCCCCCCACACACACACATACTTCCAGGCAACCACTGATGTGTTTTCTGTCACTGTAGATTTCATTGTTTTCTAGAGTATTATATAAATGGAATATTTTTTCTGAATTCTTCCACTCAGCATAATTATTTTAATATTTATCTCTGTATAATTACTGAGATCTATTCATGTGGTAGCATATGTCAATAGTTCATTCTTTTTTTTTTGCTGTGTAGCTGTACAATTTTTAAAGAAATAATGTAGAGAGGAAAAGAGAAATTTTATAATACATACACCTTGAACATACTGAAATGTTGCCATTCATTAAAAATATTACATAAAATGTTAAATATATTAAAAAGGTAATGTTTCCCTACCTCACAGTCCCATTTCCAACTTTCTGTAGCAGCGGCAGTGTAGAGTTTGTGTATTCTTCTAGAAATATGACTAGATGACTCTAAAAAGATGTAAATCTCTTGTTTATAAAGGAAACGTGCTCATTGAGGTTTGTTAGAGGAAGTACAGCATGTGTAAAAATTAACAATCTTTTACACGTTACAACTCAGCAGACAGTGCTCACGGCCGCCAGAACCACTGCTCAGGGCCCCTCAATTCCCAAGGCCCAGTCCCCAGGAACACGTTCCTTCCTGCAGTAGCAGCTCTAGGTCGCCTGGTGGTGCTGCGGCGCAGAGTTCGCTGGCTCAGTGAGCGATGCGGCGGCGTGGCCGGGCACGTGACCTCTGGCTTGGCCGCCCGGATCACGTGACAGGGCCCGGAAGCAGCTGCCTGGGTAGCTTAGGGGGATGGCGAGGGGTCTGCGCTGAGGCAGGAAGGATTGGACCGGCCCAAGTGGAGCTGGAGCCGGAGCCGGAGCGGTGAGTCCAAGTGCAGATGGGCTTGGGCAGGGGTGGGTCACAGCTTTCGGCAGAACCCACCTCGCCTTCCGCAGGGGCACAGAGGACCCTGCATGTCTGGGAGGGGACCGCCATCGGCTGCACGGCCGTGTCTCCTGGGCTCCGGGGACCGCAGGTGCAGAGCGGTGTGGACACCGCTTCTGGGATAGGGGCGAACCCGAGAATCCCTTGTCCCCCGAGCTATCTCCTTTGACCTCGTGGGGTTGGGATCTCTCCGTCCTATTTGAAAGCTGGGAAAACAGGTCCCGAGACAAGAAATGCCCCCCAAACGACCAGCTAGGGCATCTTCCACGCTTCTCAAAGGCCGGCTGTGTTGGGGAAGTCTCCGGACAGTTGTGAGAGCCCAGCTCGCGACTGGCTAATAATGGGTCTTTGGGTCATAGAATGTCAGAACTGCAAGGGACCTGAAAAATCATCTGATGCACCCCCCCCCCCCCAACTCCTCCTCCACCTCTTAAGATAGTTGGAGAAATCGAAGCCCAGGGAAGGAGGAAGGGGCTTGCCCAAGGTCACCCGGTGACTTGATCGCAGAGCTGCGACTAGAATCCAAGGCTCCTTAAGCTCCAGCAGCTGTTTACTTTCACTACACTGCCTCCTGCGGAAAATTTGACAAATGTGAAAAGAGCCTTTTCCTGTGCCCTTCTCTTCTATTCTCCCCTTTTCAATTCTGCATTCTCCATCCCCGGAGCGGATTGGCTCTGGGTGTGGTTCACTGTTAAAGGGCTCTGGATTTTTCTGCAAATTCATCATTCTGCAGGCTTGGTTTCTAACCGTCCTGCAATTTCGTGTAAGTCATACCAAAATATGAAATATGAAATATGAATCGGAGTTTGCTTCCGGGAAGATAGGTGGATCTCTGCTGAGGTTGAGGAGAGCATTCATTTTGAAATAGCTCTGGCATTAATTTGAAGAATGTAAAGACCTTTGCTTTATTTATTAATTTTTTTCTGTAGCTTGTCAGATATGGGAAATGCTGGTTATTTGGGTGGATGTTTTGCAATTATTTGAAGTTTGCTGAAATATGATAGCAATATGATGTAATGGAAAGAAGCGAGAAATCTAGCCCAGACACTTGCTTTGCAACCTTGGGTAACTGTCATCCTCCCCCAGGATTAGGTTTCTCAGTCTGTACAAATTGATGGAGTTAAAGCTAAGAATACTGCTCTGACATTTTCTGCATCTAGGTTTCTTTGTTTTCTAATCAGAGAGCCCCCCCCCCCCACTGTGTACAGTATCTGCCTTGCAACAAGATTTAATTCATTTGTCCAAGAAGCAGTTTCCTTAACTTACTCCTATCTTGCCATGAAATCCTCCTCTCTCTTCCTATCTTCCTGTTTTGTCCAGCTAAATGCTGAAAGCTGAAAATGATTTTGTCTATCTTATATTACTTTAAACATGATCAGAGATCTCTTGATTCTTGTCCAGAGCCTAGTTCATAGCAATTAACTTGTACATTTAGAACATGTTTTCTTTAAAGATATTCTTGAAGTCAAGAAGTAAGGGGACACAAAAAGGCTTGGTCATTCGCTCTGAGTTTGAGCCTGTCTGGGGATGGAGGCTTCATGCAGCAGAGGCAGCTCTGATGGCAATATTAAGTCTCCTCTCCCTTTGTAGTCTGCCTCTGTGTGGTATGTAATTGCTGGCTCTTGAGGCCTTATTTTCCCTTTAAACCTTGTAGCTGTTCATTCGTCCTCATCCCTGTGGCAGCTCAGGGTGCTGAGAGCTGCCGTCTATTTTAAAGGCTATCGTAAGGAAGGAGGGATTCCATTTATTTTGTAATATCCCAGGGTCTACAACTAGCCCCCATGGATGGAAGTGCCATAAGGAGGTGATTTCTGGATGAGCATGAGAACTTCCAAAGAAATCATGCTCTTCCTTATTGGAACACAGAACAAGTAGCTCCCTGTCCCTGGAGGTAATTGTCACTGGGCAATTACTTTTGGGGATGTTGTGATAAAATTATATTGGTGGGTAGAGAATTGGACTAGAGAAAAGTTTTAAGTTTTCTTCCAACTCAGTTCTGTGACATTCTAGGAACTAGACTTGTTAGCATGTGGATGTGAAGGCCTGGAGTAGGTCCGCTTTTGTGAATGCTTTATTCTTTCCCTTGCCTCAGATAACCTCTCTCATGTTAGGTACTGCCTTTTCTTTCTTTTTATCCCTCTCCCTGTCCCTCTCCCCAGTGTCTCAGCTCTTTAAATGCTGGATACCTCTGCGAGGGTCAGATGCTGAGGCATCATTGCTGTTACTGCCACTTTAACCTGAAGCAAGATCCTAGGACTGGGCTGAGTGAATGGCTCTTCTCTTCCTACTTCTGCTGGCCTGTCCTGATAACCCCTTCCAGAAGTATGTGACTATCGCCACTTACATCCAGGCCAGCTTTTCCCTTTTGCCCAGAGAGGAGATGATCATTGAGTCTGTTTACTTCAACCCTGGCCTTGAAGGAATACTGTACCTCCCTCCTTTGGCCAGGTCTGACCACACAGAGCTAGCCCCTGTTGAATGGGAGTGGGGTTCTAATGGGTGGGCATTCTAAATATGACAAAGTAGAAACCCCATGATGTTGCATTTGGTGCTCTCTTCTTTTATCCCCCAAAACATTTTTCTTGGACGCCTCGACACCCAGGGCCTGTAGTAGGAAAGGCTCCCTATGCCCTGAAATCAGGTAATCTGTCTGTTTGGATTATATGGCACTTAGATCACCATTTCCAAGTTAGAGACCTGGCTTAGTGCTCCAGAATATTAAATGGAGAAAGCTTTATTTGAATAGTGAACTTTCTGACTTCTTGTCCTTGAACGTCCCTAAAGTAATAACCACCATCGCTACCATTAATGAGGGTCCATTATGTGCCAGGAAGCATCTTTAACATTTATCTTTTCCTTTCATCTTTATAACAGTATTGTGATGTAGGCATTTTTAATGTCATTTTTCAGGTGAGGGAGGCAAAGAGAGATTAAGTAACTTGCTCAGGGCCACACAACTAGGCTCCAAACTCCTGTGCCTTTTATTATGCAGATTCTGTCCAGCAGATCTAACCTTGCTTCAGACTGTGGAGCCACTTTTGTTCCTAGGGAGATTTTATAGCTAATTTATGTTGTGCTAGAAAGAACACTGGACTGGGAATCTGTCACGCTGGAATCTAGTCCCAGCTCTTTAACCACTTGGGGCCTGGATGAGTCAGCTTCTCTGTGTGGGCCTTGGTTTTCTCACCTCTAAATGGAAAGTTGGAGCTGAATCTTCTCCGAAGCCATGCCTGGTCCTAACAGTGCTGTTTAGGATCATGGGTAAGAAGTGAGTGCGTTTGCCCAGTCAGCTCCTCCTCTGAGCAGAGCCTGCTGAGGTAAGCAGCTGTCCTGGGGCCGTCCCCACACCAGACTCTTGCAGGCAGGGTCTCAGTTGATGCAGTGAACCTCAGTGTGAGTTAGGTAGAGTGTTTTCTCATACTGATTTTAAAGTGAATCATGTAGAAGTCAGAAATTTTCATCTCCCTCCCTGTAGAGCACACATAGCAATGCAGTCTGTGTCCTTGTTAATGTCTTTGGATTCTAGCAACAGAGAAGAGAAAACGGTTCTGGCAAATTTGCTCTTTCTCTAGGTTCCAAAGTCCAAAGCAATGTAATTGTTCCAGAAAACTGAGTGGCACTTTCGGTTTGCAAATATCACCGGTGCATGAACTCTGATAGAGATGATGCCTGGGGTACATTTATTATAATAAGACCGTACTTTTTTGCAGAGCTTTATGTAAATTTAGCTGTAATCAAGATCACCTAGGAATCTGATTAAAAATGAAATCCTAAGGTTGAATCAAAGTCCCCAGGAATGGGGCTGAGGAATCGGTATGTTTTTTAAATATACAGCTGTATTGAGATACCATATTCATATACCATACAATTTACTCATATAGTGTCTACAATTCATTGGCTTCTAGTATATTCATTGGGTTGTGCAACCATCACCACAATCAATTTTAGAACATTTCAAGAAACTCTGTATTCTTTAACCCTCACCCCCAGCCCCAATCCCCCACCAGCCCTAGGCAACGATAGGTCTACCTTCTGTCTACCTTCTTGCCTGTTCTGGATGATTTCATATAAACGGAATCATACCATATGTGGTCCTTTGTGACTGACTTCTTTCACTTAGCATAATGTTTTTAAGATTCATTCATGTTGTAGCATGTACCAGTATTCATTTCTTTTTAACATTGAATAATTGTATGGATATACCACATTTTATTTATCCATTTAATTTATGGACATTTAGTTGGTTTCCACTTTTTGGCTATTATGAATAATGTAGCTATGAACAAGTTTATGTGTGGATATAAGTTTTTATTTCTCTTGGAATTGCTAGGTTATATGGTAACTGTGTTAGCCTTTTGAGGAATTGATAGGCTGTGTTCCAAAGTGGCTGTGCCATTTTACATTTCCATTTTCCATTAGGTTTCAATTTTCTACATTCTCACCAACACTTGTTATTGTCTGTCTTTTATTATAGCCATCCTAGTGGATGTGAAGTGGTATTTCATTGTGGTGTGGTTTGCATTTCCCTGATGACATCTTCTCATGTGCTTATTGGCCATTTGTATTTCAGGCCCTCCCCTCATTTTTAAATCCAGGTATTGGTCTTTTTATTATTGAGTTGTAAGAGTTCTTTATTTATTCTGAATACTAGACCCTTATTGGATACATGATTTGCAAATATTTTCTTTCATTCTGTGGATTTTCTTTTTACTTTCTTGATGGTGTCTTTTAAAGCACAAGCATATTTAATTTTCATTATGTCAAATTTATTATTTATTTTGTTGCTTGTGCTTTTGGTGTCTTATCTAAGAAACTATTATTTAATCCAAGGTGATGAAGACTTACCCCCTATATTTTCTTCTAAGAGTTTTATAGGTTTGCTTTCTATATTTATGTCTTTGATCTGCTTTGAGTTAGTTTTTTTGTATGGTGTGAGTAGGCATTCAACTTCATTCTTTTGCATGTGGATATCTAGTTGTCCCAGCACCAGTTGTTGAAAAGACCTTTTTACCACTTGAATTGTGTTGGCACCTTTTTCAAAAATCAATTGTCAATAAATATGACAGACTAATTTTGGACTCCCAATGCTATCCCATTTATCTATATGTCTACCTAATGCCAGTACCATACTGTTTTAAGTTTTGAAATTGGGAAGTCCCTTAACTTTGTTCTTATTTTTCAAGATTGTTTGTCTATTCTGGGCCCCTTGAATTTCCATATTGAAAGAATCAACTTGTCAATTTCTGCAATAAGGCAGCTAGAATTTTGATAGGGATTGTATTGAATCTGTATATCAATTTGGGGAGTATTGCCATCTTAACAATATCAGGTCTTCCACTATGTTAACATAGGATATCTTTCCATTTATTTAGATCTTCTCTAATTTCTTTCAATAATGTTTTGTAGTTTTCAGAGTTAAGTTTTGCACTTATTTTATAAAATTTAGTCCTAAGTATTTTTATTCTCTTTGATGCTATGGTGAATGGAATTGTTTTCTTATTTTCATTTTTAGATTGTTCCTTGTAAGTGTATAGAAATACAATTGATATTTTTTTTTTTTTTGATAACAGTCTTGTATCCTGAAACCTTGCTGAACTATTAGTTCTAATAGTTATTTTTCCCCACTTTTTTTCATTTTGTGATAAGTTGTGAGCTTACAAAACAATCATGCGAAATGTGCAGAATTCCTGTATATCACCCCTCCACCGACACCTTACATTGTTGTAGAACGTTTGTTACAGATTATGAAAGCACATAATCAGACTATGGTCCATAGCGTACACTTGGTATATTTTTTCTATACACTCCCTCTAATAATTTTTAAATTAGATTTCTTAGGGTTTTCTATATACAAGATGATGTCATCTACATGATAGTTAGAGATAGTTTTACTTCCTTTCTGATCTAGATGCCTTTTCTTGCCATTCATTTTCTTATCTAATTGCCTTGGCTAGCACTTCCAGTACAATGTTGAATAGAAGTGACAAGAGCAGACGTTCTTGTCTTGTTCCTGATCTTAGGGGAGAAATAGTCAGTCTTATATCATTAAGTATGATTTTAGCTGTGAGTTTTTGTGCCCTTTTTCAGGTATGCCCTTTATCAGGCTGAGGAATTTCCTTTCTATTCTTAGTTTGTTGAGTGTTTTTGTTTTGTTTTGTTTTGTTTTTATCAAGAAGGTATTGCATCTTGTCAAATATCTTTTCTGCATGTATTGAGATGATCATGTGATTTTTGTCCTTTATTCTGTTGATATGGTATATTACAGTAAATAATTTTCAGATGTTAACTCTGTTTTAGGAAGCTCCCGGGGAAAATTGTTTGCAGCCAGCTCATGCCTTTGGAAACCGCTGGTCTAGTTCAGCCGTTCACCAGTATCCGTAATAGCGCTCTCCTAGTCTTTCAACACCTTTCATGAGGGAATCTCAGGAGGCAGCATTTGGATACCTCTGACTGTTAGAGATTTCAGCTCAGTGGAAGGAAGAATTTTCTTTCTTGACGACTTCTGATCGATTTGTACTGCTTTGACTTCCTGCTTCCATATGATAATTTCTTGTGTGTCTAAAAGTCATTCTTGAAAGTATTGTTATGAGACTACGTAACACTTCAGCCACTGCCTCACCCTCCCTCCACTCCCCTGACCTTCCCCTGTGCCTTAAAAAAGCCTTTAACCCCTATAAATGTGTTATCCCCCCCCCCTTTGTTCTAAAGCTCTTGGCAGAAAGCTGACAGAGGGCCAGAAGATTTCAGGGAGAAACATACCTCCCTACATCACTACAGCAACTTGAATAAAAATCTAAGAGGGTTTTCTTTACTCACATGCTGGAGGAATTCAAGAAAGCCATCTAGTTCTGGGACAATTAAACTAATAAGAGCGGGGGCAGGGAAAAAATCTGTAAGTGTCTTAATATGAGCAGTCACTATTCAGGCAAAACTTAATAAGTTAATTTATATGCACTGGGTTCTAAGCCTACCTGTATTCTGTCCCTTCTCCCTCAGTATTATACAAGATTTCCTCAGAAGCCTCTGTTCCTGAGAAGTTTTTGGTATATTGGAAGAAACTAGAAATTAGCTGGTTTGTGTAAATAATTACATTCATGGATTCCTGGAATATTAGAGCTAGAGCAAAGCTGAGAGATATTTTAGTCTACAACCCCTCCCTTTTTTTGCACATTTGGAAACTTAAGACCCTAGACACATAAAGAAAATTGTCCATAGTTACAAAGCAAACTGGTGATAGAGGAAGTATAGAACCCAGTGCATATAAATTAACTTATTAAGTTAATTCTCCCCTCCCCCATCCCCTGCCACTCTTGCTTACTTAGTACAGATGCTCAATTTATTTCAAATAATGTTAACAGGCCTCTTTATGTGGTATATAAAAACCAAAGTCACAGCAGATGGCTTTCTGCCAAGGACTTTCCTTGTGAAACTGCTTGGGGTCATTCCTACATACAATTGGCAGGAGATGGAAAACGAGATCACCTCTGAATCACCCAGGGTGGGGCCATTTTCCAGAAAAGCCCACCAGGGACTGACTGTTGGGGAGCACTGGGCAGCTGGTGTTGGATGTCAGGGTGGGATGGGATGTTGTGTATAGGAGCTGGAGATCCTGTCTCCTTGAAAGTATCTGAGACAGCACATCAGACTTAGAGAGGGCGGCCATCCACATGCCGGAGGAGAGCCCCGTTCAGGTAAGCAGTTGTGCCAATCTGCTAAGTTTCAGAAGGATTTCTGTTTTCATTTTTTAGTGTTCATGTCCTTTTTTTTCCCCTGACTTGATTACAAATTTTTGGAGGAAAGGAAGTTGACTCTTTTTCATTGTTTTATTCCCTCATAGCACCTGGCACTGTATTCAGTAAATGTTTCCAGATTCAGAAAGGGAGTCAAGAGATATGTTTTGGTTTCTGCTTTGCTACCACTTAGCTTTGGCAGGGAAAGTCTCTTCATCCCTTTGGGTCTCTTCATCCCTTTGGATCCCTTTATATCCATGTGTAAAGTGAAGGGTTTGGAGGGACCTTGAGGATTCTGCCAGCTAGGAGTACAGCCTGGCCTACATGACTCCAAAGTGTAGCCTTCTTGTGCCTCTTAGAGAAGTCATTGCTTGCTTTTCTGTAGTAACGTTACTGAGGAAGGCCACTCAGAGAACATTGCCCTCAGCCTCCTCTCCCCAAGACACAGCAGGGAGGGATTTTTTCTTTAATCATCTATATTAGTCAGCCAAAGGGGTGCTGATGCAAAATACCAGAAGTCTGTTGGCTCTTATAAAGGGTATTTATTTGGAGTAGAAGCTTACAGTTACCAGGCCATAAAGCATCAGTTACTTCTCTCAGCAAAGTCTATTGCCATGTGTTGGAGCAAGATGTCTGCCGATGTCTGCCAGGGTTCAGGCTTCCTGGGTTTCTCTCTTCCTGGAACAGAGTTCTTCATATCTCTCTGGACTCAGCTCTTCTGTTTTCTCTACAAGGTTAGCTGTCAACTCTGAGGCTTTCTGGGCTTTGCCTCTCTCCACAAGGCCAGCTATAGACTATCAGGCGAATAGCTCTGTCTCCCTCCCTGGGACTTCTGCCGTATGTAAGAGCCGTCTCTATTCCTCTGTGTTCTTCTCCTGTGTGTCTACTTCCCAGGCTCCAGCTCAAAACTCAGCCATTAGAACTCCAACTCTGTCCTTTGCCATGTCTTTTATTTGTGAGTCCCCACCCACCAAGGGGCGGGGACTCAACACCCTACTGATGTGGCTCAGTTAGAGCCCTAACATGATTTAATCATGCCCAGAGGAACAAACCAGTTTACAAGCACAATCCAATATCTATTTTTGGAATTCATAAATAAAGCCAAACTGCTACACCATCTTTAAAAAATAAGCGGGGATCAGAGGTGGCTCAAGTGGTTGAGCGCCTGCTTCCCACATGGGAGGTCCTTGGTTTGGTTCCTGGTGCCTTCTGAAAACAAAACAAAACAAACAAGCAAACAAATGAAAAAAACCAACTCAGGGGAGTCAATGTGGCTCAGTGGTTGAGCACTGGCTTCCCACATATGAGGTCTCAGGTTCAATCCTGGTACCTCACAAAAAAACAAATCAGTAAAACTAAAAAGGAAGTAGGGGAGTAGAAAGGGGAGATGATGAGACAAAGGTCAGGGGTGAGTACCTCTCATGCTCTGGGTGCTTTCTGAGCCCCTTTCAGCCGCCATTTCTCAGTTCATTGGGTTGGGTGGAAGAAAAGATTCCTGGGGGGGGGGGTCAGGAGGTCAGAGTCACTGGTGGCCTCCAAATAGCATATAGGATAGGCCTGAGATCATGGCAGAGAAGAGAAAGCATTGGTGCCCCTGGATCTTGGTGGGAGTTTGGCTGAGAAGATTCTGATGCTTTGGAGGGAATTTCTTTAATTCAACATGGTTCTCTAATGAACGCAGAGGAAAGAGCTTACAGTGAGGAATGTTCAGGTTGCCATTCTCTGACAGCTTGCTTAGGGAGGAAATGGATGTATACACGACTTAGCTCTTGTTTGAGGTCTAAGAAATTATCTCCAAAGAAAGCATAGTTAACCTCAACCAACCAAAGGATCAGGGAAGGTTCCTGGAAATGCCTGTCAGCATCTTGCCTGCTCCTCCCAAGCAGCGCCTCACCTCTGCTCAGTCCAGGGGTGCTATGGTGAATTTAGAAATTGATGAGCCTGTCACTGCCTCGGAAGATTGGGAGGAGAAGCCGAATGAGCTCAGCCTACCCATGTGTGCTTTGTACCTTTCTCATTTGCCTTGGTACCAGGCGCTCTCACTGTAAGTAATCCATGGTGCAGCTGTCACCGGGAGCAACCGTGACAATGGCTGCTTCTGCCCCAGAACCCACCCCAGACTTGGAGCTAAAGGCCCCAGCCACTGGATTGCTTAACACTGACCCTGTTCCCCCAGCTACCATGTCCACGCAGAGGCTTCGGGACGAGGACTACCATGACTACAGCTCCACTGATGTGAGCCCAGAGGAGAGCCCGACCGAAGGTCTGAGCAACTTCTCCTCCCCTGGCTCCTACCAGCGGTTTGGGGAAAGCAACAGTACAACGTAAGTAGCTGTCATTTTTTGCCTTCCTGAATGGAACCCGTAAGTTTTGTGTTAGTAATACTGTCTCCTTTAGAGTTATTTTTCCATCTCCACTTTATCAATATCCCATTCTCCAGATGAAAGTAAGATGTAAGAGGTTGAGTGAATGACGTTGCCAAGATCTGAGCTCCTTGCCTCCCACTCTCCAGTCTGTGTCTTATTCTCTGTTGGTTTCAGCTGTGTTGGTCCCCATAGGCTGGTGCCGAGTAAGAGCCTGAACTTAAGGAAATCTTTTAGAAGGGACATTCTCTTAATTGAGAACCACGTGTCATCTGTGCTAGAACCTCAGATACCTCCATGCCCAGTTGGAAGCCTCCTTTGCAAAATCTCCCCTGACTTCTGTCCCCACCACCAAATAGCTGGAGTGAGAAGAGGAGGAGGGGCTTCTCCTGCACTAAAAACCTTTAAAGACCCCAGAGAGAAAGGAAGCTCTGCTTTGCATTTCATAAGGAGGGCTGAGTGTCCCTGGGCACTGAATCCCAAGACTCATCTGGGCTGAGTTTGGCCTTCTCTAGGCCTCAGTTTCCCCAAATGTAAGATAAAATTGAGGCCTTCACTATGAAGCTATGCTGTGTCTGGTGCTCACCATTGAATTAAAAGCTTTAGAGGAGGGTTTTCTACCCCTCTGAGTTTTCCAGATACCCCCACCCCACTGCAGCAGACTTCAGACGTTGTCACTGGATCCCAGCATCCCATCTTTTGTACCTCTTCTTTTCATTCCTCAAGCTTAGCTATTAATCTTTCTGTGTTCCCTTGTGGGTTGGGCATGACTTATCGAGGGATCCTTTATGTCGTAGACCTACACAGTCCCCTGTGACTGCCTGAGGGGACTCTGAGGCCTTTCCTTGGAGCTCCTCACTGGTGAAGCTCCCCCTGGCTTCCATCTCTCTTGTTAACTGGGATAGAATTAGAGGATATGGTCTGTCAACATTACCTACCACCCTGCACCGCTAGCTGAATGCTTTTCACAAAAATTTTATCTTTATAGTTTATTTCCCTCATGACATGCTTTTTTTAGAATTTGCTTGCAATTTTAACTGATGGGAAAGACACAACTGGCAGCAGTGCGGACTCTGCTTCCTTCTTTCCCCTAGTAACTTCCCCCAGGCAGAAGAAGCTCCAGATGCGGCTAACGACATGTGATAGCTTCCCTTCAGAAGTCACACTCGTTATTGTGAAATACTTCCTCCACGCTTCTCCTTATACTTTCCCTTCTAGTTTTTGCTCCTTCTTGTTTTCAGGTATCAACTTGACTATGCACTGCTTGTTGTATGGGGTCTGGATATCCACTTTTAAAGAGACCTCTGAAGCTCAAACCCAACCAGCTAGCAACTTCATGGTGGTAGCTCATAGGTTTCCTACTTGAGGAAGCTGATGCATGCCTGTTAGGTATTCAGAATTTTTTTTTTTCACACTGGGTATAGCTAGTCGTTAAGCCAATATTAGTTCCCCTGTTTCTGGGAATCAATCCTATCAGAGGATATCATCCTTGGGCTTGCTTTGGGACATTTTCCAGGATATACTTTCTTCTGAGGGCCCTTCCTGCCCTGGTACTGTGATACAATACAGGTGGCCAGGCATGTGATGGCCAGCATCACAGTCCCATCACAAGTAGGACAAGGGAAAGTACGCCCTTGGAGTTGGAAGATTGGTTGACTACTTCCAGCCAGGGGCACAAATTCCACAAAAGCATTTATGTAGAAGACATGCCAAGTATAATTAAGGCCTAAGTTGATTTGGGGGACCTTGTTAACCCCAGTGAATCTCTAATGTGTGGAAAGTATTAGGGAAAAGATTTTGAGTTGGGTTTGTGTTTTTAGCTGTTTTGTTGTCCATTGGTGCCTTGTGCATCCTGTTATCTACTTTACCAAGAAACAAAGTACATGTAAGTCTCTCTTAGCCTACTGCACGTGAACAGGCACACACACGACTCTTCTGGAGGTTAAGGTCTCAGGAGAAACCCCAACTGGGGTGAAAATAGGAGCCCCAAACACTTCCATGATGTTGTGTTTAGTGAGGTTATTTCCTTATACTTGATGTTACCACGCCGTTGATTGCTTTGACCACAGCCTCATTTTACTCTGTGGGGCAGATTTTTCTTCGTATTGCTCTGTTGAGTTACATTGTCCCAGCTGGGGATTGAGCCTCAGTGCTTCTTCCGCAGGCTGTCAGGCTGAGAAGTCAGCTGAGTGAATCTGGCTTTCTCTAGGCTATCTGGAGTACCACTTCTCAAGGTGTGGCCTGTGATGCTGAAACTATTTCCATGATAATACTCAGGTGTTATTTGCCCTTTTCACTGTGTTGACACTGCACAAAAGCAACGGTGGGTAGAAACTGCAGGCACTTTAGCAGTGAATATAATTTTGGTGACTCAAAGTAGTGGTACCAAATTTTACTAACCATCATTGTATTCTTTACTGTATTCTTTTATTCCATGTGCCAAAGGAAAAAAAAAAAGCCAGTTTCACTTAGAAATAGTCTTGATGAAGCAGTCAGTTGTGTGTGTTATTTAATAAATCTTGACCCTCAGTACAGATCTTTTAATGTTCTGTATGACAAAGTGTTAAGTACACATGAAGCACTTCTACTATACACCAAAGACATGATCCTTGTCTCAAGGAAAAGTACTTGAGTAATTGAGTTGTGAACAGAACTAGCAGCTTTTTTTTCTTTTTTTCACAGAATGCTATGTGTACTTGAAAGAGCAACTCTCAAACAAAATAGAGGCTATTCAGACCCAAGTATTTAGCACACATTTTCTTGAAAATAAAATGAGAACTTTCAAGAGAAGATTAGGAAAAAACTTGTCTCCAGCACTGTGAGCTTGATAGCTTCCATTGGTGACTTTTCTGAGGAGATTGGTGGTGAGATGAATGAATGTGAAGTTTTTTTTGTTTTTTTTTTAAAGATTTATTTATTTATTTACTTTATCCATTTTTACCCTCCCCCCCCTTTTTTTGCTGTTGTTTGTGTCCATTCACTGGGCAATTCTCTGTCTGTTTCCTGCCCTCTCTTCTCATCCTTCTTCTCCTGTCTTCACCAGGATTCGATCCTGGGGACCTCCGATGTGGGAGAGAGGCGTTCTGCCACTTGCACCACCTCAGTTCCTGGTTTTTCGGCGTGTCTTGTCTTGGCTTTCCCTTGTGTCACTCTCCTGTTATGTCATCATCTTGCTGTGTGGTTCGGTGGGCGCCTTCTTTATTTTTCTTTATTTTACTGGGAGGTCCTGGGGATTGAACCCAGGTCCCTCCATATGGGAGATGGACGCCCAACCATTTGAGCCACATCTGCCCCCCTGAAGTTTTGACATTGTAGAATGAAATGTGTCAACATTTTGGAAGGTCTGCATAACCCAGGGAATCACCGTTTTTTAAATGACCATTGTACGATGTTAGGAAAATTGTGCATGGATGAAAGATCCCCTCAAAGTGTGAGACGTACAATGGATTTCAATGTAATGGAATAGGAAAGATGCAGATTCCACATTGCAGCTAACTGTTAATAAGCCAATGCTTCTGGAGTTTTGGTGTATTATCAAGGAAAAATGACCACAGTTATCTTAAAAGGGTATTAAAATACTCCTTAGTTTTCTAACTACATGTTTTTGTGAGGATAAATTTTCTTCATATACTTAAACCTAAATAACATATCATGGCATATGGAATGCGGAAGAAGATAACTAGCTATCTTCTATTAAGCAAGACATTAAAACTATGCTATTCTTCTACAGGTGCCATTCTACATTTCCTTTTTAAGAAAATGGAGATGTTTTTTATAAATATTTGCTATTTATATTAACATATGATAGATTTATTTTTAATTTTTTTAAAAAATTCTGTTTTAATTTTTAATATAACATGTATCAGCAGATATAATCTACATAAACAAAAGCTATTTGGGGTCCTCAATAAATTTTAAGTGTTTAAATTGGTCCTGAGACCAAAAAGCATTAAGAACTCCTGATCTGAAGAATAAAAGAAATTACAGAGATTTGCTAGACTGGATTTTATTTTTTTCCTTTTTCAAAAAGGTAGTCCAGCCTTGTAGTTACGACTTGGCAGTCCATGGAGTTGATTTCATGATACTCATACTGCTTTGGGTAACTCCAGCTTGGAACCATTGATTGAGAAGAGTAAGCTTGGTCAAGTGCCTAGAATTCTGTTGCTTCATTGCCAACGGGACCCTGGAGAGCATCTATTCCTAGTCCAGTTCCCTCACTTTATGGATGAGACAACCAGGCCCAGAGAAGGGAAGGGAATTGTCATCTGAAGTTATGGCAGAGCCAGGGCTAGCAGGAGCTGGTCTCCTGTGAAACCCAGCTCAAAGGCATTTGGGAGAGGGCTCTGGTAGGCAGGTGGGTTTGACATAGTGTTTGCCTTCTCCCTAAAGGGATTAAACATTTGCTAAGGTGGAAATTTGATCGGCCCACCATCCTGCTCCTTTTTCCTGGCCACTGGCTGCTGATAGTGAAGGAATCGCCCTGGACTTTGACAGTCCTCAAGCCGTTTGCTCAGGATATTCTGGGACAGCACTTAATGTCTTCTCATTTAGACTCAAAGTAGTTTCCTCCATCTTTCCTGAACAAGTTGGGGACTGTAGGGAGGTCAAGAGATTTTTCTTCCTGAAGTTAGAAAGATCACTCAAAGTAAAATTCCTTTCCAGAGGGTATAAATGGGTGTTATTTATGGTCTTTATGAGTAGCAAGTGTTATTTGCTTTCAATTTCTATTGAATTCCAGATTTGAAGAAATGTGTGTATGCATCAGTTCGGAAGGATTTAGGTTATTTGTGCAGAAGAATTTCCAGACAGTGCCAGGGAACATATCCTGAGTGAGTCAGTGATTTAGGGCAAAGTGGTACTATATCTTACCTGTTTCATTTCCTGGGGGAAACTAAAGATAGAAAATGCTGAAGATGAGGCTGCTCCTCTACTGTCTGTCCTTCCATGAACCCCATTCCCTACAGAAGTCAATCCTTGTCCACTTCTAGCCCCACCCTTGCAGCCATAAAACCAAAGTACTTTTCCTTGTTCATGCCACATGTTTCTAAGCTTTTGTTCCCAGGTGTTGCCCTTTGTCTTTAGTGTCTTTTTCCCCAGAGGCACATTTGCAAATCCTGCCTGTCACACTGGGCCCAGCTCAGTTTTGTCCTTCTCTCGAAAGCTCCATCTGTCCTCTTTTTCCTGGGCTTGTCTTTCGACAGGAGTCTTTCTACTTTGTGTGGTTATTGATATGTCCACCTTCTTTTCCTTCTGACATTATTGATTTCTAGGAACTGAGATCCACATCTGATTTATATTTATCTCTACCACTGCTAGTCAACACAGTGTCTTACACATGAGAGACAGCATTTGTTGAAAGAAAAATTGAATGAGAGAAATGTGAGAGGCTTTATAGTTGCAACTTGGGGAAGCATAATCTGTACAAATAAGTGAGGGAAAAAATCTGTCCCTGAGGCAGAAGGATAATCTCCATGACTGTGGGAAGAGGGCCTCTCCATCCCTAGGATGCTGTGGCATTCAATTTATTTTTTTAAAATGCAGATAGCCTGGGGACTTCTGGCCTACAGCAGTACTACTTGACTTCTCTTCATTTCACATAAAACTTTCAGTTACAGGGTTTGAGGTTCTATTTTTTTTTTTTTCCCCCTGTTCACTCACATCAGTTTCTGTCCTTCATAGTTATGTTTTTCATCCCCTGTTGCGGTTTCAGATCTGGGTGTCAATCCAGTGATCAGCTCTGTGGTTAGGGTCAGGCCTAGCTCTACTAGGAGAGGATAGAGTACCTAGGGAGAACCCATGGTTCCTCTGGACCAGTCTCCAAGAGAGAGAGCTTTCCTGGAGATACCCCAGAGGGGCAGAGGGTAAGATCAGGGTGGGTAAAAGGGGGGCCCTTAGGTCAGACTGCCTAGACTTGAACCTGGCTTCTTGTTTATGGGGAGGTGGGTGACCTTGAGCAAGATGCTTCCTCACCCATAAAATGAACTTTGTGCATACCTTACAGGGTTGTTGTGCATGAAAGCAGTTAGCAGAATGCTAAGTGCCTGATTAAATGTTAGCTGTGATCATTGTTAACATTCCCTTGTCTCCCTTCTTCCTGCTTCAGATGGTTCCAGACTTTGATCCACCTGTTAAAAGGCAACATTGGCACAGGACTCCTGGGGCTGCCTCTGGCGGTGAAAAATGCAGGCATCTTGGTAAGAGTGGAGGGAAGGGTTACAACAATTTCAGGAGATTTAAAAATATATATATTTCATTTAAGACATTTAAAAATTTTAACAATTTAAATTTTAAACTTTAAAAAAATTCAATTGAGAGAAAGCAAACTCTAGACATTCATTCATCTAAGAATATTTATCGAGGGTCTTCCCGCTTTTGGAACATAGGAGTGAATTAGACAAAGTGTCCCTGCCCTCATGGAGCTTACTTCCTTAAAATGACTCAAGCTTCTGTCAATAATAATTAACTAACGCTTTTTTCCCTACACAGTCCTTCCAGGTTCCAGCCCTAAATGGCCATTTCTGAGAGTTGCTTCTTTTTGTGCTTCACCCTTTCTGGGGCTGCCTGTCCAGATCCATTCTGGTTTCTTTTAGCACTGATGATAGCTTGGAGATGTGGATTGTCCTCAGTCATCTTTGCTGGGCTGCCAGAGCTCTAAAGATAGCTTCCTTCTTCCCCACACCCTTCAACCCATCTCTTCTTCCTAGAGAGGCAGAGTGGGCTTCTATTCTGCTGATTGATGGCAATCTTGGAACAGACTTTTCTCATGTCGTTCTTCTACATGAGGTTAATTCTCCTGAAGGCATGCTAAGTTTCAGATGGTGCCCATCTCACAGGCCTCAGCTCCACAATCACATTTCACTCTCTAATGCCGTCCCAGAAGTTCTGTCACTGGGAAGTGCCTCAGTAGCATTTGCACCTTTTCCTTGTAATTCTACCTGCTTGTCTTTCCCCTAACACCTGTCCCCAGATGGGTCCCCTCAGCCTGCTGCTGATAGGCATCGTGGCCGTGCACTGCATGGGCATCCTGGTGAAATGTGCTCACCACTTCTGCCACAGGTGAGTGCCCCCTGAGCTGCCTCGAGTGGCAGATTGTCCTTTTGGGTTCTGTTAAAAACACTGAAAGTGATCCCTTATGCACACCACTCCAAGTTCTTTATACCAGCTAAAGGTGGCTGTTGCTTATCATAGCACTGTCTTTCCCTAGTTGTTTCTAAGTTCTTTTTTGACGTTCTGTTAAATTTACTGATATCCAGTAGAGAGAGACCACATTCTGATTTTATGTGCCTTACCGTGTTTATCCCATTGAACTGATTCTTCCTGATGGTTGTTAGTTATAATGAGAGGAACTGTGCTGTTGACTGAATATTTCTAATCCCTGAGTGCACTAGACACAGGGCTCAGTGGTGTCTCTAGGGTGACAGATGGGGAGCTGGCCCAGGTCTCGGTGTGCTACATCTGTCCTGCCATTATCATTGTCTAACCACAAACTCTACCCTTCCTCCCTCCCTTTCCCTTCCCACAGACTGAACAAACCCTTTGTGGACTATGGGGATGCAGTGATGTATGGCCTGGAATCTAGCCCCAGTTCCTGGCTCCGGAACCATGCCCGCTGGGGAAGGTAACATGTTTCCTCTTTTACGTTGGCTGTGGCCTCCCACTGCGGAGCCTTCGGATAGGTAAGATGTGATAGACAATGTAAGTAGTAGTGGAAAGTGCATTGCTTTCAGTGGACTTGAGTACTAGCTTGGCTCTGCTGGTGGTGAGTTCCATGGCCTCCCCTTTCTTTGGGCCTCATTTTTTCATCAGTAAAGCAAGGGCTTTGTCTGAAATTTCTAACTGCTCTTCCAGTTCCAACAGCCTATGACCAGTGAGTAGATTTCATTGCTCCTTACTTTGACAGATACTTTTAAGCCCTCTTACAAATGGCAAAGTCAAGTCTAGGTATTGGAAAGGTGGGGAGTCTCCAAGATAAAGTATATGAGCTTGTAGTGAACAAAAGGAGAAAGATGCATGGGAAGCTAAAGAGCAATACTAGAGATCAGTAATAGTATATACCAATAGGAAGAGAGTGTCCTGAGATAGAACTATTTCCTAGACTCTGAGAGTGGGGAAGACGTCAAAGATTGTTTTTTCTGACTGTGCCAGATGAGAAGCATATGTGACAGGTGCTTTTGGGTCAGGGGCACTGTGCAGGAGGAGGAGAAGCTTCAAGGAGGAGGTGGGGTGAGCTGGAATAAAATAGAGAGATGAGTTTGATAGGTAAAGAGGCAATTCAGGAGGTGGGAGTGCTTGGAAATTTCTCCTTATAGTGACTTTTCAGATGCCTGGATGGAAATTTTCTACTTTTTGTTTCCTACTTGAGAAAATGGTATATTTAGGGAATTAATATAATCAAAAGCTGAATTTTTTTTTTTTTTTAACTGATCCATATTACAACTGTGTTCTCCAAAGAAGTTCTTTTTGGTGGTCATAGAGGTGTCTTTTACCTTTATTCATTCACCTTCATCCCATGTGCAGGTTATGTTATTCTTTTGGCAAAATCATTTCCTATGAATGAGAGAAGCCAGATTGCCCAGTGACCACTGTGGGTTAGTTGGTTGACTGGCTCACCCTCCCTCCCTCCCTCCCGTTGTTTCTCTCTCCCTCCCTTCCATCAGTAAAATAATGTGTGTTCCTGGTTTAAAAAAAAAGTTGAACAAGATAGAAGGACATAAGGTGGAAAGTAAAAGTAAATAACTGGTCACAATTGCATAGGTTTCCTTTTGGAGCTTTTTTTTTTTTTATGCAATTGACTATATCTATGCATACTGCTTAGAAACTTGCTTATGTCTTGTCTACTTTTCTCCATCAACACATATAGATTTAACTTATTCTTAACCTCTGTTACAGAGTTCCATTTCACAATGATCTATAATTTAATCATGGTCCTCTTGATCACATTGAGGTTGTTACCAGCTGTTGTTATGACGGTGCTTTAGCCAGCAAACTGTTTTAGTACATCAATTTCTATATACTTACGTAAGAGTAGATTGGTTCTTCGATCCAAGTTACAGAAGGAGGCAGTGACGGTGTCCACTTCATGGTCTTTTGTCCTGAGGGCTCCCAGTAATTTAGAAAAAATGGTGTGAGATGGGAAGATGGTGGGGGGAGGCCAAGTGGCTGGCGAGTGGTCCTGGTGTTTGTGCCGTGCTCTGGTCATCTCGATCTTGGGGTTCCCTGACTTCATGTAGCAGCCTAGACCAGAAGCCAGGAAGGGGTCTTCAGAAACCACACAGATAGAACCTCCTTCTCCTTTCTCCAAAAGCTCCAGACCAGTGGCACCTAGCACAGTTTCTCCTCTTACCAGGGCATGCCTTTCCTTTTCACCCAGTGGGAAGGGTCTTTGATGACCTGGGAAAAAGCCCTGTTTAAAGCCCTTGTCCCTCTGAGAGTCTTGCTCTCAATGTTATCATTTTGTATTCTTTCTTTTCCCATCTTCAGGCACATTGTGGACTTCTTCCTGATAGTCACACAGCTGGGATTCTGCTGTGTATATTTTGTATTTCTGGCTGACAACTTTAAACAGGTAGGTTCTGGTAGAAAAAGCAAGAGATGGGTGGAATTTCTGTTAGGATTCCTTCCCAGCCAAGTTGAGGTCAACAAAAGAGTTAAGACTTTAACACTTTATATAAAACAGTGTGTGTGTTTTTTCTGACTCTCATCTAAAAACCTAGGACTTGGAGAAACCTCAGAATGCCATGCCCGTTTTCCTGACTTCAGAGAGTATATAATCAAACCCAACTCAGACAGTTGGGTTGCTCATGATAGTCACAGGCTCTCCAAAGAAAGTTCACTGACCACAGACGTCTCTAAGGCCTTGTTCCACTCACTTGAGCCTCCAGTCAGGAACCTCTTCCAGTGGGAGGTGCACTGGCCTTTGCATTTGGAAGCCTTTCCTTTTCCTTTTCTTGCTCTCATTTTAGGTGATAGAAGCGGCCAATGGGACCACCAACGACTGCCACAACAACGAGACAGTGATTCTGACCCCCACCATGGACTCAAGACTCTACATGCTCACCTTCCTGCCCTTCCTGGTGCTGCTGGTTTTTGTCAGGAACCTCCGCGCCCTGTCCATCTTCTCCATGCTGGCCAACGTCACCATGCTGGTCAGCCTGGTCATGATCTACCAGCTCATTGTCCAGGTGTGAGCCCAGGCTCTCCCCCATCCCCTATTAAGTAATCAAAGAGACAAACAAAATAAGTAAGAGGAACATATGCAGGTTGATGTGTTATAGGTTTAGATTAGGGGTCCTCAACCTCGGCACTGTTGGCATTTTGGGCCAGATAACTCTTTGTTGCGGGGGCTGCTCTCTACATTGTAGGATGTTTAGCAGCATCCCTGGTCTTCTCCCATTAGGTGCTAATGGCACCTCCATCCCCTGCATCTCCAGACATTAGCAAATATCTCCTGGGAGAGGTGACAGAAATTACTCCCACTGAGTTCACTGATTCAGACTTTTTCAGATTAGATGGTTAATACAGGATCATTGTATAAAATTGGAAAATAGAGAAAAATATTAAAATGAAATCAGTTTTTGTCTCTGTATTTAGATAAAGTAATTCCTTACCAATTTCAGTACTATAATTACTTTATCAAAATTATAAATCCAGTTATAGATCCGCCCTTCACTTAACCTGTGAGCAAGTGTGGGGAAATTTTCAGAGAGAGCACATTTGCATATAGGTGGGTGAAAGGGCAGGCTGAGAAAAATGTGCCTTTCAATATATGGTTATTTGTGAAAGGCAGTGCATTTTGCCAAGACCAAAGAAAAGGAAAAGAGTGCAAGCAGTTGCAAAAAAGTAACTTTAAAAAGGTACTTAAATTTCATTACCCAAATAATTAAAAAATGCATACTCATTAAATTGCAAATAATACAAGTACTTCTTGCCACCACTTCTGCAAACTGAGTGTTCTTCTCAGGTAGGCCCTGTGTGCGACTGGCTTGTCTCCTTCTAGGTCCTGTGAATGCATTTCCACCCTATATGAATATAGAGAAAAATATAAAGGATTTTGTGCTTTTTTTTTTTTTTTTTTTTTTTTTTTTTTAAAAACA
>JAKSZT010010581.1:11511225-11614654 GCA_026826555.1 Tolypeutes matacus
TTTTTTTTTTTTTTTTTTTTTTTTTTTTTAAAAACACATTGTGTTTTTTAAGATTTGTTATTCTCTGTATTTTTCATCTACCTTGTTTTTTGCCCTTGACAGTGCCTCTGAGAACTTTCCATATTGATACACCCGGTTCTTCCTCAATCTTTTTAATTGCTACGTAATACCACAGAGAACGCAGTGAGCAGTTACAGTGTTTGCCTTATCTTGGTATGTCAGATGGGCGGCAGATAGTGATGCTTCTTCTAGTTTATTTAACTAGTCCCCAGTCAGTGGACTGTCAGGTCATCTATACATTTTTTTCTATTATGACAGTGAATACTCTTATAAATTCCGTGTTGTGGATGTGTATAAATACATCTCTAATGTATTTATCTAGGAGTGGAATTGCTGAAGAGTATGCACTTTTGAATTTTTTGTATTGTCAGGTTGCTTTTTCCAAAGGCTATTTGCCAATTTCATATATACCCCCACCCACAGTACATAAGAGTGTCAGTTTTCTCACCCTAGCCAACACTGGATGCATAAACTTTTAAAAGTTTAGTCAGTCTGACAGGTGAACAATACCTGATTTTCACACAGTCTGCTTTGCGTTGACCCAGTTACCTAGCCTGTGGTTTCTGGGTCAACAGTGGCTTATAAACTACAGGGACTTCCTGTACAGAGGAAGAGTTATAATGAACTTAGATTACCGAGGTACGCAGTGAGCAGTTACAGTGTTTGCCTTGTCTTGGTACATCAGATGGTGACGCTTCTTCTGCAGAACTGTTTTTAAAACATACACTGCTCTCCATTTCTTGTTTTTATGGGACTGGAAGAAGGGCCTGTGAATGCACAATTGGCCATTTCCATAGAGGTCCTTTCCCTACCTCTGGCAAATTAAATCAAAACAAGGAAGGGTAAATCAAAGCATAATTTAACCTTGTAATTAGAGATCTCAAGAAGCACCTAGGAGCACCCCAGCGAGCATTTTAAGATGAAGCGAGTGAGACCACTCCAAATAAACACGCCCCCCAGTTAAACCATTGTAGGTGGTTGACTGTGGTGACGCCATGACCAGAGGGCAGGGATGGGAATTAGGGCTCCCCTGGTGTCTTGGGCCCAGCTGAATGCCAATGGCCAACCAGGGTGATGTCTGCGCCTAGGACAACCTGTGCTTCCAAGACGAGGCAGTCCTGCCTCAGCTGTGCCGGCGCGGCCTAGGGGAGGAGAGTGGTTTGGCTGTGTGTTTGCACAGTCACTGCCCAGTGTTTGACCAGCTTCTTTGTGATGTGTTGTATCGCTAAAGATGCTCCCTCTGGACTGGTTTGGTTGTTGCTGCTGCTGTTGTTACTGCTATCCCATTTTGACCTCTTGCCTTATTTACCAGCAGGACTCCTCTACTGGCATCCCCAGACATGTAGTCTGAAATGCCCTGTCTCGTACTTCACCCTCTTCTGATGTGTGAACTGGGGTGGTAGTCATCCGCTCACCAACGTTTAGCACCTATTTCCAGGAATTTAAATTCCTTTGTGAGTCAGGAATAATTACACTCTTATGCCACATTTAGAGCAAAAATACTCATCAGTTTGTCTTCATTCCAGGTACTGAAATACTTCTTATCAAGAGTTCTATCTGATCTCTTAGCAGTAGGCTAGAAGAAAGTTTTTTAGGGAGACTATAGTACAGTTGCCTTGAAATCTTTTGAAGGGTAGTCTATTTACAGAGAGTAGTAGACCTCCTTTTGGTCACACTGTTTGAGCATGCCCCATATTTATAATAAACACCTGTATAGTTAAATCAGTTGTGAAACATTGTCAAAGGCAGTTTTATAGTCATTTTTATTTTAATCAAAGCAGTGTGTGCACATGGTTTAAAAAGCCAAGTTCTAAAAGGACAGCAGCCTCTGCACTACCCTACCCCTACCCCAGCCCTGCTCCCTCAAGGCAGCCTGTTAACCGGTGGTGGTTGTTCAGTGGTGAGCCAAGTAGGATTCTGTGACCATGTCTCCTTGCTTATACAACCCTACATTGTACCTGCAGTAAATAATTGCTTGGTTTTTTTTTTCATTTGCTTATTTTTTTCCAAATATTCCAACACCTCTGTCGTTTGCGAATTGATAATATTTTCCAGGTGCTGAAACTCATTCATGGGAATTTTAAATAATAGAAAGGAAAAGAAAGAAAACAAGCTAATCTAACAATCTACCACCTTCCCTTCCAGCTTTGTGTATGTGGAGTGTTTATAGTTGTCGTCATAGTGAATACATAAATTTTAAAAAATATTTTTCTCAATATTATTGTATAAACAGTTTTTCATATGCTATTTAGTTATCCCAATTTTTACTTTTTTTTTTTTTTTTTCACCGGGAGGTCCCGGGGATCGAACCCGGGTTCCTCCATATGGGAGACGGACGCCCAACCAGTTGAGCCACATCCGACCCCAAATTTTTACATTTTAAATGGTGCATTTATATCATATTTTGTGGTATTGTTGAGGTGCAGTAAATTGCTTAACTGTTTAGTTGTTTGGAAGCATATAGGTTGTTTTCAGTTACTTTCCCAAATATATTTCTGTAACTTTTTTCATATTTTTTTTCTACTTTGGATAATATTTGTGGGGATGGGATTACTGAGAAAAAGAATGTGACTATTTCTACGCAAACCCCAACATTTGAGTTTTTAATAATACATTGGGTGAGCCTTTCACCAACGCAAGTAGGGTTTTCTCAGTCTAAAGTGGGAAGATACAAAATCTTAAGTGCCCCCAAATAGTATGTCAGGTGTCACACTTTCTCATTTCAGAGAATCTTGGACTTAGGAAAAGATATGACTTCTCCGATGTTGGGGTTCAAATCGAGAATCTCTGTTCAGTCTTTTGTTTTGTTTTCTGTCTTGCAGAGGATCCCAAACCCCAGTCATCTCCCCTTGGTGGCATCCTGGAATACATACCCTCTCTTCTTTGGCACGGCCATTTTTGCATTTGAAGGCATTGGGATGGTAAGATTGCACTGTGATTTGAGCCTGGTATTCTCTGGTGCCCTTGGTGTCCTGGAGAGGTCTGCTTCAAGGAATACTAAGGAAATGCTTTGAGAAATTATCTTCTGAGACTGACTAGCCTGTTAGTGAACAGCATTTCAGAGATTCCCACTGAAATTTTCCAGCTCCAATTTTTGAGGATAAATTGTATGTAAAAAAAAATTTTTTTTTTTTCAAGGAGATACCGGGGATTGAACCCGGGACCTCATGCGTGTGAAACAGGAGCTCAATCACTGAGCTACATCCATTCTGCTGTATGTAACTTTAACATGTTTGCAGTCAAAGCCCCTCCATTGCACACCCATCTCCTCTGTGTATAAGGGACAGTAGTACATGACAGTTAGGATTGCAGGGTCTAGAGTCAGATTGACTTGGGGGTGTGTCCTAGCTCTGCTGAAAAGCAGCTGTGTGATTTGGGCAAGGACTTCACCTCTCTGAGCCTTCATTGCTTGCTTCTGGAAAGTGAGCTTAATGATGAGCAGTTTTTGGGATTAAATGAGATGGTATGTGTGAAGTGCTTTGCTCAGTCCTTGACACATGGTAAACATTAAATAAAATTTTCATTTCATTGATAAGAGTTTTTATTTCCTTATTAGATCAATAAGCATATGAATGATTTCCATGTCATGGTACATAGGTATGGTGTATTTTCATTGTGTAAGTGAGCAGCCTTTGCTCCTGGGTCTGCTTCCTCCCTTCATTGCTATGATTTCACCAAATTTTTCTCCTAAAAAGAGAAATCTGCTGCTCAGTTGTACCTCCTTTGATTTTCATTTGTATTTTTCATAATAAAGATCAAGAATTCTTCTCCAGGGAAAATTGGTAGCCCTGCTAGCCAAGGGCTTAGGAAACGAGGAAAGCCTTCTCTTTTTATGACATTTCTTTTTCTCCACATCTGATTTCCCTATCACCTTACATGCTTTCAAGAAAACCTAGAAGCCAGAATGACTTCTCTATCAAAATACCGAGGAATCGCCGAAGTGGTATTGATGGAAGGTGTATTAGTCAGCCAAAGGGGTGCTGAAGCAAAGTACCAGAAATCTGTTGGTTTTTATAAAGGGTATTTATTTGGAGTAAAAGCTTATAGTTACGAGACCCTAAAGAGTCCAACTCAAGGTTACTTCCTTACCAAAGTCTGTTGCCACATGTTGAGGCAAGATGGCAGATGATGTCTGTGAGAGTTCAGCCTTCCTCTTCCCTCTTAAGGCTTTGTTGGTCCAGCTTCTTCCCATCTAAGCTTTAGGTTGGCATAGAGCTAGTCTCTCTTCCCAGGGCTCGTTTCTTTCCTGGCTCACCTGCTCTGTTCCCTTCACAAGGTCTGCTGTAGACTATCACGTGAGTGGCTCATTTCCTTCCCGGGGCCTCTGGATCCTTTTTCTTGTCTATGGAGCTTTCTCTCTTTTCTCGCCTATCTGCTACTGTGTTCTTGATTAAGTTTCCATATATATAGCCCACCAAGGGGGCAGGGACTCAACCCTGCACGTCCTAATGATGTGGTCAAATGAAAGCCCTAGTGTTAACATAATTTAATCAAAGACACCTCAGCTGAATCTAACACAATTAAAGAGTATCATGCCCAGAGGAACAGACCATTTACAAACATAACCTATATCTCTTTTTGGAATTCAAAAATAATATCGAACTGCCACAGAAGGTGTTAAGGTTCTAACAGGGGAAAGCTCCCTGAGTGAAATATCACCCTGAGGTCATGACCGTGTGTAAATCATTGCTTGTCCTAGGTTCTAGGCCTTTCCCTAAGCTCTTTTTTGGGACCTCACCTTGCTTCACAAACACAAACGGTTTCCCTGCCACAGGGGCCGAGGTCTGAATTTCAGCAGTGAGGATAGATGTCCCAAGTGCTCAGGACTTAAAGAAGCAGTGTGTGGAGCCTGGTTCTCGAGAGGCGTTGTAGTGGAGTGTCCAGTATTCCCTAACAACACAGGGCAGGACTTGCTCTTTGCTTGATTTCATTAGCCAAGGCTTGGATCCAGAGTCGTTACGTAAACATCATTATCTGTGACTTCAAGATTTCTTTGTGTTTTCTATTTTGGCAGTAAGAAAAGAACATTGTTATTTTGACTCTTAGCTTTGGATTTCTGGCTTGTTCAGTGTGTTGGGATCAAGTGCCAGGTGCTCCTAGGCCTGACAGAACCTACAGAGGATGGGCTCTGCCCCAGGGCTCTTTAGACTTCCGATATGAAGGAAACTGAAAGATGGGTTTAGAACCGTTTTCTAGTTGGATGTGAGTAACGGAAGCTTGAGGCCCTTGAGCTGCTGGGGATGCTGAGGGCACAGTGGAGTTGGAGAGCCGTGGTGCCCCTCGGCACCTGCCCCACAGCAGGCCTTGGTGTCAGGCGTGTACAGGGCTGGACCTGGCATGGGATGTTCTCCGTGGCCGCAGGCGCTCAAGGAAATTCATGTAATGACAAGATGAGAGATAATCTGTGGGACAGCTGGGCCTTGCCCTGTATGTCTTTTCCTTGTCATCTCTACCGGATCTGGCTGATAGCTTGGGAACAATGTCACAGTCATACCTGCTGTTTTCCCCATTCCTGAATAACTCCTCTTCCTAAGGAGCTTGTCCTTTGCTCTAGCTAAAGTTAAAGAATACCCTTCGTTGTGAGGAAGGAGGCAGCAAGGACCAGTGGTTTGAAATAGGAGTCTGGGAACTGGGCTTTGTTAAGGACCTGAATCCCTGAGAGTATCTCGTATGTTTTGTCCCCCCTCCCCCTGTCTTCAGTTTCTCTAACTTGGAGGGTTAACTTGTCACCACTGTTGCCCTATTGCAGTAAGGAAAGAGCCTCTGGGAACTAGAGTGGCAGTCTTCCCTGGCCTGTGTTGCTCATTCTTTGCATAGGTTAGCAGGGAGCTGGACCTCAAATTAGGTACTGAGTTGTCCTGTTCTCTGTCATGCCAGCGGAGCATGAGGTGGATGTGAGAGGACCTGCTGGTCGCCACGCCCTGCTTTCATGGGGGAACGTCCACCTGCAGCAGGATGACAGACGCTGGACTGGGCCAGGGGTCCCAGGCTCTCAAACTGCCCTGCCTTTACCTCGTAGGACTTCCAGGCTTGGACAGTGGGCCCCAGGAGCTCCTCTAGCTCTGAGAGCAGAAGTTCTGATGAAACAACTTTTATTTATTTGTTTGTCTGCCTGGTAAAGGACAGGTGTGCTTTGGGGGAACTCTAGGGATGAAGAAGTGACTGTTTTTCTGAGGATGTTAATTTTTTTGTTGGTCATTAATTCTGTTTTTTTTTTTCCTTTCTTTCTATGCTTTCTCTCCTCTCTCACTCCTGTCTCACAGGTTCTGCCCCTTGAAAACAAAATGAAGAATCCCCGGAGATTTCCAGTCATCCTGTATGGGGGGATGGCCATCATCACTGCCCTCTACATCAGCCTGGGGTGTCTGGGGTACCTGCAATTCGGAGCTCATATCCAAGGCAGCATAACTCTCAACCTGCCCAACTGCTGGTACGTGGAGGAGGATGGGAGCCTGGGCTCAATCTGTAGATGCTATCCCCCAGGCCACCCTTCCTTGGCTGCCTACCAAGCCTTCTAACTGGGCTTTTGGCCTAAATCTTCCTCTTTCCCCATATCTGTTATCTACCTTGTTGCCTGGGTGAGCCATGTAAAATACCATCTGAGTGCACATACCCCTGTTAAAGCCCTCTGCAAAGTTTCCCTTTGCTTTTAAGATAAAGACAAAACCCCTAACATGGCTGTCAAGGCCTTTCAGGCTGTTATCCCATCACTGTTAAGTCCTACCCTGCCAGCAGGACTTAGCTTAGGAGTTGCTTTTTTTTTTTTTTTTTTTTTTTAAGGTACTGGGGCTGGGTATTGAACCCGGGACCTCATAAGTGGGAAGCCGGTGCTCGACCACGGAGCCACATTGGCTCCTCTGAGTTGGTTTTTTCATTCATTTGCTTGTTGTTTGCTTTCTTTGTTGTTTTTAGGAGGCACCGGGAACCACACCCGGGACCTCCCATGTGAGAAGCAGGCACTCAACAGCTTGAGCCACATCTGCTCCTAGGAGTTGCTTTTTTTGAGAATCTCTTGATACTCCACCTACTGCAACTTCAAGTCTAGGTTAGATGCCCCTTCTTTACTGTCCTATCCTAATTCCATTGTGCCGTAATTGCCTGTTGACTGGTATTGTGAGTTCCTTCAACTGTAAGCCCTGTGAGGGCAGGAGCAGTCTTGTTTGCCGTTGTCTCCCAGGGCCTGGCACACGGTAATCACCCAGCAAATGGTTTTTGAATGAGGAAGACGGCTGAGCCTGATACTGTGAGGCATTCTAAAGAAGAGAAGCTGTTATTAGGAGGCAGCTGGGGCACAGAAGGCTGGGATTCAGACCTTGTTCTTCCATGTCCTGGCTGTGTGGCCTTGGACAAATCACTTAGCCTCTCATTGCCTTAATTCCCTCTTCTGGGACCCAAGAATACTCATTTCTTCATCCCAGGACTGTCATAAAAACCAAATGGTGTGCATGAGAAAGAGCTTTGTAAAGTTACTCTGGCATGACGGAGTAGTCAGATGCTGCACTCAACTTGATCCTGTGTTAGATGTGGTGATTCCCACAAGGCTTATGCTGAATTGTTTGGTTGAAGCCAACTAATAAGACATTTCTCACCTAGAAATCTTGAGCCCAGAAGGGGTAAGTATCCAGTCCATTCACCTTAAACCATTACAAATAGATGGGAAGAGAGGAGAGAAAATGTGCATTTGGTTATTACCAGCCGCTGCTGTGTCTCTCTCCTGGCAGTCCCAGGCTTGATGTGGGGGTGGAATCTCTCACTGTAGCCTGGAAATTGTTGGGAGTCTTTTTTTTTTTTTTTTTAATTTTACTGAGGATTGAACCCAAGACCTTGTACATGAGAAGCAGGCACTCAACCACTGAGTTACACCCACTCCCAGGAGACCTTTTATATCTTGCTTTCATTGTCTCTTATTTGATTTGTTGTAGGAAAACATTAAGACATATGGAAATGCTACTAAAAAGGGTAAACGTCACAGGGTGGGTCCCGAGCAACAATCCTCTTGACTTTTTAATTTGAAGATTAAAATTACATTGTGGAGAGCAGCTGTTAGCAGACACTGAGAAGCTTGTTCATTGCCCTGGGGATCAGAATAACCTTTTAGTCCAGCCTGGTTGATCTGCCTGAGTGTGGTTTTTTAGAACTCTCATCAGTAAGACTTGGAGTGAGGACAAATTGAGAAAATTGAGGAAAATGTTTATTCAGTAGTATCAACGTTTAGCCTGGGATACTCTAATCAGTGGGGCCATCATGTTCAGAAATAGTCATTCCTTTGCTTTCCCTCTGGTGCCTCTTTTTAAATTTCCAGGTGCTCCTGCCCTTTCATGAGGGAATAGTCAGGAGTTGGCTCGGTTTAACTGTGTGCTTTCCCCTGGAAGATAAATGGATCGGGAGTGGCATAAGTGGCCCACATGATCTGAAGTCACTCCTGAGCATCTCTCTCCTTTCCTCTGACACCACAGTCTTTCTTCCTGTGTTAGGATGTGATTTATTTGACCATCCCTGCAGGCGACTATCCTGACTCCAGACTTCCCAGCACTCCGGAAGGCTTTGATGCGCTCAGTTTAATTATAGAGTTGCAGCTGATTTTTCCAGAGTTTTTATTATCTATTGCTCGAGCAAGTAAGACCTTTTACCAAATTCAGGCTTTCCCAGGGCATTCTCCTGCTTATACCATAAGAAACTCAATGTGTATTATACACAAAATACAATTACTGCATTGAAACCTATTTTCCAGCAAGAAGGGCCAAGTGTTTACCCCTACAGAGTGCTCCTTCCCTTTAATCAAGTCAGATCTATAAATACTTACCGACCACAGACACTTTTCCTCCTCTGCACAGCTCTAGACACCAGAGTGATAACGAAGAAATATCACAGTAAGTGAACGATCTAACTGGGAAGCTGTGCATGAAGCAGTGGGAGGAAGGTGGCTGCAGTGGAGGGACAGATGGATTCTCTCCTGTCACTTGTCCTGTGGGCACTGCCTGATTCTAGGGAGCACTGAACTGGATATGAAAGATCTACTTAGGCTCTTTTTGTTTGGCTCATTTTTTTCTCCTTATGCTGCTGTATTTATTTATTTTTAATTAAACTTTTTATGTTGAGGTCATTGTAGATTCACATTTGATTTTAATAAATAATAAAATCCAGCAGTGGAGGAGGGGGGCTGGGGGAGGGGTTTGGATGTGAATACCGGGTTGGGCTGGCCCCCTCTGGAGGGGTCTGGGAGGGAGCCCTGGGTCCCCCGCCCGCCGAGCAGATGGATGAGGACGGGCTTCCTCTCATGGGGTCGGGCATTGACCTGACCAAGGTGCCAGCTATTCAACAGAAAAGAACGGTGGCATTTCTAAACCAATTTGTGGTGCACACAGTACAGTTCCTCAACCGCTTTTGTACAGTTTGTGAGGAGAAACTGGCAGACCTTTCTCTTCGTATACAACAAATTGAAACAACTCTCAATATTTTAGATGCAAAGTTGTCATCTATCCCGGGCCTAGATGATGTCACATTTGAAGTATCTCCTGTAAATGTCACTAGTGTCACAAATGGACCACATTCTGAAGCCACTTCAGAACAATCACAGCAGAACAGTATACAGGATCCTGGACCACAGGAAAGTGAAGTAACAGCAGAAAATATCTTATCTGTAGCCAAGGATCCAAGATATGCCAGATATCTCAAAATGATTCAAGTGGGTGTTCCAGTGATGGCAATAAAGAACAAAATGATATCTGAAGGACTAGACCCAGATCTTCTTGAATGCTCCAGTGCCTGATGGTGAAGGTGAAAAAAATGCAGCAGAAAGTTCAGATAGCGAATCTTCTTTTAGTGACTGAGCTTAATTTAGATAAGAAATACATATACATGTATAGGTGTACATTTACATTCTATAAGAGAGGGAATCTGAACTTGAATTCTTAATTATAAAATATCAAGTGACCGCATATCCACCACCAATCTTCCTCTATGTTATAAATAAAGCTTTTATAACCTGAAAAAAAAAAAAAAAAAAAATTCCATAGAATTTTAGACTCCATAAACCCTTTACCCACTTTCCTCCAAGGGTAACATCTTGGAAAATATTGACATCGATAGAGTCAAACTATGGGTCAGTTCCTTCGCCAAAAGGCTCCTTGGTGTTGTCCTTTTAAACACCACCTGCTCCTCCATTCCCCTTCCTGGTCCCTGGTAAACACTCATCTGTTCTCCATTTCTGTAATATTGTCATATAAATAGCCTTTTTACATTTTATTTTCAATTGCTTTTATTTTTGAAAGGATGTGTAAAGATTCCATGATTTACCCATGGTAGAGATTCCAACTGTTTAAAGGGTATACAGAGAAAATTAAGTTTCTAACCCCCCACACCTCCAGCCCTACTCTCTGGTCCCGGGGCGTTTGATTTCAGAGGCAACTACACAGTCCTTACTGGATATGTGGTTTCCAACTACACTACCAAGTTCTTGCGTTTCCTTCCAGAGATGCCGCGTGTATGTAAGAATGTGAGGTTTGTTGTGTGGAGGGGCAGGGGTGGTGGTGGTGGGGCATCTCTCTTTTTTCCTCGATTATAGGTTTACAGAAAAATCATGTAAGAAATACAGCATTCCCATAACCCGCCGCCCCCCCCCCATTATTAACACTTTGCATTAGTGTGGTACCTTTGTTACATTTGATGAAAGAATATTATAATTGGGGAAGTGGCTGTGACTCAATCAGTAGGGCTCCCGTTTACCATATGGGAGACCCTGGGTTCAGTTCCTCCTGGTGAAGGCAGGCCCGCCCGCACGGCGTGGTTGGCTGACCCAGCGAGCGCGAGCAGCAGAGGGGGGGATAAATGAATAAATAAAATCTTTAAAAAAAAAAAAAGAATATTATAATTGTAGTATTCACTATAGGTCATATTTTAAATTAGGTTGTATTTTTTTCCATTTTACCACCTTATTAACACCTTGCAATAACTGTGGTACATTTGTTAAAATTCATGAAAGAACATTTTTATGATTGTACTATTAACTATAGTCCATCATTTGCAATAAGGCTCACCGTGTTATACAGTCCTATGTTTTATCTTTTAATTTTTATTCTAGTAACATATAGACAACCTAACGTTTCACCTTTTAACCACATTCACGTATATAATTCTATTCTATTAATTACACTCACAGTGTTGTGCTAACATCACCACCATTCATGTTCAAAACTACAGTCAACCCAAATATAAGTTCTGTACAAATTAAGCATTAACTTCACATTCCCTACCCCTAGCCCATCCTCTGGTAACCTATATTCTAGATTCTAGCCCTATGACTTTGCTTATTCTAATTACTTCATATCCGTGAAGTCAGACAATATTTGTCCTTTTATGTCTGGCTTATTTCACTCAACTTGTCTTCAAGGTTCATCCCTATTGTCACATGAACCAGAAGCTCAGTCCTTTTTAATGCTGAATAATATTCCATTGTATGTATACACCACATTTTGTTTATCCATTCATCAGTCGTTGAACACTTGGGTTTCCATCTTTTGGCAATTGTGAAGAATGCTGCTATGAACATCAGTGTGCAAATATCTGTTCGCATCCTTGCTTTTCAAATTCTTTTGGGTATATACCTAGAAGTGGGATTGCTGGGTCATACGATAATTCTATACTTAGCTTTCTGAGGAATTGCTAGCTGTCTTCCACAGTGGCTGTGCCATTTTACATTCCCAACAACAATGAATGAATGTTCCTGTTTCTCCATATCCTCTCCAACACTTATAATTTTCTATTTTTCAATAGTAGCCATTCTAGTGGGTGTGAATTGGTATCTCCTTGTGGTTTTGATTTGTATTTCCCTAATAGTTAATGATGTTGAACATCTTTTCATGTGCATTTTAACCATTTGTATATCATTTTTGGAGAAATGTCTATTCAAGTCTTTTGCCCATTTTAAAAATTGGGTGGTTTATCTTTTTATTATTGGGTTGTAGGACTTCTTTATATATTCTGGGTATTAAGTCCTTATTGGATATGTGGTTTCCAAATATTTTCTCCCATTGAGTAGGTTGTCTTTTCATGTTTGTGAGAAAGTCCTTTGATGCACAGAAATTTTTGATAAGGTCCTATATATCTATTTTTTTCTTTTGTTGCTTGGACTTTGGGTAAAATCTCAGAAACCATTGCCTAACCCAAGATCCCGAAGCTACTTCCCTACATTTTCTTCTAGGAGTGTTAGAGTCCTGGTTCTTATATTTTAGGTTTTGGATCCATTTTGAGTTAATTTTTGTATATGGTATGAGATAGGGGTCCTCCTTTATTCTTTCACATATGGATATCCAGTTTTCCCAGTACCATTTGTTGAAGAGACTATTCTTTTCCCATTGAGTGGACTTGGCAGCCTTGTCAAAAATCAATTGGCCATAAATGTGAGAGTCTATTTCTAAACTCTCAATTTGATTCTGTTGGTCCATATATATACCTTTGTGCCAGTACCACTGTAGGTTTGTAGTGAGTTTTAAAGTTCTTTTTCAAGACAGTTTTGGCTCTTCAGGACCCTTCCAAATGAAATTGATGATTGGCTTTTCTAGCCATCCCATGTATGAGCATGTAATGTTCTTCCATTTATTTAGATCTTTGATTTCTTTTAGCAAAGTGTTTTAGTTTTCTATGTATAAGTCCTTTACATCCTTGGTTAAATTTATTCCTAGATATTTGATTCTTTTAGTTCCTTTTGTAAATGAAATTTTTTTTCTTGATTTCCTCCTCAGATCAGTAGTATAAAATCCCTATTGGTTTTTGCATGTTGATCTTGTACCCTGTCACTTTGCTGAATTCATTTATTAGCTCTAGTAGGTTTGTTGTAGATTTTTCAGGACTTTTAAATATATAGGATCATGTCATCTGTGAATAGTGAAAGTTTCTCTTCTTCCTTCGCAATTTGGATGCATTTTATTTCTTTTTCTTGCCTAACTGCTCTGGCTAAAACTTCCAGCACAGTGTTTAAAAACAGTGGTGACGGTGGGCATCCTTGTCTTTTTCCAGATTTTAGAGGGAAAGCTTTCAGTCTTTCACCACTGAGTATGATGTTAGCATGGGTTTTCCATATATGCCCTTTATCCTCATGAGGAAGTTTCCTTCTGTTCCTATTTTTCTAAGTGTTTTTATCAAGACAGGATGTTGGATTTTGTCAAATGACTTTTCTGCATCAATTGAGATGATCATGTGGTTTTTTTCCCTTTGTTTTTTTAATGTGGTGTAGTACATTAATTAATTGATTTTCTTATGTTGAACTACCCTTGTATACCTGAGATAAAACCTGCTTGATCATGGTACATAATTCTTTTAATGTGTTGTTGGATTCAATTTGCATGTCTTTTGTTAAGGATTTTTGCATCTATATTCATAGGAGAGATTGGTCTGTAATTTTCTTTTCTTGTAGTATCTTTATCTGGCTTTGATATTGGGGTGATGTTGGCCTCAAAGAATGAGTTAGGTAATGTTCCCTCTTGTTCAGTTTTTTGGAAAACTTTGAGTATTAATACTTCTTAGAATGTTTGGTAGAATTTACCTGTGAAGCCATTTGGTCCTGGATTTTCTTTGTTGGGAGATTTTTGATGACTGACTCAATCTCTATTTTTAATTGTTCTGTTGAGATCTTCTAGTTCCTCTAGAGTCAATGTAGGTTGTTTGTGTGTTTCTAGGAATTTGTACATTTCATCTAGGTTGTCTAATTTTTTGGCATGTATTTGTTCATAGTATCCTCTTACCATCATTTTTATTTCTGTGAAGTGAGTAGTAATTTCCCCCCTCTTGCTTCTGATTTTATTTATTTGCATCTTCTCTCTTTTTTCTTTGTTAGAAAGAACAATTTTTTTAAACTTTTTTTTTTAACTTTGTTTTGTGCATTTAATAATTGAAAATATAAACTTAAATGTAATGGATACATATACTTTTTTTTAATCAAACAATATGTTATACAATATATTTGGTTCATAGTAATGCATTCATACAGTATTTGTCCTTTTGTGTAGAAAGAACAATTTTATTGATCTTTTCAAAGAAACAACTTTTGGCTTTGTTAATGCACTCTCTTGTTTGTTTGTTTGTTTGTTTTAGTCTCTATTTCATTTATTTCTGCTTTAATCTTTGTTATTTCTTTCTTTCTGCTTGCTTTAGGTTTAGTTTACTGTTCTTTTTCTAATTCCTCCAGGTGAGTAGTTAGGTCTTTGATTTTAGCTCTTTCTTCTTTTTTAATGTAAGCATGTAGGACTAAATTTCCCTCTCAGCACTGCCTTCTCTGCATCCCATAAGTTTTGATATGTTTGCTTTTTCATTTTTCTCAAGACATTTACTGATTTCTTCTTTGGCCCAATGGTTGTTTAAGAGTGTTTTTTTTTTTTTTTTAACTTTTGCATATTTGTTGCTTTTCCAGTTCTCTGCCTGTTATTGATTTCCAGCTTCATTCCATTATGGTTAGAGAAAATGCTTTGTATAATTTCAATCTTTTTAAATTTGAGGAGACTTATTTTGCGACTCAACACGTGGTCTGTGCTGAAGAATGGTCCATGTGCAGTTGGGAAGAATGTATATCCTGCTGTTTTGGTGTGCAGTGTTCTGTATATGTCTGTTAGGTCTAGTTCGTTTATCATATTATTCAAGTTCTCTGTTTCCTTATTAATCTTCTGTCTAGATGGTCTATCTATTGATCAGAGTGGTGTATTGAAGTCTTCAACTGTTATCATAGAGGTGTCTGTTTCTTCCTTCCATTTTGCCAGTGTTTGCCTCATTTATTTTTGGGGCCCCGTGGCTAGGTGCAAAAATTTTTCTGATTGTTGTTTCTTCTTGGTGGATTGATCGTTTTATTAATATACAGTGTCCTTCTTTGTCTCTTATAACAGCTTTTGACTTAAAGGCTATTTTGTCTGATATATAGCTACTCCAATTCTTTTTTTGGTTACTATTTGCATGGAATATCTTTTTCCAGCCTTTCACTTTCAGCCTATTTATAACTTTGGGTCTAAGGCGAGTCTCTTGTAAACAACATATAGTGTTATACTTTTTTATCCATTCTGCCAATCTGTGTCTTTTTTTTTTTTTTTTTTTAGGTGTTGGGAGCTGTGGATTGAACCTGGGACCTCGTATGTGGGAAGCCAGCGCTCAACCACTGAGCCACACCAGCTTCCCTAAGTTGTTTTTTTCATTTGTTTTGCTTGTTTTTGTTTTTTCAGGAGGCACCAGGAACCAAACCTGGGATCTCCCATGTGGGAGGCGGGTGCGCAACCACTTGAGCCACGTTTGCTCCCCTGTCCTTTGGTTTATATATGCCATATCTTCCTTTTGTCTTTCTTTTCCTTTATTGTAATCTCCTTTTCTGTGTGTGTGTGTGTGTGTGTATGTATGTATCTATCTGTCTGTCTATCTATCTATCTATCTATCTATCTATCTATCTATCTATCTATCTATATATTTAGGAGGTACGAGGGATTGAACCCAGGACCTTGTACATGGGAAGCAGGTGCTCACCCACTGAGCTACATCTGCTCCCCCAATGGGAGTTGTTTTTTGTTTGTTTGTTTGGTTGGTTGGTTACATTGTTTTTAGGTGATACTGGGGATCGAACCCAGGACCTCGTATATGAGAAGCAGGCACTCAACACTTGAGCTATATTTGCTCTCCTGTATATTTTTAAAATAATTTTTTTGTGGTTTCTCTGGGGGTTATATTATATAACTTACATCTGGAAGCTACTAATTTGAAAAGATACCAACCTAGCATCAATAGCATACACCTTCTCTGCTCCCATATCCCTCTGTTTCCCCTCTTTATGTTGTTTTTTTTTTTTTTCCCACACATTACCTTTTTATATTTTGCATGTCCATTATCAGAAATTATGCCTTTTTCTTGTTCAATTGTATTCTGACTCATCGGAATTAAACACTAGAGTTGTGTATTGAGGATACAGTACTATTGGGTTTTGCATTTACCCTTTAATTACCTTTATTAAAGATCTTTATTTCTTCACATTACTCTAAGCCACTCTCTTCTGTCTTTTCCTTTCATCTTGCAGAACTCTCTTTAGAAATTCTTGTAGGGCGGGTCTTTTGTTGATGAACTCTCTCTGTTTCTGTTTGTGAATATTTTAAATTCTCCCTTATTTTTGAAGGAGAGTTTTGCCAGATAAAGAATTTTTGGGTGCCAGTTTTTCTCTTCTGGTACTTTAAATAAACCATAGCACTTCCTTCTCACCTCCATCATTTCTGATGCAAAATCAGGACTTAGTATTATTGAGGATCCCTTGTATATGATGAATCACTTTTCTCTTGCTGCTTTCAAAATTTTCTCTTTATCTTTGGCATTTGATATTCTGATTAGTATGTGTCTTGGAGTAGGTCTATTAGGATTTATTCTGTTTGGAGTAAGTTAAGCTTCTTAGACATGGATATTTATGTCTTTCATAGGAGTTAGGAAATTATGAATATTTATGTTTTTCATAGGAGTTGGGAAATTTTCAGCCATTATTTCCCCAAATATTCTTTCTGTCCCCTTTCCCTTCTCTTCTTATTCTGGGACACCCATGATATGTGTGTTTCTGTGCTTCGTGCTGTCATTCAAATCCCTGAGACCCTGCTCAATTTTTTCCATTCTTTTCTCTTCTGTATGTAAGATTTTGGTTGTTCTGTCTTCTAGTTTGCTGATTATTTCTTCTGCCTGTTCAAATCTGCTGTAGTATGCCTCTAGTGTTTTTTAATGTCTTCTATTGTGCCTCTAAGTTCCATAATTTCTGTTATGTTTCTTTTTATACTTTTAAATTCTTCTTCATGTTCACATATCTTTATTTATTTATTTATTTGAGGTACCAGGGCCAGGGATTGAACCCAGGACCTTGTATGTGGGAAGCTGGTGCTCATCCACTGAGCCACATCAGCTCCCCTGAGTTGGTTTTTTCGTTTGTTTGCTTGTTGTTTGTCTTTGTTTTGGGGCGGCACTGGGAACTGAACCCGGGACCTCCCATATGGGAAGCAGGCACTCAACCACTTGAGCCACATCTGCTCCCCTTAATATCTTTGAACTCTATAGCCATATTTTCCTTCATTTCCTTGAATTCGTTTAAGAGATTTGTTTGAACTTCTTTGACTAGCTGTTCCAAATTCTGTGTCACCTCTGAGGTTTTTGTTTATTCACTGGACTGAGCCATATCCACCTGTTTCTTAGTATTGCTTGTACTTTTTTGCTTATGTCTGGGCATCTGATTATTTTGATGTGTTAACTCTGAAGGTCAGTTTCTCTGTCTTGCTTAGGGTTTTATTGTTGGTTGGCTTTGTGTTAAGGCCCTTCTTCGATGATTTTGCCAACTTATTCTGGACCTTTAGAGTAGCTTGTGTTAACTGTTCAGATTTTCTGAGCTCTTCTTCTGTTTCTTGCCCTGGATGTGCTACAATTTTTAAAATTGCTGTTTTTTTTCACTTGTTTCATCTCTAGTAGAAAGCTTCCTTTCCTCTATTCCTTCTCCAGAAATTGTGATCCGTTTATTTGTTTTTGCACAATATTTTCTCCCCAGAAAGAATTCTTTAAATTCTTTCAGTCACTCAGTGTTCCCTTTTCCTTACACCTTTCAGTCTGGGACCTGTCCTGTCTTTCAGCAGCTCAGTGCCCCCCATACCTTTTTTTTTCCTGTGAGGCTTTTCTGCCTCTAATTTCTTCCCTATTAGTATATCTCATCCTGGGCACTCAAATGGGGTCAATCCAGAAAGGCCCATTTTGCATTTAGGTGGTCCAACAACCCGTGTCTGGATTGGGCGAGTGCACCTCTTGCTGACAGTTCTGCTGTGGTCTCTTTCTTTTTTTCCCCTGGGGCCTCTTTTGTATGTGGCATTCCTCAGCAGCTTTGCTCCACTGTGAGCCTCTGCACACTTGGGTCCCTGTGCCTGGATACGTGTATGTGTGGGGTTCTGACTTTCTACTGTGAGTGTCTGCATCCATGGCAGGAGGGACCTGGGCCCTGCCACCTCTGCACAGCTCCCAAGCTGTGTGGGACCGACTGCGGGGGGATCCAGACTGGTGGCTCTGGGAAGAAAATTTCCTACCTGTTCTTGGAGGTTATTCTTCTTTTTCTTTTATTCAGTGTTTGTGGAGTCCTTCTCTAGACTCTTTCATCCTCCAGATTTCTAAGCAAGTGGGATTTGTCCTTTTATTTGATTCTGAGGAAAGGCTTTTCCAGGCGATGTTTTATCTCACCATGGATGACATCACTACCCTAAGGTCTTTTCTTTTTTAGACAAATTGTTCCCTGCTGTAGATCCTATAACCTGTAGATACTATAACAGCCCCTGGCTTTTGTTTACTTAACTGCAGATCATGGAGATAGCTCCTTACCAGCACATAGGGTTCTGCCTCATACTTTTTAACAGCTATATGAGGATACTGTGAATTATTTAACTTTTGCCTAATGATTAGCACTTAACCTATTTTCCATCTTTCATGCTTAAATAATGCTACAGTGAATTATTTTGAATGTGTATTTTTGTGTACATGTATAAGTATATCTGCAGGATACAATCCCAGAGATGGAATTGCTGAGTCCAAAGGTTGAATTCATAACTTTGATTGTTATCACCTGATTGCATTGGGACCAATTTGTGTTCTCTCTGATAATGTACAAGCAGGCTGAGTAGGCTTTTGAAAGTATTTTGGGTCTCTGCAGGTTGTACCAGTCGGTCAAGCTTCTCTATTCCATTGGGATCTTCTTCACCTACGCTCTCCAGTTCTACGTCCCTGCTGAGATCATCATCCCCTCTTTTGTGTCTCGAGCACCAGAGCATTGTGAGTTAGTGGTAGACCTGTTCGTCCGCACAGTGCTGGTCTGCCTGACATGTGAGTAGAAGACCATGTTTGTTTTTTCCCAAAGGGCACCCTGTCCCCAGGGTTTTCATATGAGAGAGATGCTGTTGCAGTGAAATAGCTTAGTCTGTATGAGCAGAAAACTTGGCACATTGTCTCAGTTTCAGGGTTGAGGCATACCCAGGTGATAGAAGTCATTTGAAGTGAATTAATTATACTCTAAAGGAATGGGGAGGACAGAATAGTTTATTTATAGATAAGATACAAAATGCTGTGGAGATGGCTATAATTCAATATAAAGATGTAAAATTACCATATAAAATAAGAGAAAAGTCTAGAAGAGAACCATTTAGCCAATATCTATAATGAGTAGAATAGGTTACTTTGATAAAAGGTGCATTTTGTTTTTTCAGTATAATCTGTTCTTTAGATGCCATTTTTGAGCATTTAAGATACGATTCCCTCAATTGTTTTGATGTCTGTCTTTATTAAATGTGTTTCTTAGAAAATTTCTCTAGATTAACCTAGGTGTTTGATTTATCACTTGATGTTCCCCTTCTCCCCTACCCCACACCAGGAGTTATAAGAGACAGAATGTCACCCTTTTTACTCTTGGTTGAGACTGGTGTAAATTGAAAAAAAAAATTTTTTTTTCAGCTTCTATAGGTTGGTATAGAGAACTTCTGAATGGATTGGTCTATAATATCTAAATTTAAATTTCTAAGAGATTTCCAATTGCTCTCCAAATTGAAATGCTTGAATCACAGCTTTCTGTTTTTGGCTATAGTTTCCTTTTTATTTATTAGTTTTTTTAAAGTTTAATTCTTTGCTAATTGTATTTAGACTTCCCTGGGAATTTTCTTGTATTATTCAGTCTGAGTCTCTGTCTTTGGAATAAAGATAGGTCTGTAGCTTTTTAAAGTGAGCCAGAATTGAATATTTTAGGGATGAAAGATGTGGATATTGCCTGGTATTTATTTGTGGTCTGAGAAATCAGAAATAGTTTTCTTGGTTGCTTTCTGCCAGGTTTCTTTTTGCTCTGCCCAGCAAGAGGCAGTTTCTGATTCATAGACCTTGTGCTATTCTTAGATGCCTCTGGATTTTTGCTTTGCTCTTCCTGGCTCTGTCTCTGGGTCTCATCTCCCACAGCATTATGCTCAAAGGTCATGGACCACTTTGATCTTCAAGCACATCCCTCTGTTTTTCCCTTCTCCTGTGATCTGTTGTGCCTTAGCATTGCATTGCCAGCCTGTTAAAGAAGGTAGCCTCTTCATCTCTGACCACTCTGGCTTCTCATACCTTCCCTGGACACTTTGAAGTAGTTGTGGAGTTGAGGCATTTCACTGTAGCACCAATTTAAATGTATTTGTGTGAGTTCATTTAATTCTTTTTCTCAGTTCCTTCTGATCTTTTGGCCCACAATTGATTGGTACATGATTTTAGATCTTTGATGTAACTGGTTGTTTTCCATTATAGCCATAAATAATAATTGTAGCTGGTTTTTTTTGCTTATTGCTGTTTCTGGAGTTTTCCTGTCTTTCCCCCAACTGTTCTTCCTCACATTCCATCTCCAAGGGGAGCAGGCGAGATTTGGTCCAGCCTCATATTTTCACACTTGGAATTCAACTTCCTCACCATTCTCCCCCATCCCATAAAGATTACTATGGCTGATGTCTACTTCTTGATGTTTAATTTCTGCCTGTTGGACAGGAGGGGAAGGGAGAATAAACATTTCAGAGAACAGTGCTCATTTTGTTATGGTTTAAATTGGGACAGTATTTACATCCTACCCGTATTTTTGGTCCAGAGGGCATGTAGGAGAGGCTGGAAGAGGTTGGCTCCACCAGGGAGAATCAGGAGGCCCAGGATCAATAATTGTTTCTTTGGAGTCCTTGCAGCACTAATCTATCCTTTGGTGATTTGTACTAATTTTCTGCAGCACGCGTCAGGGAAATACTTCACTTCAGTTAGGTAGAGAATTTCAGAAACTTATTGTTGAAAATGTGATGCTGTGAAACAAGGTCAGTTAAAAGGCCTGTTGAGACTGGAATGTGCCTTTACAGCAGGATGCCTCCAGTCCAAGAAGTATGGCTTTGCATACTTCTCAGTTATCGCAGCTGCATTGAAGAAGTGCCACTTCACTGATTAGCCGTGAACCATGGCCTTCCTCATCTGTAAAATATAAGGGTATGTGATCTCTAAGGTTTCTCTCAACTCCAAAATTCTGTGATTGTCTATAACTGCTTTGAGCCTGATTTTGAATTTATGCAAACATATTGCTCTAAAAATAAAGTTACTGTAAAAAACATTTGGGAATAAAAGAAGAAGGAATGCCCAGTATCCCACTGTTTAAAATAATTTTCATTTTCTTTTTGCTTATCTTCTATGCCTTACTCCTCATAGGTACATTACTAAAATAGCTGTAGTCATAGTGTACACGTAACTTTGTCGTTTGTATTTAATTTAGTATTATATCATGACTTTACAGAGCCATCGTAAATATTTTCATGGCTGCATGATACTCCATTGCATTATTGCTGATCATAATAACTAAACTGTTACTTGAATATTGAACATGTTCATTGCTTCCCTTGATTTTGTATCATTTTCTTTATTTATACCTCCACGTAGGTGAAATTATATATTCAGTCCAAGACTATTATTAATTTTAAAGGCAGATATTTAGTTATTTAAGGGTAACATAGGGAGTGAGTGTAGCTCAGTGGTTGAGCATTTTACTTTGCTTGTGGGCTTCACCAGTGTATTAGTCAGCCAGAGGTGCTGATTCAAAGTCCCAGAAATCTGTTGATTTTTATAAAGGGTATTTGGGGGTAAAACTTATAGTTACAAGGCCCTAATTCCTACTCAAGGTACCATAAGAGGTACTTTCTCACCAAGTCAGTTGCCATGTGTTGAAGTAAGATGGTGGGCCTGGTCTCTCCTTCCTTCTTCCTCTTAAGGCTCCGTGGGCCCAGCTTCTTCTGATCTCAGCTGTAGGTTGGCATAGACTTTGTTTCTTTCTAGGATTCCTCAGCTCAGCTGCTCTGTTCTCTTCAGCTGCAAACTATCAGGCAAATGGCTCATCTCTTTTCCCGGGGCTGCAGGATCAAAGTTCTCTCTTCTACCGTATCTGTGGAGCTCTCTTTTTTCCTGTGCCTTCTTCTGTGTGTCTTCTTGAGTGAGTGTCCATTTATATAGCCCACCAAGGAGGCAGGGACTTAACCTGAGTTACCACCTACTGACATGGTCGAATCAAAGCCCTAATCTTAATTTAATCAAAGACATCTCAGCTGAATCTAATACAATCAAAGGGTATCACGCCCAGAGGAACAGACTGGTTTACAAACATAACCTCTTTTTGGAATTCATAAATAATCTCAAACTGCCACAGCCAGCATTGATTATATTCTGTGTGTGTGTGTAAGTGCTTTTCTCTTGTGCATAGTTCAGCTCCTTCTGTTGCTGATCCAAAACCACAGGCTCTAGAATCCATATAATTTCCCCCTCTAAACATGACCGTTTGCTTCATGTTGCTTCAGCAGCTCCAAGGCCATATCTTTTTAGTGTCTCTTTACCCAAAGGGAAGATGTTTTGTAATACCATTGGAGCCCTCTTGACTAATCCTGGGGCCCAGTTTGAGTTGTCCCCAGCAGCCCCTTTCTGTGCATGCCACAGCTAAACTGCTGCACATTAGGAATAGGCTGTCTTCCTTTTTATGGTGGTTTTGTTTGGGGGCGGGGTGGGGGGAGGGGTAGTTCCCAGTTGGCTGCTTCCTGAAAACTGTACCCTCTTGATTTTCTCTTTCTGGGGGCTTAACTCACAGAACATAGACACGTAGTCCTAGGCAAGATCTTAGACAAAGCCCCTACATCTTTCCTAAGTAGCTGATTCCCAGCCTTGGAATTAGTTAAAGCTATTTGCGTGGTAGCAAAACCATTGAAGCCTTGGGCTGTTTATGCTCCTTTGATTTGGGGGCCTTTCTCCTCCTGTTCTTGCACTCTTTTGCCTCCTCTGCTCATTACCTTTCTTCAGTATCAGGCTTTATTAAGGGTTCAGTTGTAGTATCTGGTCTGGCTAGAACAGAAAGAGTTGCTTCCCTTTACAGAGAAAAGTTTCACCCCATTTAAAAATATTTGTTAAGGAAATTAAAGCAAATTTTTAGATTGCTGTTGAATTATCTTGATTAAGTGGAAGATCTTTGTCTGATTTGGGAAAAGATTCTGATAAAACAAGCATCTGTTTCTGTTTCTTTTTAACTCTTATCACAGAGTAGAGCATACCTCTGACTCCACTTAGCACTTATCTTGAAGTGTCCGTATGTCCTGCCAGGTTAGTGTGAGCAAAAGTGAGGAGGAGATGACCGACTCTCAGAGCTGGGAGTGGCTGGCAGGTTATGTGGACTTGTCTCCTGGCAGGTGCTCACTTCCTCTGACATAAGAGCTGCGCCCCCCCCCCCCCCCCCGGTTGAGTGGCTTGATGTCTGTGGAGGCCAGAGGCTGGCTCCAGAGGGATGCCACACACTCCTTTTAACTTTACAAAAAGGGGCCCAGAAATGGCCTTTTTGACACAACCACGTGTTCTGGGAATGGAGTCCCGTTGCCCCACTGTTCCTCTTCTTGAGCAGCACACACTGCTTCCCAGTTGTCAGTGAGCTGTGGGACAAATCCCAGAACACATGTCTAAATGACTAAGACTGGATTTTATAGTTCCTTAAAATTTGCAGTTGGGTGAGACTTCAGAGGTCATCCCATATTAATACAATGACCTCACTTTATAGGTGAACTAAGTGAGGCTCAGTACGGTGAGAAAATTTGCCCTGGGTCATGCAGCTTGACAGAAGCAAGGACTGGTGATTATATTAGCTGACATTTATGAAGCGTTGATTATGTGCTTAGAATTCTGTGGTTGTGTACTATCTCATTTGATCATCCCCATTTAGGGGTAATGAGTCTTAAGTAACTAGCTGGTAAATGGTGGAGCTGGGATTGGAGTCCAGGACTCTGAACACATTCCTTTCCCACCATCTCTCTGGGACTCATTTCTCCTGGCTACTGTCTTAGTGCTATTTCCACCTGACTCCCTCAAATGAAAATGTCTGGAGCCATCATTGAGGGGCTGACATTAGGCCTAGACCTAGACCCAGGAGAGGGCAAGTGTGTTGGCACAGGTTACACAGTGGACCAGCTCTTGGTGAGCATCAGTTTATCCATAGTGAGAACACCTTTTTTTTTTTTGAGGTACTGGGACCAGGGATTGAACCTGGTGCTCAACCTCTGAGCCACATCGGCTCCCCTGAGTTGACGCCCTCATCTGTTGCTCGTTGTCTGCTCGTTGTTTTTGCTCATTGTCTACTCATTGCTTTGATCACTGTCTGGTTTTTGTTTTTTCTTTAGGAGGCACTGGGAACCAAACCTCAGACCTCCCATGTGGGAGGCGGGTGCTCAGCTGCTTGAGCCACTTCCGCTCCCTGTTCATTTTGTTTTTCCTCATTGGTTGCTCATTGTCTGCTCATTGTTTTTGCTCATTGTCTGCTTGCTGATTTTTGGAGAACACCATTTTCTCATCAGACTACAAACTTTTTGGCCTCTAGTTCTCCTTCACATTTTACCCTGAGCGTTTGGGGGATATCACCAACTCTGCTGCTTTAGAAATAGCAAAGGGCTGAAACAGACAGTTTTCTTTGCATGTAAGTGAAAAGCCTATACTTTTTTTACACTTTCTGAAGGCTTTAGACAGATGAAGATGTTAATGGGTACTTGCCTTTATGCTTGACTAAGAGAAAAAGGAAAGACGGGGAGATAACGAGATTTCCTCAGGGGATAAAACAGTGGCAGAGGCAGATCTGAGATGCTATATCTCTGTACCTGTTTTTTTTTTTTTTTTTTTATCAGTGGATAAAGGAAATTGTCTGATTTCTTTTGACAAAGCAGAAAGAGGCCAGGGCTGACTGGGTACTGGAATTTCTGCCATTTGATTGTAGGACATCCCTGGGAAAACTAAACTGAATCTCTAACTCCTCCAGTTATTCACAGACAGAATTTTTCTGCTGGTCAGCCAAATCCCCTGCTCTTCCTCCTTCTGTGGGTCTCATATGTATTTTCTTACTTCTTAGGTCTGTGAGGTTACTGCACCAGGGCTAGAGGTCCTGGGTTCTAGTCCTAGCTCTGCTGCTTTCTATCATCTAACCTCTCTGAGCCTCTCTTTCCATGGGGGTGGAAATAATATGCAGAGTTATATACCCATCTAACTTAGGCAAATTCAATTCAATGAACAAATGCTTAGCAGCGCTGTCACTAGAACTTTCTATAGTGATGGAAGCGTTCCAAATCTGTGTTGTCCAATATGCCAGGCACAGTTTGAGCCCTTGAAATGTGGTGAATATGACTGAGAGACTGAATTTTTTATTTAATTTAATTTTAGTTAAAATTGAAATAGCCACCCATGACTAGTGGCTACTATATGGGATGGCACGAGTAAGTGTGAGTTAGGTGACATGAACCTGCCTCTCCCCTGCTAAGTCTTGGTTCCCACATGCCTTGTCTCTTCCTGTAAGCCATGGTATCCTAACTTAAAGGCATGTGTTCCTCCTAAATCCTGGCCTTTCTGTGCAGTTCGGTTCTTTTGGCCATGTTTAGCCAAGCAGCAGTGATCAGTTTGGACATTGGCGGTAAAGTTAGCTGCACTGTACTGAGAGGTTCTGGTAGTCTCACCAGTGTGGCACCTTCCTCACAGTTACTGAGAGTAATTTTTTACTACATTTTTGCTTGATGCAATGAAGACAGACCTGAAGCTCTCATGAAAAATGTCTCTCTTGCATAGGAATCGGTGAGGTAATAGATAGGCTCTCCATCTCTGGCTCAATCTGAGAGCATCTTTAGGATCCCAGGTGGAGCCCAGCTGTGGGAACGACAGTCCACAGAACCCTGCTTGATTACTAACAAGCCAGTGATGCACTTTGCATGAGCATCAAAATACGTAATAGTGATGACGATAATATCAACATGTATTATATACCTTTGTCAAGCGCCTGTATAAACCTCATTTCAACATCAGGACATCTCTGTGACATAGTAACTATTAGTATCCTCATTTTTCCATCAAGAAACTAGAGAATGAAAAACAGCCATAACTTCCCAGGGTCACTCTGCTAAGTCAGCAGCAGTCAGGATTTGAACCCAATAATCTAGTTCTAGAGCCCACGTACTTAATAAACTTGGGAGACGTTGGCCTTTGCTCACCTGGTAGAAAGGTCATTTGGTGGAAGGATGGGGCTGGTGGGCCCTAGAGTAAGCATGGCCAGCGAAGCCTGCCCCTTTGTTTTAGATAGCACTGCCAGTCTTGACAAAGGCCTGGGTGGCCACTGGTGTGGTATGGAAGCTGCTGGAGTTTTCTGCTGCGCTCCACTGCTGAGCTGTGTTGGTCCTACCTTCCTTCCTCTCACATCCACAGCTAAACGTCAGACGTGAGTCCCCTGGCTTGTACCAGCACAGGGGTGTAGTCTTGTGCAGGGCTCTACTCCTTTTGCCTGCATCCTTCTAGAAGGAAGAGAGTTTTTTTCCCTTCCTGTTTTGTTTCATCAGTCACGTAACGATGATTGATATGTTGGAGGTGCCCTCAGTGGTAAGAAAATAGCAGTTGCCCAGAACTGGTCCCACTCCTTTTCTGCTTCACACCCTCCTCCCTTTGGTAGAGGCCAGACTGCCCTGGAGTATAATTTGGTTCCTTTCCCTCAGAAAGATGGGCCGTGTACTGTAACAGGAAAAGCTGGAAGCCAGGTGACTGTAGCCAGAAGATGCAGGTTCCAGGCCCAGTTCTGCTATGGCCTGCAGTGACCCAGGTTATTCCATACCTCTGGGAATCAGTTCTCTAATCTGTGGAATGAGGGGATTGGACTAGAAATTGTCTAGGTTTTCTTAGAGCTCTCTTTTCTATAAGATGGACAAATGCTGGATTTTCTGAAGATTGAGGGGGTGTATCCCAGCCCTGGGAAATCTTCAACAGACGTGTCCTTTCACCCTGCAGGCGTCTTGGCCATCCTCATCCCCCGCCTGGACCTGGTCATCTCCCTGGTGGGCTCCGTGAGCAGCAGTGCCCTGGCCCTCATCATCCCACCCCTGCTGGAGATCACCACCTACTACTCTGAGGGCCTGAGCCCCCTCACCATCGCGAAGGACGCCCTGATCAGCATCCTGGGCTTTGCGGGCTTTGTGGTGGGGACCTACCAGGCCCTCTATGAGCTCATCCAGCCCAGCACTGCTCCCATCTTCACCAACTCCACCAGTGCCTTTGTACAGTGATCTGGGTGCATTCTCTGCACTGCCCCACCACCCCCTCTCCCATCTGTCCCCCCAGTACCTGTCCTCAGAGCCTCAGGTAAGGCCCAGGCTCTGGGAAAAGACAGGATTGCTGTCTGGGAACCCTTCTCCCTGGCACCTGGTACCCTGGGCCAGGCAAGGCTGGGGGTTGGGGATAGGGTGGGTAGCTGGTATACAGGAGGAGCCACTAGTGACTGCGCTGTCACTTTCCTTTGTACTTATTTTAACCCAGAGCTTCTTAGCTCTCTTCCCTCATCATGCCTCTTCCTTTCCTAACTGCCTTCCCTTTCTAATTTACCTCCCCCAAATTATTCCTGTTGCACAACTCACTTTATTTAAACATTTTATTGTCCCCATGTCATGCCTTTCCTTTCCTGGGCCAGGCTTGGATTAAATCAGTGGGACTCTCCCTCTTTGTAAAGCCAGGCCTTTCTCTCATCTCTTTCCCCAGTATTTTACCTCAGTGTTCTACCTGTTCAAGTTTCCAGGGGGTAGCTGGGCCTTCCTAGTAGCTAAAACCAGCCTCCCAAGCTGGAGATTTTAATGCTCACTCTCTAGCTTGATGTGGCCACTAGGGCTCTACTTCTCTTCTCTGAATTCCTCAGTGTGGGTCACAGTACTGTATTCTTAGTTGCTTTAGCTCCTAAAAGATAATGAAGTGCTGCCAGAATTGAAAATATTTGTAGTTTATTTAAAAATCAGCTTTTCATACTTAAGACCGTCTCTTGAATTGGGGTCCTTATGAACTGCTTTTTCCTCCATCAAGTTTGCTCAGCTTCTCCTGCTGAAAAGAAAACTGCTCCAGGAAATGTCTGCTTAGGTTCTCAGGACTCTTGGCTGAGTACCCCAAAGGTCTGAATCAGAAATAATCTCAACGTATACCTCTCTGGGGAGGTGTGGCTTTTGCCTCCCATTGATCATCCTGATTTTATACTGGGAAGATACTGAAGGACTCAGGAAATATGTGCAAGTGCTCTAGGCTGAGGGAAAGGATGGCTGAGGTGGATGTGTGTGTCATGGAAGGCTTATAAAAGGGCTGTTTTGCGTGTTTGGGCTTATTTTTCAGCCTCGGCCCAAGACAACTGAAAGGGATGTCAGTGTTCAGTTGCTGTCATGCAGGGCAGACACTCGCTGTGCTGCTGTGGATGAGAAGTTGAGGTCAGTGTGCATGGAGAGTGTGAAATAAGTTCATAGAATTGACAGCAGCTGGTCTGACACCATGAGTGGTGTGTGGCTGTTTACATTCAGTAGGGGAAGGGGCAGGACCCGGGCCCAGCCACAGCTGCCTCTGTGAGCTGGACTTCTAAGGAGCCCCTTGGTTGGGCTCTCTTTTCCCTCCGTTCTAAACACTAATTATGACCCCTGTCGACCCCTGAGTGCCAGAAATAGCCTCAGGGTCGGCTTACCTCAGAGTCACCTTTCAGATTTGGGAACAAACTTCAGGGCAGGCAGAAGAAGGCGCATTGCCTTGCTTTGGGCTGCCCCTTCTTCCCTCTTGATATGAGAAGTGTTTCAGAAGGGCATTCACTAATTCTCCATTTCTTCAGATGTGTGTGTGTATGTGTGAGAGAGAATAGATTCCTTGTCTCTCAGGTCCTGCTGTCCTGCACTGCTGTCACCAGGCTTACTCTTATCTCGAGAGAACAGTGCTCCCTGAAAGTTGGTCAAAGGAGAGACACACAAATGTATCCAGTTTTTGTTTTTGTTGTGTTTCACCAATGCTCGTAAGGGCTGTGGCCCAGCCTCAAGGCCTCGGCTTTTTCTTTTTCTTATGTCCCAGAGCCAGTAGAGCTGGCTGCCAGGCGAAGTGACAGGGAAAGGGGACTCTCTCATGTACAGGGTCTCTTAACTTGGCTCGTAATTTATTAAATTAGGAAGACTTGATCAGTGGTGCCATGTTCTCCCTTAGGAGAATGACACTTTTCACCCCCACCCTCTCTTCTCTTTGGTGGTCACTAACAGGTGCTTGTAAAGACCCTGCCTATGAAGTCTCAGGTTTACTAGTGACCAAGCTAGGCTCAAGATTTGGCAGGCCCAGACTCCAGCAGCACAGCTGTTACCCAGCAGTCTGCCCACAGTGGTCCTGCTGGTTGCTCTCAGTGAGACAATGTGTGCCAGTAGAAGGGAGTCAGACTCATGCCCTGCCCTCTGCTTCCTCTGTGGAAGCTTCTGGGTCCTCAGGGAGCTGCTAGAGCTAGTCCTGTTCCAGTGAGTTCTCATATTGGGACTTTGATGCTGGGTCCTTAGGACTGGACAATAGAATGTCCCCAGCTCTTAGCAAGATGCAGGCCATTGTGTCAAGGTCTCTGGCCCAGAGAGCATAGGTGTAAGAGGACCAACTCTAGCTTTGGGGCTTCTGGAAGCTAATTGGTATGGCATATGCCCTGTTTGATGTTTTTCCTGTACTCTTGCTGCTTTTTTTTTTTTTTTTTTTTTTTTTAAAAGATACTTAGATTACATAAATGTTACATTAAAAATATAGGGGATTCCCATAGGCCATGCTCCCCACACCGCCCACATTTACCCACCTTAACAACATCCTTCATTATTGTGGTACATTCATTGCAATTGATGAACACATTTTGGAGCATTGCCACTAAGCATGGATTAGAGTTTACATTGTAGTTTACACTCTCTCCCACCCAATTCTGTAGGTCATGGCAAAATATATAATAGCCTGTATCTGTCATTGCAATATCATTCAGGACAATTCCCAAGTCCCGAAAATGCCCACATATTACACCTGTTTTCCCTCTCCCTTACCTCAGAACCTCCAGTAGCCACTGCTTCCACATCAATGATGTAAGTTATTCCATTGCTAGAATCACAATAAGTCTATAGTAGAATACCAATAAGTCCACTCTAGTCCATAGTTCATCCCAGTCCTGAAGATTCTGGGATGGTGATGCCCATTCCACCTCTAATTGAGAGGGCGCTTCAGTCCCATCCAGCTGATGGATGGGACTCTCTTGCTGCAGTTGTAGACTCTCTCAGTTCCTTGGGATGGTGGTTGTTCATCATCACCTCCTTGTTGGTTGCCCTGGGTGAGTCCAATGAACTGGAGAATAGGTGTTGCAACTCCATTGAGGTCCAGGGCCCAGCTGGCACATCAACAACCCAATATTCAAGTCTCTTGGACATATACCTACCAACTCCAGCACCAACTAAGCTGACGCCCTCTTGCCGGAACTCTCCTCCTGTTGCTTTTGACAGCCTTTGTTCAGAAGGCCCAGTCAACGCTGGTCTAGTTGGTAGACCTTCCTGACCGTGCAGTTGTACAGCTCTTGGGTATTGAGTAAATAGCCAGGCAGAAGAAGATGGCAGGGCAGGAAGCCCTTCCTCTCAGCCCTCTGGGCCAGTCCAGAATCTCTTCTGCCCACTGGGCTTCTTCAGAGAGCTGCTCCTGTTTTCTTCCCACTGCAGGCTAGGAACCAGCTTCCTAGCCATTCCCTGCACCCTGGCTCTGGTCCCTGGTGAAAAAGTATCAGCCGCATAAGTGGGCATCAATCAAGGAGCAACAGAGCAAAGACTCTCTGGAGTGTGAGGCTGGATCTACTGGATCAAAGGCAAACCAGGGGTTTTCTGGCGAGGTACTGTTATTCTCTGTGTCCCTCTCCTACCCCCACTTCAGCCTCACATTTCCATTAGTCCAGAGGTGGCTTTCTTAGAACCCCTTGTTGGTTTTTTTCTTTAAACAAGCTGTTGGCAGTGTACCTTCTCCTTAATCCAGGGACTTGTGGGGAAGAGTATGACCTGGTACTTTCTGTTGACAACTCTAGGAGCCATTGCCATTCACAGGTAGCATTATTTATATTATCCTGTCCAGCTGCTAAGAGCCCTTCATCTGTAGCTCTGTGTGAATATGGGACCCATCTTAGCTTAGAACATGCAAATGATACCCTCCCTCTCCTGTGACCCCATCTCTCCAGCCAAATTCATTGGCTGATGTTCCTCACTCTCTATCCCCATGAAAGATAAAATTTATGGTTTTATCAACAGTCTTAAGTGTTGATCCTGAGCAGGTATATTAGAAAACTCATTTCTCTCCCTCCCACTTCTCTCTTACTTTTTTTTCTCCCCAGATTCCTTCCTTGAGACCGTTGTAGAATGTCAAATCTGTTTAACACTACATATTCACTTCCTGTTCTTTGGAAGTGCAGAATCTCCATTTATGTTTGTTTACATCTCTCTCTATTCACTACTCACAGCAGGGTTTCTCTATCATGGGTTATTTCATAGCTGATCGGGTGTTAAGGCAGCCTTTGCTTCTGTCTTCTCCAGTCACAACACAGTGCTGCTTCCTTGCCGTGGAGAGACAGTACAGGTGGCAGGACTTAGTAATTAGGGAGGTCTGCTTCCTGTCTGCCTTAGAATTTAATTTTATGAAATGTACCTTACAGATCTCTAAGACCATTAGGAGAAAAGGAAGGAGTGCAGTTGGCCTCTGAAACCACAGTCAGTACTTTTAGACAATTAGTCCTGCTGGTTGCAAGCCTGTTTGCTCTAACAGCAGCAGCCTGTTATGTTCCTTCCCCATGCTTTGTGCCACTGTGTCATTCCCTGGCTGGAGGGCATAAAGGTGCCCATACGAAGTTACCAGCGTAAGGGGCATGGAAAGTGGGGGTAGAGGGCACCTATTGTAAACCATGTTCTTTTGTCTAAATCTGGGCAATGCTTGAGAAGCTGTTGTCTTTTAGAGAACAGTAAAATCATACATGTCAATGGATGTATGAATAAGATGAGTAAGAAAAACGATCATACAGCAGATCTTGAAAGCCCGAGAGTACTGTGTATGTTCTGTGCCTACATAGACTTGTATTTCCAGCATGGTATGTATAGTGATGTTGACCATGTAAGAGCTTGTAGAAGATCTCATTTTGGGTTCTGAGTGCAGATCATGTGTTAAACATTTTCTTTTCAATAAATGAATTTTTTTATTTTTGAGAGGTTGTGGTCTGTGTCTTTGTTTTCACACTTTTTTTTCATCACCTAAATTACTTTATTAGATCTTAGATTAAAATGAGTCTAGCTTATGTCATAGCTCATACAGGGAAGTGGTGCAAACAATAGAAACATCCATGGAACTGAGAAATACCCAAGAGAAGGATCTAGAATATTTTTTTTTCTGTTGGACAATTCTGTCTTCCCTAAATCTCCTGCTTCCCTTTAAACTTGGGTAGGAGCTTTCAACCCTCTCTGTGTAAATCAGATAAGCCCATATAACAGGTGTAGTGAGTTGAATGGTGGCTCCTAAAAAGGACATCCATGTCCTGAAACCTGTGAATGTAACTTTCTGGAAAAGGGGTCTTTGCCAATAAAATTAAATTAAGGATTGGGAAGCGGCTGTGGCTTATTGATTGGGCTCCTGTTTACCATATGGGAGGCCCTGGGTTCGATTCCCGGGGCCTCCTGGTGAAGGCAAGCCAGCCTGCGCAGCATGGTGAGCTGACTCAGCAAGATGACACAATAAAGGGAGACAAGCAGACACACAAAAACGCAAAGCAAATGGACACAGCGAGCACAAGCAGGGGTGGGGGTGGGGAATAAATAAATAAATTAAAAAAAAGAAAAAAAATTAAGGATCACAAGATGAGAGCATTGTGGATAATCCAGGTAGGCCCTGAATCCAATGACAAGGACCCTTAGAAAGGCCGAGGGAGATTGGGGAGCAGAGGGCCACGTGAAGACAGAGATTAAAGTGACACTGCCACAAGCCACCAGGAGGTAGGAAGAGTTCTTCCCTAGAGACTGGAAGGAACATGGCCCTGCCCACACCTTGATTCCAGACTTCTGTCCTCCGGAACTATAAGAAAATACATTTCTGTTGTTTTAAATCACCCAGTTTATAGTAGTTTGTTATGGCAGCCCCAGGAAACTAATACAACAGGTAACACCCAACTTTACTGAAGTAGGGAGGTTGACTTCAGGGCTGGACAGTGGAAGACAGAACTCCTTTTTTGTCACATTTAAGAGGAAAAGGGACTGCTCAAGCTGCCTCTTAGATGACTTGAAAACTGATCTTTGTTGGTTATTGAATTAAACTTGTTTAAAAGCAAAGCCCTCAAGGGGCACTACTAAAGTATGATGCTTGGACAATGCTTTTCCTGGGAGGAAGATGGGGAAGGTATTATGACTATTCCCATTATCAATATCATTACTGGAACTGGAAGTCGAAGGCATGAGTGACTGTTCCACGCCACCAACTAGGAAGGGGCAGAATTGAAATACACACGCTTTCTGGTTCTCACAGCCCAGGTGTTTCCCAGGGCCCTGGCAGCCTCTGCCTCTTTGTGACAGCCTCCTGGGGGAAGACCACCTTAACCCCTGCTTGTTGTGAGGGTTAGAATGTTGCCGAGTGCCCGGCATGGAGGACTTATGAAATATGAAATGTTGACTGAATAAAACGGAGTAGCAAGGAGGACAGTAGTTTTGCTGGCTTCGTTGGCTATGTATTCATTCATTCGTAATTGTCTTCCTTAGCTGCTTTGGCTGGAGCACTCAACCCTGTTTAGATTGTCCACTTCTTCAAGTTTTGATTCCTGCTCATATCCACACCCAATGGCTCTGATCCTTCTTTTCCAGGCAACCAGAGCCCTGTAGGTAAGCCCCCTACACTGCAGGAGGCATGAACTTGAGTGACTGTGGACTGAATTATTACCTGAAGCCTGGCTAGGTAGGTTAGCTTCCTCAGACTCAGGAGCCCATTGCAGAAATACGGATCTCTTTAATAGATACATTTTACCAGACCCCTGGGTGTTAGTCTCCCCCCACCTTAAAAAAAAAACGAAAAAAACTTGGGTATAATTTACATACAATAAAATTTCAGCCATTTTAAGTGTACAATTAAATGCATTTTGACAAATAGATGTGGTCATCTAACCACCATCTAAATCAAGAAGGTATAGAACATTTTCTTTACCCTGAAAAGTTCCCTTGTGCCCCTTTGCAATCCAATCCCATCCCCACATGATCCAGCCCTTCATTACCACTGATCTGCTTTTTCTGTGTCTATAGTTTTGCCTTTTCTGTAGTGGTATATAAATGGAGTCATTAAGTATTGTGATAGTTAAGCTAATGTGTCAACTTGGCCAGGAAATAATGCCCAATTGGTCGAGCAAGCACTGGGCTAATTGTAATACACAGGCATTTCATGGACTTTAATCATCAGTGAGCTGATTGCATAAATGGCTGACTTCATCTACAATCAACTGAGGAGATTGCCGTCAGCAATGAGTGATGTGTTATCCAGTCAGTTGAAGGAAGGCCTTAAAGGGGGAAGTAATTTCAGCATTCAGAGAGAGAGAATTCGCATCTTTTCTTCAGACAGCCAGCATCTCCTGGGAACTCATCAAGGACCTTCATCGGAGCCCCTGGTTTGCAGCTGGCGCAGTGAAATTTGGACTTGTGCATCCCGTGATCGTGTGAGAGAATTTTATAAAATCTCATACTATTTACAGATACCTCCAGTCAGTTCTGTTTCCCTAGAGAACCCTGACTAATTCAAGTATGTAGCCTTTTGTGTCTGGTTTCTTTTACTTAGCATAATGCTTTGGATACTCATCTGTGTGATTACATGTATCAGTCATTTGTTTGTATTACAAAGTAGTATTCTATCACCAGTTGATGGACTTTTGAATTGCTTCCAGTGTTTGGCTATTGTGAATAAACTGCTATAAATATTCTTTGCAGGTCTTTGTGAAGACATAACTTTTATTTCTTTTTTTTTTTTTTCTTTTTAAAATTTTTATTCTAATAACATATAAACAAAATAAATTTTAACATTCAAATATATCGTTCAGTACTGTTAATTACGTTCACAATGTTGTGCTACCATCATCACCATCCATTACCAAAACTTTTCAATCAACGCAACCAATTAGAAACTCTGCACAATTTAAGCATTACCTTCCCATTCCCTACTCCTACATTGGTCCCTGGTAACTTATATTCTAGTTTCTGACTCTATGAATTTGCTTATTCTAATTATTTCATATCAGTTAGATCATAAAATATTTGTCCTTTTGTGTCTGGCTTATTTCACTCAACATGATGTCTTCAAGATTTACCCATGCATGCATCAGAATTTCATTCCTTTTTAATACTTAATAATATTCCATTGTGTGTATATACCACATTTTGTTTATACATTCATCAGCTGGTGAACACTTGGGTTATTTCCATCTTTTGGCACTTGAGAATAATGCCACTATGAACATTGGTGTGCAAATATCTGTTTGAGTCCTGCTTTCAATTTGTTTTTATTTCTCTTGGGTAAATTTCTGGGAGTGGAATGGTGGGGCTGTTGGTAAGTGTGTGCTAACTTTAGAAGAAACTGACAATTGTTTTCCAAGTGGCTGTAACATTTTGGATTCCTACACACAATGTATGAGAGAGAATTCTAGTGGCTCCATATATGTATTAGTCAGCCAAAGGGGTGCTGATGCAAAGTACCAGAAATCTGTTGGCTTTTATAAAGGGTATTTATTTGGAAAAAAATCTTAAAATTACAAGACCCTAAAGAGTCCAACTCAAGGTTGCTTTCTCACTCAACCTTGAGTCACGCCCTACTGACATGGTCAAATCAAAGCCCTAATCTTAACAGGTAATTTAATCAAGACATGTCAGGTGAATCTAATGCATTCAAAGGGTATCACACCCAGAAAAACAGACCAGTTTACAAACATAATCTCTCTTTTTGGGGTTCATAAATAATATCAAACTGCCACAATATCCAAGCCAATACTCGGTGTTGTGGTCTTTTAAATTTAACCATTCTGAAGGATGTTTAGTGATTTTCATTTGCATTTCCCTAACAAATAGTGATTTTCTGCATCTTTTCATGGGCTTATTGGCTATTGGTCTATCTTTAATGAAATATATGTTCAAATATTTTGCCTCTTTTAAAATTTGGTCTCATTTTTAAATTTACACTTTATATTTTGAAATAATTATAGATTCACAGGAAGGTGATGAGAAATTTATGGAGAGGTCCAGTGAACCCTTCACCCAGCCTCATTGAATGTTAACCAACATTTTGCTTAACTATAGTACAATAACAAAACCAGGAAATGGACATTGGCACAATCTGTAGAGCATATTCAGATCTCACAATTTATGCATGCACTCCTGTGTGTGTGTATCTCTGTGCAATTTTATCACGTTTAGCCTCATGTAACCACCAATATGCTTAACCATACCCTCACCAAACCCCCTCAAACCCCCTTATAGACACACCCACTCCTTCCTTCCCCCACACTCCTAATCTCTGGCAACCACTAATCTGTTCTCCATCTCTATTATTTCATGAAATTTATACAAATAGAATTGTGCAGTAAGATTGGCTTTTTTTTCACCCTCATAATTTCCTTGAGGTTCATCAAAGTTGCTGCATGTATTAATAGTTCATTCTTTTTTATTGATGGGTAGTATTCCATGGTACCGATGTACCACAGTTTGTTTAACCATTTACCCATTGAAGGACATTTGAATAGTTTCCAGTTTGGGGCTATTATAAATAAAGCTGCTATGAACACATGTGAACAAGTTTCTGTGTGAAAATAAGTTTTGATTTTCTGGAATCTGTGCCTTACAGTAAAATTGTTGAGTTGTATAGTAACTCCATGTTTAGTTTTAAAAAATAACTTCCAAACTTTTCCAGAGTGGCTGTACCATTTTATATTCCCACCAGCGATATATAAGTGACAGGGTTTTTCTGCATTCTTATCAGCATTTGATGTTGTCACTATTTTCTTTTTTAAAGATTTTATTTATTTATTCATTTATCCCCCCCTTGCTGCTTGTGCTCGCTGGGTCAGCTAACCACGCCATGCGGGCGGGCTTGCCTTCACCAGGAGGCCCCGGGAACCAAACCCGGGGCCTCCCATATGGTAAACGGGAGCCCTACTGATTGAGCCACAGCCGCTTTCCAACTATTTTCTATTTTAGCCATTCTGATAGGCAGGTAATGATATTTGTGGTTTTTGATTTGCATTTCTCTAATGTCTTATTATGTTGAACATCTTTCCATGTACTTATTTGCCATCTGTATATCCTCTTCAGTGAAATGTCTGTGCATGTTGTTTTGCCTATATTCTAATTGGATTGTTTGTTTTTATAATGTTTAGTTTTGAGATTTCTTTATAAATTTTACGTACAAGTCCTTTATCAGATATGTGCTTTGCAAATATATTTTCCTGGTCTGTAGCTTATCTTTTCATCCTCTTATCAAGGTCTTTTGCAGAGCAAAGTTTTAAATTTTGATGAAGTCCAATTTATCAGTTTTTCCATTTTTGGATTGTGTTTTTAGTGTCAAGTCTCTTTGCCTAATCCTAGGTCCCAAAGATTTTCTCATATATTTTTTCCTACAAGTTTTATAGTTGCTGTTTTACATTTAAGTCCATGATTCATCTTGAGTTAATTTTTGTATAAGGTGTGAGATTTCAGTCAAGGTTCCTTCCTCCCTCCCTCCCTCTCTCAGCTTTACTGAGAGCTGTCTTTACTGAGAGTTGTTAGTTGTTATATAATCACCCTGGTATTTACTCTGGCAGATGTAGAATCCAGAATGGTGCACTTTTATAAACAAGCAAAACTGTATGCCATGAATGCTATTCTTGGTATAAGCATATCCTTGTTCTAGGCCAAATTCTCAGCTGCTTTGGTGCAACATAAAGGCCAGGTATGGTTTCTCAGCTTTGGTAGTATTGACATTTTGGCCAGTTAATTCTTTTCTGTGGGGGTTCTCCTGTGCATTATGAGATGTGTAATGGCATCCCTGGCCAGTTAGATACCATTTGCACCCTGCAAGTTGTGTTAATTAAAAATTCCAGACATTGCCAAATGTCTCTTGGGCGTGGAGTGGGGTGGGTGGTGCATGGATGAAGGGGGGTTGGGATAATTGCCCCTCCCCTTCCATTGGGAACCACTGCCTTAGGGCATTTAACCCCTCCCTGCCTTTAACTGGAAGTTTTTATCCTGGCCATGGAACAAAGGTAATTGTATGGTTATGGATGTTAATAGTAATGATAAAATATCTAACATCTTTTGAGAATTTACTATACCAACTAGGCTAAGCACTTCACCTATATTCTCCTTTACTACTCAAATCCATTGAGGAAAGATTTTGGTAATAGCCTCATTTTGCAAACCGAGGCATGAAAGCTTAAATAACTTATCTAAGATCACACGTTTTCTAAATGGAGGAGCCAGATATGTCTGGCTCCAAATCTCATGTCTTTACCATTGGCATCTACTTCCCTGCTCTTTCATTCTGTTCCTCCTCACCGCACACCCTTCAGAGGACATAGTGTTCATTTCCAAGCCCTAGCCTGGGTACCTAGGTCCCCCACATTCTGACTCAGCCTGCCTTCTTCTCCCTGTCCACTAATTGTCACTTCCCTAGATCCTGAGCTGCTTGAGGGCTTTGAGGGTCAGGTTTGATCCCCTCCCACTGCCTACCTGTGGGGGCTAATCATGTATCTGGAATTGGTTGGTTACTTAAATTCAGTGTCATCTCCTTCAGTAGTGAATGGTGTCCTGCCCTGATAAGGAGGTGACATCACTATATTTATTTGGAGTTTTATATCCTTCTAACCAAACACTTTTCTTGGTTGGACCTGGTCGCTTTATTGAGGAATCTTGAGAAAATCTAAAGGCTTGCCTTTTACCAGCCAGGCCCCTGAGAAAGTCCCTGCTCTTCCTTGGATGAGAGCCTGTGCCTCTTCTCAACAGGGAGCTGGCAGAGGCAGCCGAGGATTTCCAAAGTCTGTCCTTAGATACTGGGGTTGGGCTGGCTTTTCCCCAGCAAGTCCCTCCATGTCTGAATACTTTATGTGCTCTATTCATCCACCGTCTTATAGAACCTCCAGAGTCCTCATTCCAAAAGAAGATCCCCCAACCCACCCAGACCTTTGGCTTTGCCCTTTATTGCCCCAGTTACTTACTTTCTGGGGTTCTAGCCACGGCTTCAGCCCTCCCTCCAAAACCTCACGACCTCCCTCCAGAGTGTTACATTGATTTCTGGGGGATACATCAGAACTTCCAACAAGGCCTTAAAAACCATCCATGTGTGTCACAGTTGTGCAAGCTCTCCCTCACTCCAGTGTCATCCTGATGAAGCACTTGCACAGTTCTTTTGCCATGTGTCCTGAATTCCAGCTGCCTCTCCTCCTCCAGTAGGAAGACATGGCTGTGAGCCTTTGGCCCGCCCTCCCCATCCTGCTCCCTCCTCCAGCAATGCTCGAGGCTGCTGTTCTTCTCCAGCACCCTTCCCCAGGACTGAGGATGCAGGATTACAGGACAGCCCTGGCCCTCCAAGGCTGAGCTGACTTCCCCGTCCCAAAACCTGGACACACTGGCTCCATCAGTGCCACCTAGAATCAGTCTTGTCTCAGCCTGTTCTGAACTCAGATCATTAGACTAAACCCCCTAAGTCACACTTGCTGCTGCTCATCAATCCTCTGATTGTCGTCCTCTATTTATAGTTTGTTTAGGGAGCCCAAACTTAAGGCAGAGATTGGGAGTCAGGCAGACCGGATTGGAATCTCGGCTCTGCCACTCACGTACCAGATGAGTTCACTTGTTTAAGTTCCTAGCATACGTTACAAGGTGCTTAATTTCTCTGTGCCTCAGACCTTTCATCTGTAAAATGGAAATAATAGGACTTACCTCCTTGGGTTGTTGTGAGGCTCAAATGAAAGGACACTTACCAAGCGTGTACACAGCACCTGGCATCTATCAAGTGTTGGTAGAGGTGGTGGCTGGTGGAAGTGTGGATGATGATGGTAAACTGTAAAAACTCCTGGCCTGGCAATCAGGAGACCTGGGTCTTTGCCTTTCTTTGTGGCCATTATGCTGTGCCAGACAGGACATTTGGAGACAGAGGCCCCGATGGCTTGGGATGGGAAGATTTCCCTGAAATCCTTGGGGTCTCCCCAGGCTGTTACTAGGATGAATCTTGATCCCAGAGAGCCCTCTGGTGGCCAATTCCTGAGGATGCAGGCTCAGGAGGACCTGGTGGGGAGATGGGGGGGGGGGGGGGTGGTTGAGGAGCGAGTGGGGGATGGGTACACAGCTCCTGCCCCATCCAGGAGAACCAGGCCAGCGGTGCAGTGTGACATCAGCAGGCAGGGTGTCAGTCTTACCTCTGGGACATTTTAGCTGTGTGACCTCAGGCAAACCCCTTCTCTTTTGTGGGCCTGGTGGGGAGGAACACTGGGAATGAGGAAGATGGACTGGATCAATGTTTCCCAAAGATGATTTAGGGAGTCCCTGGACAGTTATTTTTATCTGAATGGTTATATATTTTCTTGTGTGTTAGAAAAAAATAGTAACTCAAATCCCTTATTTCACGAATATTATTGTTAAAGGTTGTTTAATTTTGCCAAAGGGTTGCCAATGCAAAGTACCAGAAAAGGTATGGCTTTTATACAGGGGATTTATTTGGGGTAAAAGCTCACAGTTCCAAGTCCATGAAAAGTCCAAACTGAGGCACCATCAGAGATATTTTCTCACCAAAGTCAGCTACTGATGATGCTGGCATGTTGCCACGTGGTGAAACAAGATGGCCACCGATCTCTACCTAGGTCTCTCCTTTCCCTCAGGGCTCACTTTTCTGAGCTGCTCGTGGGCTCAGCCTCTTGGAGGCTTCGTGCTTAAGCAATCCTCTCTCTCACATTGCAGAATGAAATATGCCTGCTCCCGTTTTCCTCCGTATCTGTCTGAGTCTCTGTGTTTCCCTTTATATCAGACCAAGCAAGAGGACAGACTCAACATGAAGCTTGTCCCACTGATGTAATGCAGTCAAATGGGTCTTACACCCACAGGAATAGATTAGTTTAAAACATAATGTTTCTCTTTTGCAAATTCATAAAATAACTTCAAACTCCCACAAAGGGGAAATATATATATATATATATATATATATTATATATATTTTTTATATATATATAAAATTTAAAAACACTTTAAAAATATTAAATAAACAATAGTACAAATGGTATTTTATCAGAACAAAAATCATAAAAATGTTAAGTAAAATAACTGATGTTTGGGCAACACTGGACTAGATTATTTCTGAATTCCTATACAGTTCAGATTAGTTAATCCTATACTACCTGGCAATATTTCATATCATAAGGGCTATCATTTACTGTTTATTCTGCTATATCCTCTTTACATTTATTCCTTACAATAACATTATGAGGTAGCTGGTGCGTGGCAAAGCTGGGTGTGGAGCCACGCCTCTCCGAGCTCTAAGCCACAGTCTTCTGTGGTGCCTCCCACAGAGATGCCTTCTCTGCCTACCTGGGCTGGGAGCTTGATGGCAGGGACTGGAACTTTCAAGTCTCTGAGGCAACAGCAAGGCCTGGCCTGGCAGGTCTGGTTGGTTTCTGAACCAAAGGCAAGGAGGTTGCCCAGTGAACCTCATATCCAGCTGGGCCCAGGGGCGAGCTGAGAAGCAGCAGCCGTGGTCGGACTCTGGGTGCCAGGACTGGGGACATCTTGGCTGTCTCTCCCCAACTAGGGCTGTGGGATGCCAAGAGTCAGGAGTCTTGAAGTCGTGACCTGGGCTTTTTGCTAACTTGCTGGTTAGTAGACTTGTCCCTTTCCATGCAGAGTCTCAGTTTTCCATCTTAAATTGAGGAACACAAACCACTACTGACAGTTGTGTCAGAATCTGAGGCATTTTTTCAAAGTATAGTCTTGAGGTTCTATTCTGATAGATTCTGATTTTTTAATGTCTGGAACAGGGTTCAGGGATCTGTATGTTAGCAGTTTTGCCAAGGGGTGCTGATGTGCTGTCAGGTTTGAAATTACTGTGCTTGGGTGCCTTCTAGCTCCCAGATTCCATGAATCTTGGCTTGGGACGATTTGTAGGCCCTAATGTCCTTCCCATGACCCAACCCAAAATAGCCTAAGTGACACAGAAAATAACAGTAAAAAAAATATTTTATTGTTAAAAAAAAATCAAATGACCAATGGAACCATGCATACTGTCACTCACGCCCACAGTCACACGCACAGTCGCCAACCACTCACATGAACAGACTTTCACCCACACAGCCCGCTACCGCCGCAAGCAGCGGCCCGTGGGTGAGAGTCCCCATTGCTCTTCCTTTTGACCTTGTCTCCAGAAACAGCACACATGAAAAGGCAGTGGACCGGAGGGAGGGGTTGGTGGGGAAGGGAGTGGCGAGGCAAGCAGGCACAGTGGCCTCTGGTCCCCGCCACTCCTGGCTACATACACTCTACACATGTGTCACACAGACTATACACGGGTGCACATATGTGTAGACATGTGCCCACATGACCCTCCATGCATAGGGTTGAGTCACTGCAGGTAACACTTAGATTGGCAGGCATCTGCGCTGGAGAGGCAGGGAAGGGCAGGGCGTCCAGCCTGGACACTCAAGGGTCCAGCTCCCTGCCTCCACCCGGCCCAGAATGGGAGTTCCTTGTATCTAGGGAAGAAAACCCCTTTGTGGAAACTCATCCAGTTGAAAAGTGCTTTAGAATTCTAGAATGAACAACTATTTCCTTCCTGCCTTCAGCCGTAAGAGTCTGGGAAATTCGGGACGAATTGCCCAGAGTTCCATGAAGTCTGAATTATTTGACAAAGAAGGTCCAGGACCACAGAGGGTCCCGGCAGGCCCCAGCTGGCAGATAACCACGTGACTTAAAGGGATGGAACAAGTGCCCTTGAATGTGGGCTAGAGGAGTGGGACCTCCCGGGAACCCTTGTTGCCCTCGTTCTCCACTGTATCTCTAGCTCCTGGCACAGTGCCTAGCACGGAAAATATGCACTGGGTGTGTGAATGCAGCAGGGAGCACCTGCTGCTCACCTCTCGGCCCCAAGGAGGCCACCCCGTGGCCCTCCAGGGCCGGCTGACCCTGCACCACATCTCTATAGTAGGAGGAGTGGTTGCCTGGCGGGCACACGCCTGCCTGCTTCTGCCTCCAGCATGGAGCTGTGGGCAGGCATGAGAATGAGCCCTTGCGAAACTGACCCAGGAGCTGAGGCCCTGCCTCCCTGGGGACTGAGAGATGGCAAAGGAAGCAGCAGGCAGACAGTCTCTTGCCCACCCCAGGAATAGGATTTTCCTGGTTCTCCTGGGTGCCTGCTCTATGCACCCTGCCCCCTCCTGGGGGCCCTAGTACTGTTTTTGGAGCTCTACCCCTCAGCTTCCCTCCACCCTCAGGGACCAGCTGGGGGCCCGGAAGAGCATGTTTCAAGGGATGGCAGCCTGGTCTGGGTATGGGCACTTCCCTCCCACGTTCCCAGCCACACTCAACTCATTCCCTGTGAGGAGGGAGGAAGGTGCCAAGCCTTCCCGCTTGCCTTCCTCTGAGAACTGTGGGAAGCTAGAACATGACCTCCTCACAGCTCCCATAGTCGCTCTCTACCATGTCAGAGCCCTCATAGTTTGGGGGGGCCCGGGGCTGGCCCCGGCCTGCAGGAGGTCCTCCCCCCACCTCACACTCGGCATAAGAGGGCCCGGCCCGGCTGAGCCTCATGCTCACCCCCTTGTAGCCCCCCTCTGCCAAGCAGGGCCCTCCCCCTCCCTGCCGGAACTGTGAGTGGTAGTAGCTGATGGCTGTGTACTCGTTGAGACACGGGGCGAGCAGGTGCTCCTGGGGACTGGGGGGCCGTGGAGGCAGCAGATCTTCTAGGTTCTGGTTGCTGTAACGGGGTGGGATGGGTGCCCGCTTGTTTTCCAGTTCCAGTGGGAAGGGGAAGCCCCCATAGAGGCCAATGGGCTCCGGCATCACGGCTGGGGTTGGGTGGCAGTGGGGTGAGGGTGGCAGAGGGCCCTGGGTCACTTCAGGGTGAGGGTATTCCCAGCGTTCCTTCCTGGAATATGTAGGGAGCCAGACCGTGGTTCCACCTGGGTACACTGAAAGGGAATGGAAAACAGGGTGAGCTCTGAGTGTCTCTAGAGAGAGTTCCAGCTGGCCCTAGATGTAACTTTGCAGTGCGGTGGGGTGGCAAAGGAGTGGGCGGGTGTGTGGCCCACCTGTGTGTGTTGCGGCTGGCAGTGTGGCTAGTTATCTAGAAGCCAGTGGGGGCACACTCGAGGCCATTTTAACCCAGAGCCAGCCCATCTTGCAGATCTGTGTCGTTGACCCAAGGGTCAGTAAACAAGGAAAGAAAATGGATGGCTCCATGCAGCCCACCCCCACTGCCGGATATGGAAACAATGGGCCAAGTCCTACTGGTGAATTTCATCTCCTTAATTGCAGGTCATAGACGTACAGCTTGTACTAGGAAATGTGATGAATTCTACCACAGAGGGTGATGAAATGGAAATCAGGAGACCAGGAGTCCTTTGCCCTACCTCTGTCCCAGCTACCGAATAATTGGATGAGTCAGTACAAGTCACTTTATCTTTATGGGCTACCTATCCCTCCAAAAAAGGGAGTGAAAATACCTGTTTTAACCACTGGTGAATATGCTAGAAAATATAAAGTGCTTTACAAATTCACCTTCTGAGTCAAAGATGAGAGGGGGTGAAGCTCTCTCCTCTAGGCCAGGCAGGCCTAGCCCAAGACTGCTATACCTCCAGGTGACCAGAAGCTTGGACCACTGCTTCTCTTTCCCTTCCCAGAAAAGTGCAAATGTGCATAAGCCTCCTTTGTACCTCAGGGATTCTATCCACCCATATCCAGGGTCCACAGGTTCCTGCCATAGATACCAATCCTAGGGAGTGACTTGGAACTTAGAGGACTGGATCATGATGAGCAGAAGGAGCCACAGGCTGTCAAGAGACCTGGCATCTAGATCAGCCATTAGTGCACTGAGAACTGGGACGCAGCCCTTCATATCCAATCCCAACAGATTGGACTGGCTGGTGGCCCCAAACCCTTGTGCCTCAGATAGTGGAGTGTTTGGGTCTACCCTCCTCATTCCATCAATCCTAGAGGCTAACAGCCTCTGGCTATACTCACCCATCTCCTCGTGCGACCAGGTTCTCTTCATGATGGACTCATTGTCAGAGCTGGAAGGGACTGCAACTGGTGGGAGTCTGGGGGGCACACTGCAGACCATTGGCTGTTGCTTAGAGCTGGGTCCAAAGGTGACAAATTCATTTGGGACCGAGGCCTTGCTGGACTCCGGTTGGTTCAAGTTGTTGTAGGAGCTGGTGCTCAGGGGGTTGAGCTCGATGTCAGGCAGGGCTTGGGTGTCAACACCAACGCTCCTGGCCAGGAGGTCTGGGTCCTCCATGGCAATGGGCTTGTGAGACTTGCAACGGCGGCAGTAGAGGAGGAGCCCGACAATGGCCCCAATGAAAAAGATAAACAGGACGGCCGCTACGGTGATCAGTATCTCCTGCTGCCCCCAGTCGCCCCTTTTGATATCAGGAGTGACAAGGCAGTGTCCTTCTGAGCACCCCCTTGCCTCCATTTCACACCTGCAGAGACAGAGAAAGAGAAATCAGTGGCCCAAGTCATTGTACTGCCCTTTCCGTGTCCCCTCTTGCAAAGATCTATGGGAGAGAGAGATCCCACCCTCCAGCCTACCCTCTAGTTTTCAAACACATCAATGATCTAGCAACATCAGACATACTCTCCATCCTCCACCAATAAGGTATGGGCCTCAGCCACACCCACATTCATGACCAGTGATATCTGGGCTCTGGGCTCAACTGTTATTTCCCACCAATGAGATCTGGGCATCAGACATACTCTCCACCCATAAGGTCAGATTTCTAACATACTGCAGTGGAAGCATCTGACACACTCAGCCTTCTCTAGCAATAATGTCAGGGTCCCAGATACAAGTCAGTAGTCATCCAGCAGTGTCACCTGCTAGTCATCACCAGAAGGTCACAGGAACCCACCCTGGCCCTGCATGGGTCAGCTACCTCACACTGAACGACTTTCTTAGAGAAAGCCCTTGAACCATATGACCTCGTGGGTCACTTTCAGCTCGGCATGCCATGGTGTAAGCATCCAGGAGACTTCTCCTATGGCTAGCCTTACCCATTTTTGAGGGATACTAGAAGAGGTTCCCTCCACCCCAATTCAGTCCAAATTATCTCCCAGTGCCTGAAGTTTTACCACCGACAGTTTGTTCTTTGGGGGTATGTGGGGAAGAATCCTTGAGATGTGGAATTCTGGCTTGAGAACACAGAATATCTGGAAGACCAGACACTAGCTCAAGAGGAAAACCTTGAGAGCACTGTTTGAACTCTTGCTGGCACCAAGACTCAAGGATGAGGTAAGGATAGACTAAAGGAGTAAACCTTGCCTGCAATATTTTCTCAAAACAAATTCCAAGAGTAGCACATCACTAGCCATGTTCCCCTGCACGTAACCGGAACTTTGCTCTGCTAATAAAAGTGCTGGGCTGTCTGTGCTTCAGGGCTCGGGTGATAGATATGTTCTGCTAGCCCCCTGACCCCAGCTTTTCTCTTAAACTCTTTGTCTTGTCTTTCTTTTATCGCGGCACCCTTTGCCAAATCACCCACACTTATAACTACAGGGGTAAATGTTGTCGTCTCTATGCTCCTCCTTTAAAATACAAACACCACTTTTGGATGTGAAGCATCCTTCCAACGCAGCTGATGAATGGATGGTACTCCATATTGTAAAGTGAAGCATGAAGTGCGGCAGGAAATGCCGGTGGCTGAGAGAAAGGACCTGGGTCATAAACACACAGGGTGATTGTGGGCAAGCGCTTTCCCTCCCGATACCTCAGTTTCCCCATCTGTGAAATGAACAGGGTGGACTAGTCCATTGGCTCTCCTATGTACAGCTGCCAGCCTGGCAACAAGGGAATCCCTTCAGAGCATGTTCAAAATAGATTCCCAGGCCTCATTCCTGGAAGATTCCAAGTCAGTTGGTCTGGGTGAGTTCTAGAAATCTACTTTTTATAAAGCCCCCTCATGATTTTTAAAAAACTCCCAAGTTTGGGAGTCTTAAAACCAGATGATTTCCAAAGCCCCTTTCCCTCTAGGATTCTGGGAATGATTCTCCTTCCCTAGCAACCCCCCCACCGCCCAGCACAGTTGTAACTTGAGGTGGGGCTCCAGGCTCACAGCAGTTGGGTGCCAAGTGGAACCATGTCCCCAGGCCACTTTCTGGGAAGCCACGGTGCTAAAGCAGGAAAACAAGAAATGCCGTTTTCAGACTTCAGCACAGATCAGAGTCTCCTGAGGAGCTGGTCAGAAGTGCAGATTCCTTGCCCACCCTGGTGAGTCTGATCCAGCAGGTTCAGAGTGGGGCTTGGGGATCTGTCTTTTAAACAAGCACTTCCTCCCTCCCAACGTGTTCAGATGCAGGCAGTTGGAGTAATTCCAAAGAAATGCTGGATGAGTCGCTGGAGCACTCAGGCCCCAGCCTCTCACTAGCACCTCCTAATGGTGCCAAACCTAGGATGAGGAGCCACTGGCAAGTGGGTGCTCCTGGGCTTACCTGTCTCCCATATTTGGGTGAGGGCAGTTACAGGAAGCTCCTTCAGGGGAGGGGACGCAGGTTCCCCCACGCAGGCAGGGTGTAGACGTGCAGTTCTCCCTTACTTGTTCACAGCGCTCCCCAGAGAACTGTGGGGGACACTTGCAGACATAGCCTGGGAGAAAGATATGGAAGGTGAGCAAGCGCAGTGGCCCAGCAGGTAGGCAGCCCCAGACTGAGAGACCGAGAGGCCCTCCAGGACAGAGGGGCGGCTGCGGCACTTTTGCAGGTCCTTGTGTTCATACAGCCATTCGGGAACCTTCTATTAATTGAGGCCTCCTCTGAGCCAGATGCCGTGTGGAGTATTGGCCCTGCTGAACAAGAAGACTTGGTCCCTGCCCTTGAACATCCAGTCCAGCAGAGGAAACATATTTAAAGAAGAAGAGGAGGAAGAATGGGCATTGACATCCTCCACCTCCTCCTTATCATCATCATGGACATGTCATTATTCTAAGCATCTTCAAGAATGAGCCCAGCTGGTCCTCATGACAGCCCTGAGATTGGATACCGTTATTATCCTCATCAGGGACAGGTACAAGGAGAGGGCAGACAAGGAGATGAGGCACAGAGAGTTGATGGCATTTGCTCCAGGCCACACAGCTAGAAAACAGCAAAGCTGCGGTTCAGACCTAGACAGTTATGAGTAATTATAATAAAAATTGGTGTTATGAAAGGGAAGTGGGGGGCACCTAGCCTAGTCTAGGGATCAGGGAAGGTTTCCTGAGGACTTGGACCTGAAAGATGAGTGCGAACTAGCCAGGCAAAAAGACAGAAGGGTAAAGAGGAAGGCGATTCAGGCAGAGAACAGTGTGTGCAGAGGTTCCACAGAGAGAGCATGGCACATCCAAGGAACTGACAAGACACCAGCATGGGTAGGCCTGGTGCACAAAAGGGAGAGTGTGCTGTCAGCAAGGGTGAGTATCAGAGCATTAGGGCAACATAAGATGGTGGAGGAATTCATTCGGACCCTATCCAAAGCAATGGGGAGCCACTGAAAGGTTCTAAGCAGGAGGGTGGCATGCTCACATCTGCACTTCATAAAGATCACTCTGGCTCCCTGGTGGAAGATGGGATAGAGGTAGAAAAGCTGGAGAAGAACAGGGAGGCAGGTGGAGCAGTAGAAGAGGTAGGAAATGCTGGGGCCTTGGGTCAGAGTGATGGCAGTGGGGACCAAGAGAGGAGATGGACTCCATGGGTATTTTGGAGGTAGAAATGACAGTACTGTTAGCCTGACAAAAATTAGAAAAAAGGCATAATACCAAGTGTTGACTGGATGGGGGCATGCAGGAACCTCATGCCCTGCTGGTGGGAGTGAAGACTGGTGCAGCAATGCTGGAGAACAATTTGGCTTGGCCCTATGTAGTTGAGTTATTTGGATACCCTGGTATGTGAATTCTATCCCTGGGTGGTGTGTGTGTGTGTGTGTGTGTGTGTGTGTGTGTGTGTGTGGAGGAAATTCTCACACAGGTTCATAAGGGGACATGTATGAGGATATCCACTGCGGCGTTGTTGATGGAGGTAGAAGTTTGAAGCCACCAAGATGTCTGTTGTTGGAAGAGTAAGAGGGAAAATGTGGGTGCATGCGTGCACCATGGAGTATTGAGCTGCAATCGAAAACAATGCATAAAATGGACTCATGATAGGATAGATGGACTTTTAAAATATGCTGCTGAGTGAAGGTGTAAAAAAATTATATGCCAATTACATAAATTAAAAATTCAAGCATGTGAATAGGGGGGTACACGGAAATGTATTCTTTACATGATTTTTCTATAAACCTACTTCTCTAATTTTAAAAGTATAAAAAAAATATTCAAGCATGTGAAAAACAGTACTATATTTTGTAAGAACTCATTTAAAAGCTTTAAATGTTTGCCTTTAGGGTTGAGGGAAGAGAGTGGGGTTAAAAATTAAAGGGAATGAGACAGAGAAGGTTTGCATGGGCCAATGATGACTTAAAGTGTGCGATTAAATCAAGACTCTATACCTGAGGTTCCCATTCATGTCCCTCTCCCATCCAAAATACAATACAATACAATAAAATAAAAAGTAGAACGATAGTTCTTGATGAGGGAGAAGAAAGTCTCTTGGCTTCTCCTAGTGTAAACCTCACAGATCTCAGCCCATTACCCACAAGACAGTGAGAGAAAAGAGAGGGAAATTCAGAATCAGGAGGCAGAAGTTCTCCACCGAGTTCTGCACCATGTGACCTTAAAAGCCATGTGACCCTGGGCAAGTTCTGTCACCTTTCCAGGCATTCCTTACACAGCTTCCTGAGCTATAAAATAGAGCTATTTATGGCTTTCTCCCCTCCCTCCCTCTGGGCTGTGGTGAAGGATCAGGCTTTGTAAACTCTACAGCCATACATGATTGCTGATTCTCTTCAGCTTGACAGAGTCTCCCTGAAGCCTATGGGATAAACCTTGGGGCCAGCCCCTGACCCAGCCCTCACCTGTTCCGTGGGTCTGTGAGCACTTCCCACCGTTGAGGCATGGATTCTGGCTACAGTCATTGTGGAGGCAGCACTGGCTGAGGGCCCGCTTCTCCAGCAAGCCTGCTACTTTCCTGCCATGGACCAGCAGCTCCAGTGCCTCTCCATTGACAACGACAGCGTCCAGGCAGCCTTTGAAGCCCTGGTGGACACTTGGGGAAGAATGCGAGAGGACAAGGCCGCCCAGCAAGAGGTTTCTTTCAGGCTTCAGACTCCGGCAGTTCTCTGGGAGGATGAGGGAGGCATTGCCCGCACTGTCAACCAACAGGCTAATGGATGTGGCCGTCTCCTCCACCAGGATGGAGTGCCACTCCTGGTCATTCACATGGCGCTGGGAGGAAAGGTTTCCATAGAAACCACCTGGGCAGCGGTATTCCAGCTGGGGCACTCCATTGGCTAGCTGCAGAGAAAAACCCAGACAACCCATCAGCAAAACCAAGAAACCCTTGTAAAAAACCCTGCAAATGGGCTGCTATTTCAAGAATGTGGATTGTGTTTTCATGGGTGGAAGAAGTAGTGTCTGGTGATTTTCAAGGCTGTTTTACTTTTTTTTTTTTTTTTTGAGGTACCGGGGCTGGAGACTGAACCCGGGACCTCCCATGTGGAAAGTAGGTGCTCAACCACTTGAGCCACATCTGCTCCCCAAGGCTGTTTTAGATACTGCATTTGTAGAGCATAAAAGCACCCAATGTGCTCTTCTGTGTATGGTCTCATTTGACTTCACCACACTCCATGGGACAGTCTGGGCAGGAATGATATGCCATTTCATAGAAGAGGAAACTGAAGCCCAGAGATGCCTTGCTGATCAAGACTCTGTCTTTTGGATTCTCCTCCACAGACCTCACCAGTGTTCCATACTCCTGAACACTGGCATCAAGATGCAAAAGACCCAACCCCCCTATCCCTTTACTCTTCCTCAAGAGCATATTAGAACAGCAGTTCTCAGGTGGGTCCCTGAGGCCTTAGACATTATTTGCCTATTTTACTCTCATTTTCTCACAAGTGCACAGTGGAGTTTTCCAGGTATTTGCTATCATGGCAGATTGAATGCAGAAGTAGCTATGAGAACCCAGCTGTCTTCTATTAAGCCAGACAGACACTTGCAATAACGTAAAGCAATATCACTCTTCTCACTACTTTTTTGTTTGTTTTGGAAAATGTAATTATTGTTCATAAATATATATTTTTTGTTAGCATGTAATGGGGTTCTCATTATTTTTAAATGAATAAATAACAAATATTTTTAAATTTCTAATTCTGAAAATGTCAATAATTATAATTGACATAAACAAAACTTCTCTGGGATCCTCAATAGTTGTTTTTTTTTTTAAAGATTTTATTTATTTATTCATTTATCCCCCCCCCCCCCTGCTGCTTGTGCTCGCTGGGTCAGCTAACCACGCCATGCGGGCGGGCTTGCCTTCACCAGGAGGCCTCCCATATGGTAAACGGGAGCCCTACTGTTGAGCCACAGCCGCTTCCCATCAATAGTTGTTAAAAGTGTAAAAATTCCTGGCCTTTCCCACCAATGTGCTGTCCCAGCCAGGTTGTGACTTGCAGGAAGATGGAGGATTAGAGAGGCAGAGGGATCACTTCTCTCCCAGAAAAAAATAGCTAGAGGACAGGCAGAGACTGTCTGGAGGGCTGTTCTGGGGCTCAGGACACCAGGGGAAGGTGAGACACCATCCAGAAGAGATAGAAGTCTCAGCTGGCTGAAAAATCCCATGAGTAGAGCTGCAGAAGCAGCAGCAGGCACCCATCCCCCCACCTTCAGAGCAAATAGCAATCTGAGACTGCAGTGGTGTGGAATGCAGTGGCTGTGGACTGAGGAGGCTGCCAAGGTCCTCTTCCCTAAGAAAGGAGAGAGGGAGGGACACAGCCTACAGCAAATTCAGATTTTGGCCAGCAAACTTGGTCAGCTGCATTGGAGGAGTCACACACTTCCAGGCCAGGTGGGGCTGTGACATTATTTGCACTGAGAGCTGGCAGGGAACTAAATATAATATACCTTCTCAAACATCTACCCTACTGCCCCGGGCTTGTTGCTAAGGAGGTAGAGGGAAGGAGGATGCGGTTGGCCAAGGGGGGAGAACAGCTTCTGTGAAAAAAAATTTTTGAGGCTTGACCAGCTGTGAGGACATTGCTTCTGTACTACCCACCTGCTCATGGTGTTACACTGAATACATTCCCCCTAGGACCTGGAGTCTGAGCAAAGATGTCTGCCAAAGAGCACCATCTGCTGGCCAGACCAGAAAAGTGCATGAAAACAGAAAAATTATAAATAAATAAAAGAGGCAAGAAGGTGCCTTTACTGCCCCCCTCTCCAAGGCCCTTGGAAATTGGCCCACACCCCATTACTGGCTCCTTAGCCCTGCTTTGAGCAGTTAAACAGGGGCAATCCTAAATATCTAGAACAAGTTGAACCAAGAGTCAAAAAACAGTGGTAGCACACAGTCACTTAACAGTAAATCCCTATGCAAGAGAAACTGAACATTAGAATAAATGCAGCATCAGAATCAGATGCCTAGACATCAGCAAAAAATTACAAGCCATACTAAGAAAAAGGAAGATACAACTCAGGCAAAAGCTCCAGAAGAGATACAGGACTTAAAACAGCTAATCATGAGGTTCATACAAATCTCCTAAATCAAATCATGGGGTTAAAGGACAATATGGCTAAAGAAGTAAAAGAGATTAAGAAAACACTGAGTGAGCACAAAGAAAAATTTGAATCTTGGATAGAAATATAACAGAGCTTATGAGAATGAAAGACAATAAGTAAGTTTAAAAATACAATACAGGCACATGACAGCAGATTTACAATCATGGAAGGAAGAATCAGCAACACAGAGGAAAGAATAACTGAAACTGAAAAGAGAGAACAGAGGGAGAAAAGAATGGAAAAATTGAGCAGGGGCTCAGGGAGTTCAATGCTAGCACAAAGCGCACCAACATACATGTTATGGGAGTTCCAGAAGGAAACAAGAAAGGAAATGGGGCAGAAAGAGTATTTGAGGAAATAATGGCTGGAAATTTCCCAGCTCTCATGAAAGGCATGAATATATATGTCCAGGAAGCACAGCGTACTCCAATTAGAATAAATCCAAATAGAACTACCCCCAGGCACATAATATTCAGAATACCAAATGCCAAAGATAAAGAAAAACTTCTGAAAGCAACAAGGGAAAAGCAAAAGATCTCATATAAGAGAAGTCCAATAAGACTTAGTGTGGTTTCTCTTCGGGAACCACGGAAGCGAGAAGGCAGTGATATAATATAATTAAGGTACTGGAAGAAAAAAACTGCTAGCCAAGAATTCTTTATCCAACAAAATTGGCCTTCAAATATGATGGTGAATTTAAAATATTAACAGATAACCAGAAATTAAGAGAGTTAATAAACAAAAATCTAGCTCTTCAGGAAACACTAAAGGGAGTTCTGCAGTCAGAAAAGAAAAGAGATGAAAGAGAGTCTTGGAGGAGAGTGTAGAAGTGAAGACTAGCAAAACAGGTAACCAAAATGGTAAAAAGATGGACAAAAATTAGAAATGATATATGAAAGCCAAAGAATAAAATGGCTGAAGTAATGCCTTTTACAGTAATAAATTGAATGTTAATGGATTCAACTCCCCAATCAAAAGACATAGGCTGACAGAATGGATAAGAAAACATGAGCCATCCATTTGCTGTCTGCAGGAAACTCACCTTAGACCCAAGGATGCAAACAGACTGAAACTGAAAGGTTGGAAAAAGACTATTTCATGCAAATAGTAGCTAATAGAGAGCAGGGGTAGCTATACTGGTGTCAGACAAAATAGACTTTAAATGCAAAAAAAAGTGATCAGAGATGCAGAAGGCCATTATGTACTAATAAAAGGGACAATTCACCAGGAAGGAGTAACAGTCATAAATATCTATGCACCTAACCAGAGTGCCCCAAAATACATGAGGCAAACTCTGACAAAACTGAAGGGAGAAATAGATGTCTCTACAATAATAGATTGAGACTTCAACACGCCACTCACATCAACAGATAGAACAGCTACACAGAAAGTCAACAAGGAAACAGAGAACTTGAACATATGATAAACAAACTAGACCTAAAAGACATATATAAAACATTGCACCCCAAATCAGAAGGTTATGTATTATTCTAAAGTGCTCATGGATCTTTCTCCAGGATAGACCACATGTTGGGCCACACAGGATCGAAATTATACAAAGCACCTTTTCTGATCATAATGAAATGAGGCTGGAAATCAATAATAGGCAGGAAAGGGGAAATTGTGTAAATATATGGAGGCTAAATAGTACATCCCTAAACAATCAGTGGGTCAAAGAAGAAATAGCAAGAGAAATTAATAGAGCTCTTGAGATGAATGAAAATGAGAACACAACTTATCAAACCTTATGGGATATAGTGCTAAGAGATAAATGTATATCCTTATATGCCAAAATTATAAAAGAAGAAAGAACTAAAATCAAAGATCTAATTGAACAGCTGGAGAAATGAGAAAAAGAACAGCAAACCAATCCCAAAGCAAGCAGAAATAAATAAAGATTAGAGCAGAAATAAATGAGAATGAGAACAACAACAAAAAACAATAGAGAAAATCAACAAAACATGTTTCTTTGAGAAAATCAATAAAATCCACAAACACTTGACAAGACTGACAAAAAAAGAGAAGATGCAAATAAATAACATCAGGAACCGAAGGGGTACATTATGACTGACCCCACAGAAATAAAGATCAGAGGGGATATTATGAGAAATTGTATGCCAACAAATTAGACAACCTAGATGAAATGGACAATTTCCTAGAAATGCACAAACAACCTACATTGACTCTACAAGAAATACAGAAACTGAACAAACCAATCACAAGTAAAGAGATTGAATAGTCACCAAAGATCTTCCAAAAAAGAAAAGTCCAGGACCAGATGGCTTCACAGGTGAATTCTACCAAACATTTCGAGAAGAATTAATACCAATCCTGTTTAAAATCTCCCAAAAAATTGAAAAGGAGAGAAAATTATCCAACACATTTTATGAAGCCAGCATCATCCTAATACCAAAGCCAGATAAAGATACTACAAGAAAATAAAATTACAGACCAATCTCTCTAATGAACATACATGCAAAAATTCTCAACAAAATTCCTGCAAATAGAATCCAACAGCATATCAAAAGACTTATATACCATGACCAAGTAGGTTTTATTCCTGGTATGTAAGTTTCGTTCAACATAAGAAAATCAATTAACATAATAGACCACATTAACAAATTGAAGGGAAAAAAAACACACATGCTTTTCTCAATCAATGCACAAAAGGCATTTGACAAAATCTAGCACCCTTTTTTTGATAAAAAATGTTTCAAAAGACAGCTGTAGAAAGAAAGTTCCTCAACATAATAAAGTGCATATATGAAAATCCCACAGCCAACATCATACTGAATGCAAAGAGGTTGAAAGTTTTCTCTCTAAGATCAGGAACAAGACAAGGATGTCCATTATCACCACTGTTTTTCAACATTGTGCCAGAAGTTCTAGCTAGTACAACTAGGCAAGGAAAAGAAATAAAAGGCATCCAAATAGGAAAAGAGGAAGTAAAACTCACTATTCACAGATGACATGATACTATAGTATATTTAGAAAATCCTGAAATATCTACAACAAAGCCATTAGCACTAGTAAATGAGTTCAGCAAAGTGGCAGGATATAAGATTAACACGCACAAACCAATAGCGTTTCTATACACTACTAATGAGCAAGCTGAAGAGGAAATCAAGAAAAAATTCCATTTATAATAGCAACAAAAAGACTCAAATATCTAGGAATTAATTTAACCAGGAATGTAAAGAATCTGTATTCAGAAAACTACGAAACACTGCTAAAAGAAATCAAAGAAGATCTAAACAAATGGAAGGGCATTCTGTGTTCATGGATTGGAAGACTAAACATTGTAAAGATGTAATTTCTACCCAAATTGATTTATAGATTCAATGCAATACCAATAAAAATTTCAACAGCCTAATTTACAGAAATATAAAAGTCAATTCCAAAATTTATTTGGAAGCAAAAGGGGTCCCGAATAACCAAAAACATCCTAAAAAAGAAGAGCAAAGTCGGAGGAGCCATGCTTCCTGACCTTGAAGTGTATTATAAAGCTAGAATGGTCACAAGAGCATGGTTTTGACATAAAGGTAGACACAGTGATCAATGGAATCAAGTTGAGAGTTCAGAAATAGACTCTCACTTCTGTGGTCAACTGATTTTAGATAAGCCTCCAAGTCCACTTTTCTGGGACAGGACAGTCTCTTTAACAAATACTACTGGGAGAACTGGATATCCATAACCAAAAGAATGAAAGACGACCCCTAGCTCACTCCCTATACAAGAATCAACTCAAAATGGATCAAAGACCTAAACATAAAAGCCAGGACCATAAAACTACTAGAAGATAATGTAGGGAAACAGCTACAAGACCTTGTTGTAGGTGAGGGTCTCTTAAACCTTACACCCAAAGCACGAGCAGCAAAAGAAAAAACAGATAAATTGAGCTTCTTAAAATTAAATACTTCTGCAGCTCAAAAAGGTGAAGAGGATAAAAAGGCAGCCTACTCAATGGGAGAAAATATTTGGAAATCATACATCTGACAAGGGTCTAATATCCATGACATATAAAGAGATCCTACAACTCAACAATAAAATGACAAATAACCGGATTAAAAAATGGGTAAAAAAAATTGAATAGACATTTTTCTAAAGAAGAAATAATAGCAAAACAAACAAACAAACACACACATGAAAAAAGTTCAACACCAATGGCTATTAGGGAAATGCAAATCCAAGCTGCAATGAGATTGCTTCTCAGCCTTTTGGGTAAGATCAAGTGTAGTATCTGTTCTTATCAGTTTAATACCTGATACGTCCTCTATCCAATGACAATATATTAAATGTATTTTTGGAGCTGGGAGATGGAATAGGGACTTGCTCTGTCCACTGCACACATCGACCTGGTACTGCAGTACCTCCAGGAACGGTGCACCCTCTTCGGGGGGAGGGGGGGGGGCGGAAAGCTGCAGTGAGATACTATTTCACATCTACTAGAATGGCCATTATTAACAAAAGAGAAAACTACCAAGTGTTGGAGAGGATGTGGACAAAAAGGAATGCTTAATTCACTGCTGGTGGGAATGCAGAATGGTACAACCACTGTGGGAGTCTGTTTGGCAGTTCCTAAGGAAGTTAGATATAAATCTACCATATGACCCTGCAATACCACTACTAGGTATATACCCAGAAGAACTGAGAGCAGTGACACCGACAGACATCTGCACACCGATGTTCATTGTGACATTATTCACAATTGCCAAAAGATGCAACAACCCAGATGTCCATCAACTGACGAATGGATAAACAAACTGTGGTATATATATACACAATGGAATATTATTCAGCTATATGAAGAAATGAAGTCATGAAGCATATGACAATGTGGATGAACCTGGAGGACATTATGTTGAGTGAAGCAAGCCAGGCCCAAAGGGCAAATACTGTATGATTTTGCTATTATGAACTAAATATAATGAGCAAACTCATGAAGTTAATGCTAGAATATAAGTCACCAGAGGATAGAACGTGGTTAGAACACAGAAAGCTGAGGTTTAATCTGTGTAGAATTGGTAAAAATTTGTTTGTAAATGTTTGGAAATGAATAGAAATGGTGAAAGCAAATCATAGGATTTGCAATTAGTAGTGCTAACATATGGGTATGTTGGTTTGTTTTTCTGTTGTTTTTCTTTTTGAGTAACGAAAATGCTTTAATATTGATTGATGAATGTGCAACTTGGTGATTATACCAAATGCCATTGATTGTAAACTTTTGATAAATTATATGGTTTATGAACAAAAATATAATAGGGTGGGTTGGAGGAAAAATACACCAAATGTAAGATATGGACTATAGTTAGTAATAATTTGATGATGCTCTTTCATAATTTGTTACAAATGTTTCACAACAATGCAAGGTATTTGTTGTGGGGTGATGTATGGGAGACCTGTATGATGTTACACGTGTTTGTTTTGTAAATTCACAACTTTTACTATACACTTATTGTTTATGTATATTCATGTATGAACGATATATGTCAATAAATGTTTTTAAAATGAAAAAAAAAAATGTATAAAAATTCCTGAAACAAGAAAGTTTGACAACCACTGGATTAGAACATTTCAGTTCCTCCAACTCCAAAAATATATGGCTTGTGGCCATATATTTTTCTGGTCACTCTGGGCTAAGTAGAGTTTCCTCTGGGTGAAATTTCTAGACCCCTTGGTGATCTCATCCAGCCTCAGGGCCTTAGATACTATTTATATGCTGTAAACCCCCAAATCCCTTTCTCCAGCCCAAGCTCCTCTCACAAACTCTTGACCTGTTTATCCTGCTCCACGTGGAGGTCTAATGAGCATCTGAATCTTACCTGTCCAAAGGTGAACTCCTGATCTTCCCTCCAAACCTACTCCACTTATATCCTCCCTCAGGGCAGTTGACAGAGCGTCCCTGGCTCCTCTTTCTTTCCACTCCTAGCTCAGGATTGTAAGGAAATCCTGATGGCTTTATCTTCACAGTCCATCCAGAATCTGACCCCTTCTTCCAGTCTCACTGAGATCACCCTGGTCTAAACTCACCTGCATTATTGCACCAGTCTCCTGCTGGGGTCTAGCTGCTGCTCCCCTTACTCCTCTAACGTCTATTGTCAACACAATATATATGATGATCCTTTTGAATGTCAGACCATGTTACTTCTCTCCTCAAAACCTTCTAGTGCCCTAAATTTTGCTCAGAATAAAAGCCAAAGTCCTTACAATGGCCTATAAAACTCTACGTGATCTGTTCCCATCGTAAGTGCTCAATAAATATTTGTTGACTGAATTAAATTCTGACTGCCAAAGTCTGCTCTCTCTCGGGTGGGTTGGCTTTATCAATCCAGTACTGGAAGTCCTGTGTCCTGTGCCCAACATACCTGAAAACCAGAAATTGGCCGCCTTGCTCCTGTCACCTTCCCAGCCTGCCATGCACCCCCATGAAATCTTTCAGTCCCTTACCTTCAGGAAGGTTGATGCTGTGTCATTGGCAAACAGAAGAATGGCTTGTGGCTGGAGGGTTTTCAGACGGAAATGAACATGCCAGTTCTGAGCCTTTGGGGGACTGTAATGCACATAGCTCTGACCACTGAACCTTGTGGCAGTACCTGCGAAAGCAACCAGAGGTGTCACCTCACATGAAGTGGTCCCCACAGAGCTCTTGAACCGACTTTGTCTCATTCAGTCCTCGGGTGGCAAGCAGGGCCCCTGCCCCCACTTTATAGGCAAAGGAACTGGGCTGGAGTTACACAAGTAGACAGGGCCACCACCCCACACATCTTCCTTTGGCCTCAAGGACTCTGAGCTCAAGTCACTAAGAAAGCAGGAATCGAGCCAGGAATGTGATCAACTAAATTTGTGGAAATAGAATTTTTTATCGTATATAATTTCCATGTTATTTCTGACATCATTTGTAGAAGGAAGAGGTTGAGCTGGAGATTATTTTGCAAATATGTGTGATTTCATGAAAACAATAAGGAATTTTTTACCTCAATATCTCTCCTTCATCATTAGAAGTGTAATTATTTGGGTGAGCACTATGCAAATGAAATGCTGCTGAGAAGTTGAGACACTGTGATAAAGAAAGGGGGCAGTGTTAGATTGTGTAGTCAAAAATTCTGGGAAGTCCTGCATCTTCAATGACCCTTAGCCATTGCCAATGCACAGTTAGATACTAAGGAGTCTCAATATTCTTGACCATAGGATCCTCTCACATGGGTCATGTATTCACAGCCCTTGGAAATAGCATTCCGCAGAAGCCCCTTTGGAAAATGCTGTGTTGTATCAAGTGCTGTCCTCCTCAGATTTTTAAAACCCCAAACTTCTCAGAAGCGAGTTTGGCTATTAAATACCTAAAACCTTATTGTGTATAAGCTTATCAGTTGTGAGGGGAAGGCATGAGTGGTACAGGCCCCAAATATTTAGGGAAGGGGAATTGTTGAATAGCGGGAACAGAGGTCAAGAGGAGAAGAAAGAACCAGAATGTCTGAGACACAAAGGATTCCAAGAATCTGAGATTCTAAAACCTGGAATTCTATCATACCATAAGTCTAAATTTCTCTGACCTTGGTTATTCCTTTGTAGTATGCCATTATCAGATGGGACATTGAAGATGATATAGAGCAGGAATTTCCAAATATGGTGAAATATCTGAATCAGCTAGAGAGAATTCAGAATCCCAGACCCTCAGAGAGTCTGATTCAGTGGCTTTGGTGGCACCCGGGAATCTGTTTTTTAAAAATCTGCCCCCGGTTGAGCAGAGTGAATGGAAGGGAGCTCAGGGAAGCTTCTGAGATGCTGATCCTTGGTCTGGGTCCTGGGTACACGGGTGTGTCCAGTCTGTGAAAATTTATTGAGCTGTACACTTACGAAACATGAATTCCTTTTCTGTATGTCATATTTCACTGAAATGTTTTTTTTTTTTTTTTCTCAAGTCTCCCAAGTGATTCTGGTGATTAGTGAGCCTATCTAGTATTTCTCAAAGTGAAGCCCTTGGACCACCTGCTCCAGAATTGCCCAGAACGCTGGTTAAAAATGCTACTTCCAGGGTGCACCCCAAGACTTCTTAATAAGAAACTCTGGGGGGTGATACCCAGGAGCAGGGATCTTTAAAACCAAATTGCAATGACGGTTACAGGCATTATGTATTTTGTCATAATCTACAAAATTGTGTGGGCCAGAGTGTAAACTATAGTGTAAATTGTTGGTAGCAGTGCTTCAAAATGTGTTCATCAACTGGGGCAAACGTACCACACTAATGAGGGATGCTGTCGGTGTGGGAGGGGGAGGAGGGGCATATGGGAATCCCCTATATTTTTTATGTAACATTTAGATAATCTAAAGCTTCATTAAAAACAAAAACAACAAATTTCCCGGGTGATCTTGTACATGCTGTCATTTTAGACTCTCTGCTGTCTCATGCCAAGGTGTTCAAGAGAGTCTTCAGCCATCATGGCTTTCCCTGCAGCAGACCCTGAGGCAGGAGACACAGAGAAGGGGAGGCCTCCGGAAGAACAGCTCCCAGGAGCAGCCTCAACCCAATGGCCCTAGGAGAAAGCATTTCCCTAAAGGGTAGGCCCAGCCCTGCAGAGAGCGATGGCGAGAGGAAGGCCATGCCCAGTGCCTTGGTCTTGATGCCAGGCAGTGTGGGATGAGATTGTCAGAAAGTTGAGTTCCTGCAGAGCTTGGTAAAGAAGTCAGGCTTTAGAGAGGGACTTACTGGGCTTTGAATAACCAGCCTTTCATTGGAGGTTGCACAGTCTCAGGCAACCCAATACAACCCCCATACCTCAATTTCAACTGTAGATGGGGCTAATGACCACCGTAGGGGTGTGGTGAGGAAAAGCGTAGACGACAGACTCACAGAACCTGGCACTCAGCATGGTCCTTAACAGCAAGGCTGCTCCCAGGTGAAAAGGCAGCCACCGCCAATCAAGCGCTCTTTAGGCGCCAGTGCTTTTGTATCCATTACAGGCTTATATAAGTGCATTTTATATACATTATGTAATTTACTCCTCAAACCAACGCCAGATGGCAAATGTTGCTACTTTCCCTATTTTATAGATGATAAACTGAAGCACAGGGAATTTTAATAACCCACCCAAGGTCTGAACTTGAGCTGAGTCTAAAGCCTGAGTTTCTAAAAACCAGGTTATAGTAATAGTAATAATAGTAACCCACATTTACTGAGCACTTTCCACAGGTGGGGCACTGTTCTAAGCAAGTGCTTGATATTTAATACTCAATCTCCACAACAGCTCGAAGGCACAGAGAGATTAAGTAATTTTCTAAGGTCATATAGCTAGGAAGGGGTAGAGCTGGGACTTGAACCCAGCGAGTCTGATGCCAGAGCCTATGCTCTTGGCCACAATGCTAAGCTGCCTCTTATATTCATAATGTTATTTTCCAAACTCCTCAAAGGGGCCAGGAAAACACACAAAATAATACAGAAATAATACAAATCTATTGTGTTCTTTCACAATAGGTTTTCTGGGGCCAGTGCTTGTCTCACGAAGGTCTGATACTTGTGGCCTCTAGCCTTGTTAAAACTTCCCTCTAACTTCCCACAGAGCCTCCCTGGGACCTCCATTCCTCGAGCCCAACAGTGCTGCTTGTCCCTGGGGAAGACCCATTCCTCACCATTGCAGGAGCAGGTCTTCTCCAGGCGGTGCCGTGGGGTTAGGATGCTGAGCCTGGCTGTGCTGTACGTGGGCCCAACATTGGGATCCAGGTGCACTGTCTCTTGGCAGAGCTGAGCCTGGCAGCTTGGGCCCTGGCAGGGCACCACGGACATGGCTGACCTCATCTGAATTCCTACCGAGTGCTCCATCCCCTTGGCGGAATGAATGATGATGGAAGCCAGCTCTTGGAGCTTGTGGAAGGTTCCAGAATGCCCTTCAAAGACTAGGAGCATGTCCACACCAGGCATGGCCTCAGCTGGCTGAAGGCTGGCCAAGTGGATGTTGGCTCGTTTGATGTCCAGTTTATGGCTGAGAAACCTCTGCAGGTTTCGCCAGTGGTCACTGACCAGCTCCTCTGGGGTGAGCTGGTGGAAGCCCACCCAGATGGCCTGCTGCAGAGCCTCCCACCCCACATGCCATACGTGGACATGGACCCCAGCAGTGGAGGTGAAGGTTCCATCGCTGACGGTGACATTGAACGTGTAGCGGCCACGAGGCAGTCCCTGGGCGGCGATAATCTTGCCATCCAGGGCCCCCACTGAGAAGCGCCTGCCTGGGCTCTCCTCTCCTGACAGGCTGTAGGTCAGTGTGTCTTGGGGGTCTCGGTCTGTAGCATGGATTTTACCCACCATGCCACCCTGGAACTCTTCCTCCCCAATGGTGATGAAGATGTCCAGTGGGAGGGCGGAGGGTGGGTAGTGGCTCTGCTCTGTGACATGAACTCTGACAGATGTCAAAGAGGAGAGGGAAGGGCTGCCGCTGTCTGACACCTGTGGGCAAAACCAAACACTGTCATTACCCAAAAGCACTGCAGGGTTTTCTGGGGTCAGAACAAGGCTGGCAGAGCCACACCTCTGTGCCCTCATAGCAAACCTGAGGCAGGCTCAGCACACTGTTACATTTGAAAAAACAGAACAGCCTAACTTTAAAAGCCTAGTAGTTTCTGTAGAGAATGGAAGAGGCATTACATTATACACCAAACAGCAAAACTTAACCCAGTGTCCTCATCCACACCTCTTGGAGCCTCTTCCTAAATCCCAGCTACACGGGCTCGGCCAGCTTCCTTTTGAACCTCCCTCATCCCTATCCCATCTTTTTCCTTGAATAAGTCATCGATGCCTCTTAGCTTTTCCAGTGCACATGCTGTGTTCACGGCATCCTGCTCAGCATAAGAAGAGTCCCTTTGGGATTCCTGATACTATAATGTGATTGGGAGAGGGCCGTTTACTCTTCTAGTCAGTTAACAGATACTAACTGAGTGCCTTCTATGGGCCAGGCCCTCTGCCAGGTACTGGGGATACAGCTACGATCCAGAGAAGAGAGTTGAGAAATAAGTTACCCAATAAACAAGAGAATGCGAGGCTAAGAAGGTTCTAGGAAGGAAAGCAACAGGGACAAGTGACAGAGAAAACTGGAGAGGAAAAGAAACCTGATATGGATCAGGTGGTAGAGAAGGCATCTTTGAGGAGGTGACATGAGAGTCGAGTCCTGAAGGAAAAGAAGAGGTGAGAAGAGGCGACAGAGAGAGGGAACAGCAAGTACAAGGGCCCCAGGGTGGGAAGAACGTGGTGTGCTCAAGAAAACAGAAAGCAGATTACTGTTGGAGTGAGTGGGTGAGGGCAGAGGGCAGGAGATGAGCTGAAGAAGTGAGCAGGAGCCAGGGATCTGAGGGGCTGAGGAGCACAGGGTTGGATTTTACATCAGGGCGACGAAAGGCCAGTGAAGGTTTTAAGCAAGGGGGTGACAGGACCTTGTTTAAGTAGGGAAAAGAATGTAAATTAAAATGCATTCTCCTTTCATGTTTCTATTCTTAGTTGTCTGGGACCAAGCTTCCCTGAAACTTCCTGCCCAGATTTAGGGAGGGTGAAGCTTTCCTTTCACTCTTCAGGGACATTGCCACATTCTCGACTGTCAGCAAGGATCTCCAAAGTTTTCCTTGTTCACATGCATTCCGATTCTCTGAGTAAGCAAGAAAGTTATAGAATTATACCCATTGCTGGGGATTGTGCATAACACTGATGAGATATCAATAACATTCACAATAATTAATACTATTATTAATTATAATAAACAGCTAACTTTGAGTACAAACTATGTGCCATTCCTTTATCAGTTTTAAATACTTTAAAAGCATTATCATATTCTTATAAATTCCATTAAGTGCCCATTTTACAAAAAATATAAATGAGGCTCAAAGAAGTCAAGTAACTTGCCCAAGGTCATACAGCAGGTCAGGGCAGAGCAGAATTTGAACTCATTTTCTGTGTCCACAGCCCTTGTATATGTGTTTTCTGTTTGTCTGGTTTTTGCTGCTCTATGGTTCCTGCCAAGGAATGGAAGTGGAAATGCAGGGCAAATTCAAGAGATGATGATGCAAATAGTTACTAAGCATCTGTCTGGGCCTGTCCCTGGGGCTGAGAACACAGAGGTCAGGAAGACGTTCTATCTCATCCCCCCTAGGCAATTGTATCTATGCCCTTGGCTTTGAGGAGCATCTACATTAGCCCACATCCGTCCTCTGAGCTGCAGAATCCTATTCCCAACTACTCTCTAGACACATAAAAGGTAATATACAAAACAGAACCCTCATTTTACCCCCTAAGCCCGTTCTCCCTCCCAACCCCAGTCTCTCCAGTCTTACCAATGGTGCGCACACCCACTCTTCACTGGAGCCAGGAACCTGGGAGTTGTCCCTGACTCTTCTCTTCCCCTTCTTTCCCCATATCTGATACATCAGGAACATCTGCCTATTTATAAGCAAAACACGTGCCAAATTTGTCCACTTCTTGCATCTTCACCATCATCTCCAAGATCACAGCACTATTATCTCCAGCTTGGATAACTTCTCATTGGTATCCTTCACCCACTCTTCCTCCTTCAATTTACTCTCTATAGGGTGTCAAAAACGAGCCCCTTGACACACCAAAATGTTCACTTCTCTCTTGAGATCTTTCAACCATTCGCATTGTACTTAATTTAGAATCCAAAAGTATAACCAAGGTCTATAATTAGGATAGCATCTCAGTTTGCCCAGGGCAGTCTTGATTTTCACTGGTTGTGGATCAACTACTAATTAATTATTTTTAGCACTTCCCTCACTCTCAAGAACACCAGTTTGGACCTCAAATAATATTGTTACCCTAGCTGTGAGGCTGTCATTATCTGCCCAGCCCTTCTCTTCAGCTTCATTCCTACCACTGATCACATGCTCCAGCCACATTGACCTCATCTTAGGTCATGTCAAGCTCTTACTTTGGCTCATCTTTTTCTACCTGCCTGGGAACACTCTTATGCTTACTTTTCACACGGCTGCCTCCTCAGATCTCAGCTCAAATGTCACCTCCTGAAGCAGGCAGCTTGCCTGTGAACGTGTGTTTCCTGTGCTTCTTATGAGTCTCTCACTTTATTTTCTTATCAGAACTTGTAAAGGTGTTATTTCTTCCTTTATCTGTTTATTGCTTACCTCCATAGTTAGAATTAAAAGCCCTTGAGAACGGGGTCCATCCTCTTCTTGGTTCTCTGTTATATTCCTAGCAGCTGGCATAGGGCTCAGGATATGATAGATACTCAATACACGTTTATTGAAAGATTGAATGAATGGATGGATGGATGGATAAATAAATGGATAAATACATCATCTCCAGCCAGAGAGGGCTATTTACAGAGCAGTAAGGTCCACGGGACTTGAGATTTAGGAAAGGGATTTGGGGAGAATGAAGTAAGGGAGAGACCTTGGTCATGGTTCCTTGGGAAATTCTTACAGAACCCAACACCATCATAATCCCCTATACATGTATATACATTCTCTCATTTGGACCCTACACCAATTGTCTGAGGTGGGTCTTGTTAGCACCAGAGGCTCAGAGAGCTGTTGTCACCAAACTCAAGGAGTTAGAGCCAGAGGGTATGTATTCTGTCTAGGCACTGTGCAGGGATTAAGAATTTGGGCTCTAGGTTTAGAGCAGGTGGGTTTGAAGCACCCCACCTCTGCCAATTCTAGGCAGTATTACTTTAAGCCAGTCATTTAACCTCTCTGTGCCTCAGTTTCCTCATCTGTAAAGTGGGGGTGATAGTTTTCCTGCTCTAAAGATCTCCATGAAGATTTAAAGTATTGATGCCTCTGAATCACTTAGCCCCATGCCTGACACAAAATAAGTGCTCCATTGTGTACTTTTTCCCCTAATAAAAGAAGCACCTGGTAGTGCATTTACCAGCACATTGACTGACCCCATGGTCACCACCAGTATCCATCACAGCTCTCACCTCGATCTGAAGCTGATACCATTCCTGCGCCATCCTGCTCAGGCCTGAAGAAGTCACCAGCCACCCGTCTGGGGTCACTCGGAAGGCAGCGCCAATGTTTCCCTTGGTGATTCGGAACGAGTACGGGGGGCCGTTCTCTGGGGAGTCGGGGTCACTCAGGATCAGCTGCAGGATTCTGCTGCCAATGGGAGAGTTCTCCTGAGACAAGAGGGACAGGAGACCAAAGAGCAAAATGAGACCTGGTCCCTCTTCTTACGTCTTCCTTGATCCCCTTAGCTGGGATGAGTCCTTGGGACTCTCTCTGACTGCACTCAGGCCATGCCTGGACCTCAAGTTGACACTCATTCATTCTGCTTCGCCTTTGAGTTGGTTGTTGACTTTTGTCAGTCTAGAGAGGAGCGCCTGGAGGCAGTGCTGATTCTTAGAAGCAAAGCCCGCTGCGGCCCCTAAAGTTTCAAACCCTTTATTATACTGAGAGGTGACTTGCACCAAATCACACAGTTGAGATTCAGGTATATAAATTAGTCCTGGTATCCATGTGGGAATTTTGACCTCAATATAGGTCAACTGAGCACTTATAAATGGTTTCCTGCTTCTAGGATCAATGCAACACACATCTCATGAGCAAATTCAGCTAAGAAAAGTAGATTTCCTGGGTACTATTCCAATCTTATTCTATAACATGGGAATGCCATAAGTTCTAACACAATGGTTGTTAAACTGACTTTTTTTTTTTTTTTAAACGTAGTCAACTTTATTCTCCTTGAACCACAAAATAGAGTTTTTGGTTGTACAAACTAAACTGACTTTTTAGCATCAAATCTTAACTACAAACAGAATCTTATGGGCAGGAAGTAATGACTGCCTGTCCAACAGCCAACTTCCTTCTCCCTTTCTTACAAAATCCTGCTTTTATTCAGACTTGAGTTGATATTCCTCAACTAGGATGGGATGGACTACGACTAGTCTAAATCAACTATAATAATTGGGTTCCCTGTGCCAGTTTTTGGTTTAAGGACAAACATGTTATCCGATTCTGGCCATTGGAGAAGTCTACCGGGTGGTGGTCCTGAAAAGTTTTCTTCTTTGATAGAAACAGAATCTTCACGACAAGCCCCTTTCTGTTTGCCTTTGAAAATGGTTAGGCTTCATCAGTTGAAACAAATATACCAAACTAATGAAAGATGTTAATGTGGGAAAGTGTGGGAGGGGGAGGAGATGGGGCATATGGGAATCCCCTATATTTTTAATATAACATTGATGTCATCTAAAGCTTCTTTAAATATAAAAATTAAAAAAAAAAAAAAAAAAAAAAAAGGTTAGGCAGAGATACAATGCTTGAAGCTGCAGCAGCTATCTTGCAACCATGAGGGAAAAGGCAAGGTAATTTGAAAGAATTTGACTCAGAGCCCTGACATCATTTTCCTACTGAAATAGCCAATTCTGGAATAGAATTGCCCATCATCAGAATTTTGGTTGTGTGAAATAATAAATCTTTATTATTTAATGCACTTTTAGTCAGGTATCCTGTTATTTGTTACAACACATCCTAACTCATCTGCGCAATATATAAAACAGCTAAAAGTGAAGCGACTCTAGTTGAAGCAGGTAGGACCCAGAAACTCCCCTTCCTCACCTCCCTCAGCCCTTACCACTACTGACAATTCCCCACAGAATCTCAAGGCCATCACCAAATCCCATTTGTGAATATTGGTATAGCAGAAATAGCTTGGATCAGGAAAAGCTCCTGAGTTTAAATCCCAAATTTGCCACATTTTAGCTGTGGCACTTTTCTGTGCTTCCATTTTTAAAATCTGTAAAATAGGTGCTACCAAATTCATATGGCTGTTGTGAGCCCCAAATGAGATAATGGGTATGGAAGTGCCTAACTTTTTAAATTCCATAACCCACAATCCCTTCGGCAGGCTGTGTTGCCTTTAGAGGAATCAGTGGGCAAGGTCACAGCCATTGTTTTGGTGGACTGATACCACTGGTGAATACCTCTGCCAGGATGGGCTCAGGGTGTCTTTGGGAGCTCATGCTTACCTGGACAGTGGTGCTATAGTTGAGCTGGAAGAATCTTGGCGGGTTGTCGTTGACATCAACCACTTGGATTGTGATGTCTGTGTCCTCATGGAGTGAGGGCCGCCCACTGTCTGTGGCTCGGAGCCTCAGGGAATAGGTAGAAGTCTGTCCCAAGATGCCCAAGGGGAGAGTTAGCATTGAGGGCCCTCAGTTTTATATTCTGCCCATCTCTAATGCCTTTGGGAAATAAAAAGTAGACACTCCCCTATTCCCACCCCCATTACCCACCCATAGCATTTTAGGGCTCAGGTTCCAGGTTTGATTTTCAGCTCAACCATTTACTAGCTATGAGATCTTGGACATGTGACTAAAACTCTGTTAAATAATATCAGGACCCTCCTGCTAAGATTATTTTGAGGATCAAATGAGTTAACGTGTGTAAAAGCATTTAGCAAATTGCCTGGCACAGAACAAATGCTCAATAAATGGTAGCTGATATTGTCATGATCTAATGAACCCTGGTCAATAGCAAGAAGCTGGCCTGAGCTGCTCATGGGAAAATTATGGGTCACTTGGTCCCTCCTCTGCCTCTGCCCTCACATTCCACAGAGGGCCCCGGAGAGAAAGCAGGTAGCAGATACCTGGGCAGGGGAAATGTGGTGGTCTAGACACTGACCACATGCAGTGGGCCATACCTCTGCCCTGATGAGGTCAGGTTGGGCCCCTCCCACAGCACTCACCTGTTCCCAGTCGAGGGCCTTGGCCACCTGGAGCTCTCCATTCTTGGGGTGGACAGTGAAGTGCCCAAGCTGATTCCCTTCTACCAGGCTATAGGTGATGGCACTATTTAGGGGTCCATCTTCATCAGTTGCTGACACCTGCAGTGGAAGGAGGGTGGCTAAGAATGGATGGACAAAAAGGACCAGAAAGGAATCCTGGCCCCTGGGAGCATAGGGGAAACAGATATGTCCCCACCCATTGCACTGGGCTAGCAGTCCTGGAACATCACTGCCAAGAGAATCTCTTCATTCATGTTCTAGTATGAACTTCAGCACGGCATGGTTCATTCACTCACCCATCCATACTGACAGGGTGCTAGGTTCTTTGCTAGGTGATGAGGAATGTGCCAAATGAATATGGCCTCAGAAAGGTTAATGACTAATATTATAAATAATTCTAACTTGGGGCAAAGTATGATCAGCACAGAGAACGCAGTGATGAATTTTACCTGGGGAGATTAGAAAGGATTCATGAAGCCTTGAAGGATAAGTAGGGCTTCTGGGAATGCAGTGGGTATTCCAGGCAGGGAAAACAGTGTGGAGCTTGGAGGCATAGAAGTGCAAAGGATGGCTGGGGAAAGGCACATCTTCCTTTGTGGTTGGAGCATAGGGTGTGTGTTGGAGAGTGGAGGGAATTAAGACTGGAAATCAGAATTAAGACTGGAAATCAGCACACACCACTCAGAACTGAGTGGGAGAGAGTGTGGTCTACAGTGTGAACTGTGGTCTATGGTTGGTGGCAAGGCTCCAGGAGGTGTAAGTTCATTGAGGTTGGTGGGCCACACTATGGGAGATGTTTGTGTTGGATGTGGTGGGAGGTGTGGGAGGTGGGCAACATGGGAATCCGAGTGGGTTCCGTATAATATTTTAGGTAATCTAAGCACCTCTTAAAATATATGTATATATATATATAAAAAATAACATTTTTGTAAGCATATACACATATATGCATATATATTTATATATCATTTTACAAATGTTTGTATGTATTGTGAGAATTTTGATTTTTACCCATAATAAAAAAAAAAAAAAAAAAAAAAAAAAAAAAAGACTGGAAGGCAGAATGAAGAGGGATCATAGAGAACCTTGAATGTGGGCATACAGAGTTAGGTTTCCCTCCATTGCAGCAGTGAGCAATTAAGCCTTTAAAGCAAAGAGGTATTATCCTGTTATTTGGCATTCCCTTAGCCCCTTTCTGTTGATGGGCAGGATGAGGGGGGAGCGCCGGGAGGTAGTTGGCGTTCCCGGGGGCCTTGACGGTGAGGGAAAGAATTATTGCGGAGACGAGGTGAGTATGCAGGGGGTGGGGGATCTTTATTGAGCAAGTGCACATCCTTTTATAAGCTAGGTAAGGGGTGGAGTAGGAGGCAGGGCGTGGAAGAGGAGGGAGTATGTGTTAGGCCGGGATTGGGCACAGTTGGTTGTTAGGGAGGGTTTGTTATCTGTCGAAGGCGGGAAGGTTTCGCGGGCAAGGAAAAGTTTCGCGGGCGCGGGAACAGGGTAAGCTATTTTTTCAAAGAAGGCTAAATATAGGATCAGGCTAGTTTTTAGTTGTTAGTCGGCCATTTTAGCTTCACATTTTTCTGGCTGCCTCCAACACCTTTCCCCCACCTACTGGCACTTGATGTGACCAAGTCCAGTCCAGGTTTTGGAGCTTCTGGCAGCCCTCTGGGCCTATCTCTTCTCTCTCCTCTCCTACCTAAGCTTGCCTATCCTGTGTCCCATTCTCTTAGCATCCAATCTTATCAAATATGGCCCTGAGACACTCTGTCATGAGTTTGGCCAAGTGGCGAAGAGTCACAGGCAAGTCCCTAGTGTATTAATTTGATAAATCAATCCATGCTCATAGCTGACTGAAGGGGAGGAGGTAAGAATCCATCCCTGAGTCCATGCCTCCCAAAGAGAAAAGTTGGGGGTCTTTACCGTGAGGATGATGTCACCCACGATGGCATTCTCTAATACCCTCACGCTGTACCGATCCTGGGGGAACCTGGGCTGGTGTTCATTGACATCGGTGATGTTGACCACGATTGTGGTCATGTCACTGAGGGAGGAAGGACCCTTCCGGCTGCACTCGATAGACAGGAAGTACTTTGGGCTTGTCTCAAAGTCCAGGCTCCTGTTGACATATAGGATTCCTGAAGAGACAAGAGGTGATGGGAGCAATGAGGCAGCTGGGACCACAAAGAGGACCGAAGGACCTTGAGCCAATATTCCAGGAGAGGCAGCTCAACAGGATTGGGAAAGACGGATCTCCCCAATCATCTCCTCCTTCATCTTCCTTTTCATTTCCCCTTCCCTTTTGTCTCCTCCTCCCCCATCTCCACTTCATTCCCAAATAACCCTGTGGGGCAGGAACAATTGTTATCAATCCCATTTTCTAATGAGTTAGGTGAGTTAGCTGATGCTCCTAACAGGTAGTTTTAGAATAGCCAAAGTTCAAAAAATTCTTGGGGCATAGACTTAATATAATGAAAATTGGAAAAGAAAAGAACAAGGATTTAACCTGCCTTTCCTGAATAGCCAAATAGTTAATGGTGGAACCCTCTTCTTTATAAAAAAAATTCCAGCTAGTAAATGCATGAATGATAAGCTCAGAAAATCACCATTTTGCAACCCCTAATGAAATTATATACCTAGGAAATAATCTTCAGTGGCTGCTAAAACCATTTGAGGAAAGCCTGTCAAGGAACTCTATAATGGATGAAGCAGGCTGACAACACCTTAAGCCACTGTTCATGTTAATGTCAGAAAAAGGATCCCATCAGCCATTACATGTCTCATGGCATGATGCCAAAGGAAAAGCACAACATCATTGATGAAGCATCGTGACCCAAAACTTCAGCCAGAAACTGATCAAAGTCTTGGATCCAAATGCCATTTACAGGAACTATAGGGAATGAAGGGACATGTTATATAACACCACAGAGATACAGTCAACCATATCCAAAATGTGGAAAGTTCTATGAGGACATGTGACCCAATTTCTTCTTTAAATAAAAGGGTGGAAATAAAGAGGGAGAGGGAAATGTTAGAGATTAAAAGAGACATGATATACTGGATATCAACTAAATGCAAAATGTGGACATTTTTGGGATTCTGACAAGCAAACCAACTTCAAAAGACATTTATGAGCTAATCCAAAAAAAAAAAAAAAAAAATCGTCTGGCTGGGTTTTTGACAGTATTAAGGAGTTATAAAGTCTTTTAGGTAGGATAACGATATTGTGATTGTGTTTAACAAAGGAGTCCTCATCATTTAGAGATACCTACTGGAGTATTTACAGATGAAATCATATGATGTCTGGGGTTTGCTTTAAAATAACTCAGCAATGATTGGGTGTGGGGGTAAAGGGAAAAGACTTCATTTTGAGAATTATCGAAGCTGGGTGATGGGAGCTTGGGGTTCATTACTATTTTCTCTACTTTTATATATGTTTAAATTTTCCAAAAATAAAGAGTTTTAAATACTGCTCAACAATAAAGTGATTAATTTAGGAGATAGAGACTACCCATCCCAGAGGCGCCTTAGGGAAGAATCTGTTATGAGAATCTTCCTTTGAGTCCCTTCTGTGAGATTCTCTGAATCTGAGATTCTTCCCTTGTAGCTAGGAGGAAAGAAGAGAGATGGTTTCCTCCATCTCTCTTCATGAGAAGAAACGAAAATTCAGGGGTGTCAAGACGTGGTGGTGTGGGGGGGTGGGGAGGCTCTAGGCGGGAAGCAGGCAGCCTTGTCCTGGACTACTTAAGCATCGGATTCCAGCAGCAGAGGAGAGAGATCCTCAGCGTCTGGGGCTGAGCTTGACCTGAGACCATGAAGCTTCAAAATGTGGAAGAGTGGATCCCGGAGGGTCTTGGTCAAGAGTCCTGGATGCAGCTTGTGAGAATAACAGAGGCTCCCACATAAGTTGGTCCCAGGGTGAAGGAGGGACCTGGTACCTGGAGAGAGTCCGAGAGTGGAGAAATGGGCAAAGGAGGGGGCTGTGTGGGGCAGGCTCACCCCATCTGTGAGAACTCGAACTGTTCCCCAAGATCCTGCCAAAATGCCACGTGGTGTGTGTGCGCGCGCAGGTGCTTGGAGGGCGAGCTCACGCACTGGCTCTCTCACCTGTGCGCGCATCCAGGCGGAACCTCCCCTGCTCGTTCCCGCTGACCAAGCGGTAGCCGGTCTTCTCAGCGCCCGGGCGAGTGAGGGCGGCCAGCCGCAGCACCTCCGTGCCCAGCCGGGCGTCCTCAGGCACCTGCACGCTGTGCTCGGTGTCGAGGAACACAGGCAGGTAGTCATCGAGGCCCACCACGGAGACGGTGACGGTGCCCAGCGTGGACAGCGGGGTCGGGGTGCCCAGGTCAGAGGCACGGACTGTGAGCTCCAACACCGCCTGCGATCGGTCCCGCAGCGGCTTCTCCAGCCGGATCACGCCCGTGGTGGCCTCAATGGAAAAGTGGCCGTCGGCAGAGCCAGTCAGAGAGTAAACCACCTGGGCGTTGGCACCTGTGGGGGAAATGGAGGGCAAGATTCATGTGGAGGGCCCCTCCTCTGGCCCTGCCTGCAGCAAACCCTCCAGCCACAGGAGGGCATGATGTGGTTCCCCTAAAAGGCTATGTGGAGACTAAGAATCTAGCAAGCAGGGGTTCTGACTAGGGTAGGGGTGGAGGGACAAGACCACTTGGCAAAATTCTTAGGGAAGTGGCCTGCAAACCCATCAAATTGTCTGAAAATGTTATGTTAGGGCCCAGTGTCAGCTCCCAAAGTGAAAAATTCTGCAAGATCAAAATCACCGGTGCTTAGTTCTTTGGTTGTGATGAAACAATTCTGTATCTTGGCTGTGGTGGTGGTTACGGGGATCCACACGTGGAATAATATTGCATAGAACCACACATATATGCACGCACAAATGAGTACATGTACAAACTGGTGAAATCTGAATCAGGCCTGCAGTCTAGTTAACAGTAGTGTACCAATGCCAGTTTCCTGGTTTTGCTATTGTACTGCAGCTCTTGGAGATGTTGCCATTGCGGGAAGCTGGTAGAAGGGTGCATGGGATTCACTGTACTGTTTTTGTAACTTCCTAAGACTCTATGTCAAATACAAAGTTTAAAAAAACACACACCTATGGAAAATTCTTAGTAAGTCAGAACACGCAGCCAGTGTTTCACCAGCTTGGACTCAGATTATATTATTTTCTTTGGTTATGCACCAAAGATGAAGTAGTTGGATTGTGTAGGGGGCCATTGTGTGTGAAAAATACCAATGTTTAACCATTAGAATAATGCTCAGTGGGAGAAACACAGGCCCTGAGCCTAAGGGCCCCATGTCTCACGCACACGTGGGGGCACACACCCCTTAGGTGGCATGGTGGCAGTGATTGCCTATGAGAATAATTGACATAAGCTAAATGCACATCCTATGCCTCTTTCTGATATACACTTTCCTGGAGACATCGTGGATTTTCTAAAGAGAGGGAGATGCTGGTCAGGCCACATCTGGAATATTTGGGTGTAGTATTAGGGCTAGAGTAATAACAGCTTCGGAGGGGTTAGTGGTGATCTGGTCCAAGACCAGAGGATGTGTTCAAGAAGGGAGACAGGGTTGGAATCATGAGACTGAAGGAAACAGGGTGGCTCCACACAGAAAGGCAGCTTTGGGCCTGCAGCAGGTAGTCACTGCCTCCCCATCCCAGACAGGCTCATGGAAGGGGGTCTAGGAGATCTGTGTGGCTTCAGGACTAGGGCCTAAAGGTTGGAAGCTACAGGGTGGTAGGGGTAACTCCAAATAAATAGCACTTGATAATCATCTGAGATGCCAAGGAAAGATGGGGTTGCCTAGGAAGTAGGGAGCTTCCTGTCCCTGGAGGTGTGCAAGCAGGGGTGGCTAACTGAACACTTACAAGCTTTGACATCATTAGATGGAGGGTTAAATGAAATGGCTATTGGGTCCCTCCAGCTCTGTTATACTCTGGATCCTTCCTACCAAACCCAGCTCTGTATCTCAAACAAGGCTATCTGCTTGTACTTGTTACCCCCGGCACATGCGCCTGCGCCTGTGTGCACACACGTCTCCCAGATCCAGCTCCTCTGCCTTTGCACTATTTGCCCCAGTGGAAACACATGCATCCTTCCAAAATCTCTCACCTCCTTCAAAGCCAGGCTAAAACTTACTTCCTCTAGGACATCTTGAGTTTAGCTTGCCAGGGCCAAATAAAGCAGGGTGTCTTGATCCCATTTTTATTGTTATTATTATTACCATTATCATTATTAACCTATGTTGACCTGGATACTTTGGCCCCAAGGGCATTTTTTACCTACCTGAATTCTAAAATTTGACTCAGGAAAATTGGAATATATTTATATATCTCCACAAAAAAACACTTCATGATGACAGAAGCTATAATTGGTATAATATGGAATAACAGGTCATGGATGAATACAATTTTGCTTGTAAATTTTTTGAAATAAAAGAATTAACCCCAGTGAAAATTAATCCCAGTGAGAATGATGACATTAAAAATAACATGTAAAACATTAGAAATGATTCAACTTCATTATATGGAAAACTGATAAAAAATTTAATAGGCTTAGTCAATTTATACCAAAAAAAAAAATCCTTTCTTGTTGTTAATCAGATTTGAAATAATTCTGATCGGGTATACTTCTGATTGGAATGTTTGTATTCAAAATCAAAATGTCTCCAGATCTAAGTGGCAGGGGAGGACCAAAGAGGTTGACATGCCCTGTACCTGCTTCAAAACATTGCTAAAATCTTTTGACACAAAGCACTTATGCATTCAGTTTGTGCACAAATATTTTCCACTTCTAAGTGGCCACAGACTCAGGGAGGAGGCACAGCCTTGCCAGTCCCAGGGAGAAACAGCGAGCCAAGCTCTTACCCAAGTGACCTCAAGAGCTAACGGCGGAAAAGAAGTGGCCTCCGATCCCTTCTCAGACTCACCTTGGTCTGAGTCCCGAGCAAATACCACAGCCACGGGCGTCTTTACTGTAGTGTTGTCAAAGACAGCCACAGCACAGTGGCTTGGAGAGAACCGCGGAGCGTTGTCATTCACGTCCTCCACGTGGAGGGTCACGTCTGCCTGGCACGATCGCCCGCCTCCATCTGTTGCCTTGGCAACAAGATTGTACACATCCTTCCTCTCACGGTCTAGGGCTGTGAGTGTAGTCAGCTCTCCTGGCCAGAGAAATGACAGCAAGTGAACTTTCTCTCGGGGGCATAACCCCAGCACATGCCCTCAAGATATCTATGGGGGACAACCCCAGCCACACAGGGTTTTGCCACCGAGAAAAGTGGTCTTTTCTGTGTACAGTCAGGAAAGAGGCTCAGGCTGTATCCGCCCCTTTCTTACTTGCCACTCCGATTCTCCCAAACACATTCTACTACCACATTCACCAATTTAAGATCCTCACCAAGAAACTGCAAATAGGCACTACATTTTTAAAGGGCAACTAGGCAATTTTTAACAACGTATAAAATGTCTAAACCCTTTAGCCCACCATTTTACTTCTAGGACTATATCCTATAGAATAATTAACTCAAGAATAAAAATATATGCACAAGGATATTTTCTGCAGCATTGTCAACAAGAGCAACATACTGAAATCAACCTCCATGTCCATCAAAAAGGGACTGGTTAAGTATATTATGGACCAGCCATATAGTAAAATACTGTCCAACCAAAAGGAATTATGATAAAGTTTTATGAACTGCCTTGGTAATATCTCTGAGATACTGCTAAATGACAAAAGCAAGTCACAAAATAGTATTCTATTTTTGTGAAATAATTATATAGAGATTTTTGGAGATGCATAGAAAACCAGCCTGACAGAACATTTACCAACAGGACTTATCTTTCAGGGCAGGAGTTATTATGGGGACCCTCTAGGCTCTGCCTGCTATAGTTTTGTAAAATAAGCCTGTATTATTTCCATATTCAGAGAAACTGCCCAGTTTTTTTTTTTTTAAGATCCCACTGCGGGAAGCGGCTGTGGCTCAATCAGTGGGGCTCCCGTTTGCCATGTGGGAGGCCCCGGGTTTGGTTCCCGGGGCCTCCTGGTGGGGGCAGGCCCGCCCGCACGGCGTGGTTGGCTGGCCCGGTGAGCGCAAGCAGCAAGGGGGGGATAAATGAATAAATAAATAAAATCTTTAAAAAAAAAAAAAAAAAAAAAAAAAAAGATCCCACTGATCCATCCTGCAGCTGAACAAACAGCAGAAGAGAGAGGTTAGGCAACCTGCCTGGGGTCACTCAGCATGCCCACCCTTGGATCAGAAAGGACAGAGTTGCCTCCTTTCTACACCCACAGCTTTCTGGGACACCTCTCACCAGCCACCTCCCTGCTCAGGAATCTCCAAGACATCCTTTGAGCTTCTGGATCCCAAGCAAGTGTCAACAGCTGGCTCTCTGTGAGCGGACGGAGCCTTCTGTGACCCACTCCCCTCTCCTCCCCTACAGCAGCAAGGTGGGGATCCCACCTCTGAGGGAGGCAGCCCCCTCCATGTCCTCTCCACCAGATCCTCATGGCCCACCCTGCAGGGCTCTTTGCTTCTGGGGGGGGGGTGTCCCCTAACCAATAGCAATGACAGTGGCAGCCCCACTGTCTACTGAGCTCCTACCGTGTGCTCTACCTCTCGTGACCCTCACAGCAATCCTGTGAGGTTTACCCCCAGCTGTCTATGCATCCTGAAAGCAGGGATCGTGTCCCTAAACATGGCACTCACCTACCTAAACCCTCCAATGGCTCTAAAGGTGGGATTTGGCCCCGGCCACCCCAGGGCCTGGCCCTTTGCCCTCTCCCCTTGCCCTCTGTGCACTGGGCTCTGGCCACCCATCAGGTGCTCAGATGTGCTGTGCTCTTTCCTAATACAAGGTCCTTGTATAAATTCTCCTCTCTGCTTTGAATGCCCTTCCTTGCTACTCTCCTCTGGCTAATTCCCGTATGTCCACAAGACTCACTTATAACAGCATTTCTTCAGAGAAGTTTTACCTCACCCTGCTCCCAAACCCAAGTCAAGTCGACCTGTTAAATGTTCCTTGAGCACCTGGCATTTTTTCTTCTTAGCTCAGCACTTTTCAAATCACTGGTTCAATATCTGCTTTTACCACTGGATTGTCAAGACCTGGCTCTCGCCTTGTCAACCTGCTGATCGTGTCCTCATAATCTAGGGCAGTTCTTGGCACAGAGTAGTTGTTCACTCTGTGTTTGCTGGGTGGATGACTAAGTGGATTCCTGCTTCTTCTCCAAGCTGCCTACCATGGTCCTGGGTGCTTAGAAGTCAGTTAACACAAATGCACATATATGCATATATATTTATATATCATTTTACAAATATTGTTTTGTATTGTGAAAAATTTGATTTTTACCCACAATAAAAAAAATTATGAAAAAAAAAATCTGTTGAGAGAAAAAAAATAAAAATAGAAGTCAGTTAATAAGTTCTTGGCTTCATCCTGCGGTGCAGGAAACCTACCTGTGTGGGGATCCAGCTTGAACTCTTCAGCCCCGAGACCGTGGAGAGAATACGTGATCTGGGCATTGGTGTCGGCGTCCAAGTCTGTTGCAGAAACTTTCAAAATGTGGTGTCCTGGAGATTCAGCTTCACTGACTTTGCCAGCATAGAGAAGCTGGAGATGGAAAGACAAAGAACAAGGGGACTGTGAGAGGTGCACTTTCATCCAGAGAGAGGCAGAGAAGGGGAGACGGATTCAGAGACAGGGGTTAGGAGAGCTGAGACGGACAGAGAGTAAGAGAGAAGGAAAGAGGGAGGGAGAGTGAGGAGAACAGGAAGGAGGTGAATGAGATGAAAAAGGCAAGGGAAAAGGAGCTAAAAACAAGAACTGTGACAAGAAAGCACAGAGAAAGAGACAGCCCCCACCCAGAACCAGAAGGACCTGCAGCACCCTGCCACCGGGGCCCTTTGAGGCTTCTGTATGAGCTGGATGAGCTGGGCCATCACGAGGCATTCACGAAGTTGGCAGGTCAAGCTCACTCCAGGTCAGGCATCCCTTGCCTCTATGGCAATGCCAGGCCGTGAGGCTCACCACCCTGCCCACAGCTCCCAGGACAGAGCTTTGGCTGAGTCAAGTCAGAACCCCAGTAGCCCCAACCATCTGCCCCATCCTTCCTCCACTGTCGGGAGTTGACACCATAACAGTACAGCTGGGGTCAGCACAGGGGAAAGGCTGGAATTCCCTGAGAAACCAAGTTTCTTTCTTTTCTTTTCTTTTTTAAAGATACTTAGATTACATAAATGTTACATAAAAAATATAGGGGATTCCCATATGCCCCACTCCCTCCCCCTCCCACACTTTCCCACATTAACAACATCCTTCATTAGTGTGGTACGTTTGGTGCATTGATGGACACATATTGGAGCATTGCCACCAAGTGTGGATTATAGTTTACATTATAGTTTAAACTCTCTCCCACACATTTTTGTAAGTTCAAGTTTTCTTTAACTCCTGGCTCTGGGCATAGCTTCCCAGCCTCCCAGCCTCCACCCCTGGGAGATGAGTGTGAGTACAGGTGGAGGCTCTCTGCTTGGGTGGGCTGTGTGGAGATGGTTCCCAGGCCTCTTTGCCTGGGCTCTCCTGATGCTCTGGGCCACCTTTGGGAAGGCCAGAGTGGGTCTGCTCCAATCTCACCTAGCTTGGGGCTGCTTCCAGGGCAGGGGATAAGGCATGGCATCTGTTCTCCCCCAAAAGGCTGCACTTCTCAGGCCACCCAAAGATGGTTACTTTGGATCTTGCAATGACATTTTCCATGCATTCTGACAACCCAGGTTCTCATTTTCTACTATGCCTACATGGGAATTGAGTGTAGAAGACAGAGGAAGAAAAGGTCGTGGTATATATGCATTTGTACGTTACACAGTATGTGTCCATATGTATATATGTTTGAAGTATGTATATAGGTAAATGCACTTGTAAGTATGTTTGTGCAAGAAGCATATGTATACAAATGCACATAAGTGTTGTGTGGATGGGTGTATATTATATACATATATTTGTATGTGTGGATGCCCATAGTATGAATGAACGTTGTGGATATGTAGGTATATGCATGCATATATGTGGATGTATGTAGAAATATCTGTGTATACATTGGGCTATAGATAATCTTTTGTATATGTATAAGTGTGCATTTATGTATCTATAACAAATGACTGAATGCTGTGAAAATTTGAATTATGCTAACTTGAGATGTTGTAAAATTAAAATGTTACTGGTTTAATTTTATCTGAGAACTTTGAAATACTATAAATACCCCCAAGTTAAAAAAATATTTTACTGTGTTTAAAAAATATGGAAAACTTTTGGTAATGGATGGTGGTGATGGTAGCATGACATTGTGAAAGTAATTAACACCACTGAATTATATAACTGAATGTAGTTAAAAGGGAGAAATTTTAGGTTGTATCTATGTTATTAGACAATTAAAAAAAAAAAATCATAGGACTATACAACACAAACAGTGAACCCTAATGTAAACTATGGACTATAGTTAATAGTACAATTATGATAATATTATTTCATCAATTTTAACAACTCTATCATACTAATACAAAGTATTAATAATAGAAAAAACAGCAGAGTGGGTGTATCTCAGTGGTTGAGCACCTGCTTCGCATGTATGAGGTCCTGGGTTCAATCTCCAGTACCTCCTTTAAAAAATAATAAAATAAAATAATAGGGAGGGAGCAGATGTAGCTCCTGCTTCCCATGTACAAGGTCTTGGGTTCGATCTCCAGTATCTCCTAAAATCAAAAAGCAAACAAACAAATAAACAAAAATAAACCAAATCTCATTGGGGAGCGGGTGTAGCTCAGTGGTTGAGTGTCTCCTTCCCATGTATGAGGTCCTGGGTTCAATTCTTGGTACCTGTTTTAAAAATGATAATAATAATAGGGAAAATTCTGTGTGTGAGGGGGTTATATGGGGACTCTGTATTATCTGCATGATTTTTCTGTAAACCAACAGCTCCTCTAATAAAAAATAAATTTAAAAAAATTATTTACAGTTCTTAAAAAAAGTATAAAAGCAAAACTATGTGACCGCAATTGTCAGTTTACACCCTCTCAGAAACACGTTCCTTTCCTCACACACACACACACACACATACACACACATACATACACACTACTCACATTTATTCCCTTGGAAAATTTAGTGTTGAATTACATGAGGGCTTTAGGAAAGTATTCTTACCAAATATATAACTGCCCTATCTGCATGTTTATGCACATGTGTGTTTAGCCTGAAGGAGGGTTACATGCATCCGTACTAGTCTGTATTGCCCATGTAGATGTGGGGATATGCATATCTGGGGCTGGGAGGGTGCCTCGCTATGTTTCTGTGGATGTAATACTGAGCTATGCCAACAAACTGAAAAGTGGAGGGGTTGCCCACTGGGCATGGAAGACTGTGTGTAGAGAATACAGAAGTTACTGCTAGATATGTTTTGCAGAGAACTGGACCCTTGTAATGAGTATAGGGGAGTGGTGTGGACCCTGGATCCTGAAGAGTTTGGTGAAATCCTTATGGGGGTCAAGAAATTGCCTAGAGGACTTCTGGGAAGATGGCAGATTAGAAAGACATGGGATTCTCTTTCTCCCAGAAAAATAGCTAGAGGACAGGCAGAAATGGTCTGGAAAAAATGTTCTAGGGTTTAGGACACAAGGGGAAGGCTGAACACCACCCAGAAAAGAGAGGGACCCAGGAAAAAATCTTGACGAAAAGAGCCTGAGTAGAGGCTGCAGCTACACCTGCTGGTGCCCTTCCCCCACCGTACAAGGAGACACTTGTGAATTCTCTGGCCTTGGGCCTCAGCTACAGACAGAGAGGGCCACAGGGATCCACCTCCCCAGGAAACAGGACAGAAAGGGACGCAGCCCAAGGCTGATCCAACTTTTGGCCAACAAAATTGGTCTGCTGTGTCCCACGAGCCCTTCCAGGCCTGGAGGAGCCTTACCATTGTTTGCCTTGGGAGCTGGCAAGGGACTAAAAAGATCCGACCCTCTCAGTCTTCCTCTCTACTGACCAGGACTGGTTGTTGAGGAAGCAAGGAGAGTGGAATTATTTCCTACCCAGGAAAAGAGGGGCTGCCGGCAAAGGTTGGAGATCAGCCTCTGAGAAAGTTTGAACTGCGAGGTTCAACTAGCCTCCAGGCAGGTCCTGTTACATTGGTGTGGTCAGTGTTGCAGGGGACACACTGCAACCTGGCTTGGAACTGAGAGGGCTGTCAAAGAGCACCATCTGCTGGCAGATCAAGGAAGCGTACTTGAAGAAATTAAAAATAAATGAGAGGCCTTTTCTGGGTTTTAGAACATCTCTCCCTAAGGCCCTTGGAAGGAGGTCTGCAACCCATTACTGGGTCCATGGCTCATATTTGAGTGACTAACAGGGACAATCCTAAAGACCTAGAATAAGTTGAACCAAGAATCAAAGAATGGCAGTAACACACAGCCTTCCTCCACTAAATCCCTATGAGAGAGAAATTGAGCATCAGAGTAAACTCACTACCCTAATCAGATTCCTAGACATCAGCAAAAAATTACAAGCCATACTAAGAAAATGGGAGAAATTACCCAAGCAAAGGAATATATCAAAGCCCCAGATGAGACACAGGATTTGAGACAACTAATCAATAAAATTCATACAAATGTCCAAACTAAAATTAATGAGTTGAAAGACAATATGGCTAAAGAGATAAAGGACATCAAGAAGACACTGAGGAAGCAAAAAGAAGAATTTGAGAGAACCTGAATAGAAAAATAACATAGCTCATTGGAATGAAAGACATGACCGGTGACAGCAATAAACACATTAGAGGCATACATCAGCAGACTTGAAATGAAAGAAGAAGAAAATAAGCGATACAGAAGGCAGAGCAGCTGAAATTGAAGAGAGAAGAATATAGAGAGAAAAGAATGGAAAAAATTGAGCAGGGGCTCAGGGATTTTCATGATAATACAAAGTGCAAAAATATGTGTGTCATGGGAGCTCCAGAAGGAGAAGAGAAGGGGAAAAAGGCAGAAAAAGTATTTGAGGAAATAATGGCTGAAAATGTCCCAAATCTCATGAAAGAAATGAACTTACATGTCCAAGAAGCACAGCATACCGCAATCAGAACAAAAAAGAATAGACTGACTCCAAGACACATACAGCTCAGAATGTCAAACATCGAAGACACATACTACTCACGTCAAAGATAAAGAGAAAATTCTGAGAGCAGCAGGGGAGAAGCAAACCATAACATACAAGGGAGGCTCAGTTAGATTTACTGCAGATTTCTCATCAGAATTAATGGGGGCAAGAAGAAAGTGGTATGATACTGAAAGAGAAAAATTGCAAACCAAGAATTTTTTATCCAGCAAAATTATCCTTCAAACATGAAGGTGAGTTTAAAATATTCAGAAATAAGCAGAAACTAAGAGAGTTTGTAAACAGAATCCACCTTTGTAGGAAATATTAAAGGGAAACTTACAGCTTGAAAGAAAAGAGCAGGAGAGAGAGAAAGACATGAAGGAGAGTGTAGAAGGCAAGAATAGCAGAAAAAATAAACAAAAGAGTAAAAAGACAGACAAAAGTAAGATATGACATATGAAAACCAAAGAATAAAATGGTGGAAGTAAATAATACATTTACAGTAATATCATTGAATGTGAATGGATTAACCTCCTTGATTAAAAGCTATAGGCTGATAGAAAGAATTAAAAAAACATGAGCCAACCATATGCTGTCTACAAGAGACTCATTTTAGACCCAGGATACAAACTGGCTTAAAGTTAAAGGTTGGAAAAAGATACTCCATGCAAACAGTAACCAAAAAAGTGCAAGGGCAGATATACTAATATCAGACAAAACAGACTTTAAATGCAAAAAAGTTATGAGAGATACAGAAGGCCATTATATATCAATAAAAGAGATAATCCACCAGAAAGAAATAACAGTCATAAATAGCCATGTACCTAACCTGGGTGTCCCAAAGTACATGAGGCAAATTCTAGCAAAACCAAAGGGAGAAATAGACATCTCTACAATAATAGTTGGAGACTTCAACACACCACTCATCTCATTAGATAGAACAGCTAGAGAGAAGATCAACAAAGAAACAGAGAAATTGAACAATGTGATAAACAAGCTAGACCTAACAGACATACATAGAACATTGCATCCGGTAGCAGTTTGGGCAGTTTGGTATAATTATGAATTCCAAAAATAGATACTGGATTATGCTTGTAAACTGGTCTGTTAATCTGGGCATGATTAAATTATGATTAGGATGTTGAATGGGCCACGTCAGTAGGGCATTGAGCCCTACCCCTTGGTGGGTGGGGGAATCAAGTATAAAAGGCATGGCAAAGGACAGAGGGAGTAGTTCTGATGTTGGAGTCTTGAGCTGGAGCCTGGGGAAGTAAGAGAGCTTCGTCGTGAGGAAGGACATAAGGCCCTGGGAAAAGACATAAGCCATTAGCCTGAGAGTCTACAGGTGGCCTTGTATAGGAAACAGAGGAGTTGAGCGTGGAGAGAAATGGAGCCCCAGGAAAAGAGGAACCCAATAAGCCTGAACCCTGGCAAACACCGGCAGCTGTCTTGCTCCAACACGTGGCAACGGACTTTGGTGAGGGAAGAAACTTATGGTTTATGGGCTGGTAACTGTGGACTTCTACCCCAAATAAATACCCTTTATAAAGACCAACCGATTTCTGGTATTTTGCATCAGCACCACTTTGGCTGACTAATACAGAATTTGGTATCAAGAGTGGGGTAATTGCAAAAGAAACAAAGAAAGAGATATCACTACTGACCCTACAGAAAACAAGAGTATCATAAGAGGATACTTCGAAAAATTATATGCCAACAAGACAGACAATTTAGAGGAAATCAACAAATTCCTAGAAACACACAAGCAGCCTGCATTGACGAAAGAAGAAATTGATGAACTTCAACAGACCAATCACAAGTAATGAGATAGAATTAGTCATCAAAAACCTCCCAACTAAGAAGAGCCCAGGACCAGATGGCTTTACAGGTGAATTCTACCAAACAAAGACATCACAAGAAAGGAAAACTATACACCAATCTCTCTAATGAACCTAGATGCTAAAATCGTCAACCAAATACTTGTTAACACATTCAACAACACATCAAGGGACTTCAGGGAAGATGGCGGACTAATAAGACACGGGAATCTCTTCTCCAGAAAAAAAGCTAGAGGACAAGCTGAAACAGCCCCAAAATAGATCTTCTAGGGTTTAGAACAGCAGGTGAAGGCTGCACGCCACACAGAGGAGAGAGGGACAGAAGAGGGAAATCACGACAACAGAACCGTGAGTTGGAAAGTAGCAGCTTCTGCTGCTGCTGGCACCCTCCCCCACACTCTTCAGAATTCTCGGGCCTCTGGGCCTGTGACCACAGACAAAGGGGGCTCCAGGGATCTACCACTCCTGGAAAGGGGAGAGAGAGGGACACAGCCTTAGGCTGACTCGGGTTCTGACCTGTAAATTTGGGCTGCGGAGCCCCACTGACCCTTCCACATGGCGGTTTACACTGGGAGCATAGGAAGGACTGGAGAAATCCGACCCTCCCAACCTCCCTCTCTTCTAGCCTGGAATAATTGTTGAGGACTCCACGGGAGAGGGGAGAGAGAACCTGGGGCTCACCTGCTTTGGACTCCCAGGTTTGGTCTGCCCTGTCCCGAGAACACTTCCAGGCTGGGTGGGGCTGCGCCATTGTTTGCTTTGGAGCCTGTAAGGGGCTAAAGATATACAAACCTCCCAATCGCTTCCTCTATTAACAGGGACTGATTGTTGAGGATTCAGAAGGGAGTGGAAATATTTCCTAGCTGGGAAAAGGGGGGGCGCTACAAGAGAAGCCTGGAGAACTGTTTCAGAAAGTTTGAATCACAGGGCTCTTAGCCCCCAGACAGGAAGCTCTATCACTTTGATCTGGCCTGTGTCACAACAAATACGCTCTGACCAGGCATTGAATTGAGAGCTGCCAACAAGCGCCATCTCCTGGCAGACCAAGGAAGTGCACATAAGAAAATTAATAAGTAAGAGAGGCTTTTCCTGGCCTCTATAGCCTCCCTGCCCAAGGCCCTAGGAAATGACTCTATAACCAATTACTGGGTCCAGTGCCCAGTTTTGAGCAACCAGCAGAACAATCCTAACAATCAAGGCTGAGCCAAAAATCAAAGAGCTGTGGTAACTCACAGCCTCCTGCCACTAAAACCCCATAAAAGAGAAAGAGATAGAGCATCTAAGTAAAATACAAACAAACCAGATGCCTAAGCACCAGCAAAAAGTTAAGAGCCATACTAAGAAAATAGAAGACACGGCCCAAGAAAAGGAATACAGGAAAGTCCCAGAAGAGATGCCGAATTTGAGAGAACTAATCAGTGAGATGACCACAAATTTCCAAAATCAAATTAATGAGATGAAAGAGAATTTAGTTAAAGAGATCAATGACATCAAGAAGTCATTGAGTGAACGCAAAGAAGAATTTGAAATCCTGAACAGAAAAGTAACGGAGTTCATGGGAATGAAAGACACAATAGGTGAAGTCAAAAATACATTTGAGGCATATAACAGCAGACTCGAAAGATAGAAGAAAGAATAAGTGATACTGAAGACAGAGCAGCTAAAATTGAAGAGAGAAAAGAACAGAGAGAGCAAAGAATGGAAAAAATTGAGCAGGGGCACAGAGAGTTGAATGACAACACAAAACGCAAGAACATACGTGTCATGGGAGTTGCAGAAGGAGAAGAGAAAGGAAAAGGGGGAGAAAGAGTATCTGAGGAAATAATAGCTGAAAATTTCCCAACTCTCACGAAAGAAATGAATTTACATGTCCAAGAAGCACACCGTACCCCAATGAGTATAAATCCAAATAGACCTATGCCAAGACACATATTATTCAGAATGTCAAATGTAAAAGATAAAGAGAAAATTCTCAGAGCAGCAAGAGAGAAGCAAACGATCACGTACAAAGGACGTCCAGTAAGATTTAGTGCAGATTTCTCTTCAGAAACCATGGAGGCGAGAAGACAATGGTATGATACAATTAGGAAACTGAAAGAGAAAAACTGCCAGCCGAGAATTCTTTATCCAGCAAAACTGTCCTTCAAATATGAAGGTGAATATAAAGTATTCACAAACAAACAGAAACTAAGAGAGTTTGCAAAAAAGAATCCACCTTTGCAGAAAATATTAAAGGAAACCTTAGAACCTGAAAGAAAAAGACAGGAGAGAGAGGCTTGGAGGAGAGTATAGAAGAAAGAAAATCAGAAAGGATAACCAAAAGAGTAAAAAGAAAGACAAAAATAAGATGACATATGAAAACCAAAGAATAAAATGGAGGAAATAAATAGTGCATTTTCAGTAATATCATTGAATGTGAATGGGTTAAATTCCCCAATCAAAAGATACAGGCTGACAGAATGGATAAAAAAACATGATCCATCCATATGCTGCTTACAAGAAATTCACCTCAGACCCAAGGATACAAGCCGGCTGAAAGTAAAAGGTTAGAAAAAGATACTCTACACGAATAGTAAACAGAAAAGAGCAGGGGTAGCTATACTAATATCAGACAAAACAGACTTCAAATGCAAAAAAGTAATAAGAGATGCGGAAGGCCATTATATATTAATAAAAGGGATGATCCTCCAGGAAGATATAACAGTCATAAATATCTATGCACCTAACCAGGGTGCCCCAAAATATATGAGACAAACTCTGGCAAAACTGAAGGGAGAAATAGACATTTCTACAATAATCGTTGGAGACTTCAACATCCCTCTCACATCATTAGATAGAACAACTAGACAGAAAATCAACAAGGAAACAGAGAACTTGAACAATATGATAAACAAGTTAGACCTAACAGACATATACAGAACACTGCATCCAAACTCAGCAGGTTATACATTCTTCTCAAGTGCCCATGGATCTTTCGCCAGGATAGACCACATGTTAGGTCACAATACAGCTCTCAATAAATATAAAAAGATTGAAATTATACAAAGCACCTTCTCAGATCATAATGGAATGAAACTAGAAATCAATAACAGACAGGAAAAAAGTAAATTTGCAAATGTGTGGAGACTGAACAACACATTCCTAAATATTCGGTGGATCAAAGAAGAAATTGCAAGTGAAATCAGTAAATATATTGAGACAAATGAAAATGAGAACACAACGTATCAAAACTTATGGTATACAGAGAAGGCAGTCTTGAGAGGGAAATTTATAGCCCTAAATGCCTATATTAAAAACAAGAAAGGGTTAAACTCAAAGATTTAACTGAACAATTTGAGAAACTAGAAAAAGAACAGCAAACCAATCCCAAAGCAAAAAGAAGGAAAGAAATAAAAAAGATTAGAGCAGAAATAAATGAAAATAAGAACAGAAAAACAATAGAGAAAATCAACAAAACCAAAAGCTGGTTCTTTGAGAAGATCAATAAAATTGACAAACCCCTCGCTAGACTAACAAAGAAAAAAAGAGAGAAGATGCAAATAAATACAATCAGAAATGAAAGGGGGGAAATTACAAATGACCTCACAGAAATAAAAAGAATCATAAGAGGATATTATGAGAAACTATATGCCAACAAACTAGACAACCTGGATGAAATGGACAAATTTCTAGAAACTCATAACCAACCTACACAACAAGAAATACAAGAACTTAACAAACCAATCACAATGAAGGAGATTGAATCCGTCATCAAATATCTCCCAGCAAAGAAAAGTCCAGGATCAGATGGCTTCACAGGTGAATTCTACCAAGCATTTCTAAAAGAATTAACACCAATCCTGTTTAAACTCTTCCAAAAAATCGAAGAGGAGGGAAAATTACCCAACACATTTTATGAAGCCAACATCACCTTAATACCAAAGCCAGATAAAGATTCCACAAGAAAAGAAAATTACTGACCAATCTCTCTAATGAACATAGATGCAAAAATTCTCAACAAAATACTTGCAAATCAAATCCAACAGAATATCAAAAGACTTATACATCACAACCCAGTGGGATTTATTCCTGGTATGCAAGGCTGGTTCAACATAAGAAAGTCAATCAATGTAATATACCACATTAACAAATTGAAGGAAAAAAACCACATGATCATCTCAATAGATGCAGAAAAGGCATTTGACAAAATCCAACATCCTTTTTTTGATAAAAATACTGCAAAAGATAGGAATAAAAGGAAAATTCCTCAATATGATAAAAGGCATATATGAAAAATCCACAGCCTACATCATACTCAAAGGGGAAAGGTTGAAAGCTTTCCCCCTAAGATCAGGAACAAGACAAGGATGCCCACTGTCACCATTGTTATTCAACATTGTACTAGAAGTTCTAGCTAGGGCAATTAGACAAGACAAAAAAATTAAAGGCGTCCAAATAGGAAAAGAGGAAGTAAAACTCTCACTGTTTGCGGATGACATGATCCTGTATTTAGAAAATCCTGAAGTATCCACAACAAAGCTACTTGAACTAATAAATGAGTTCAGCAAAGTGGCAGGATACAATATCAACACTCAAAAATCAGTAATGTTTTTGTACACTAGTACTGAACAATCTGGGGAGGAAAATTCCATTTTCAATAGTAACAAAAAGACTCAAATAGCTAGGAGGTAATTTAACCGAGGAAGTACAGGACCTATATGCAGAAAACTACAAAACAATGCTAAAAGAAATTTAAAAAGACCTAAACAAATGGAAAGACATTCCGTGTTCATGGATTGGAAGAATAAATATCTTGAAGATGTCAATCTTGCCCAAACTGATTTATAGATTCAATGCAATACCAATCAAAATCCTAACAGCTTACTTTACAGAATTAGAGAAGGCAATTATCAAATTCATCTGGAAGGGTAAGTGCACCCGAATAGCCAAAAGTATTCCAAAAAAGAAGAGCAACGTGGGAATAATTTCACTGCCTGACCTCAAAACATATTACAAAGCTACAGTGGTCAAAACAACATGGTACTGGCATAAAGATAGACATATTAATCAGTGGAATAGAATTGAGAATCCAGAAATATACCCTCACCTATACAGTCAACTGGTTTTTGACAAACCTACCAAGCCCACGCTGATGGGAATAAAGTCTCTTCAACAAATGGTGTTGGGAGAAATGGATATCTATAACCAAAAGAATGAAAGAGGACCCCTATCTCACGCCCTATACAAGAATCAACTCAAAATGGATCAAAGATCTAAATATAAAAGCCAGGACCATAAAACTACTAGAACAAAATGTAGGGAAACATCTTCAAGACCTTGTAGTAGGTGGTAGATTCTTAGACCTTACACCCAAAGCACGTGCAACAAAAGAAAAAGTAGATAAATGGGACCTCCTCAAAATTAAACACTTTTGCACTTCACCTGACTTTGTCAGAAGGGTGAAAAAGCAGCCAACTCCATGGGAAAAAATATTTGAAAATCACATATCTGATAAGGGTTTAATATCCAGGATATATAAAGAGATGTTACAGCTCAACAATAAAAAGACAAATGACCCAATTAAAAAATGGGCCAAAGACTTGAATAGACATTTCTCCAAAGAAGAAATACAAATGGCAAAAAAACACATGAAGAAATGCTCAACATCACTCATGATTAGGGAAATGCAGATCAAAACTACAATGAGATATTTCACACCTATCAGAATGGCCACTATTAAAAAGACAGAGAACTACAAGTGTTGGAGAGGATGTAGAGAGATAGGAACACTTCTTCACTGTTGGTGGGAATGCAGGATGGTACAACCACTATGGAGGACTGTTTGGCAGTTCCTAAAGAAGTTGAATATAGACTTGCCACGTGACCCTGCAATACCACTACTGGGTATATACCCAGAAGAACTGAGAGCAGTGACACGAACAGACATCTGCACACCGATGTTCATAGCCACTTTATTCACCATTGCCAAAAGTTGGAAACAACCCAGGTGTCCATCAACAGAAGAATGGATAAACAAACTGTGGTCTATTCACACGATGGAATATTTTGCAGCTGTAAGAAGAAATGAAGTCATAGAGCATATGGCAACATGGATGAACCTGGAGGACATTATGTTGAGTGAAGCAAGCCAGACACAAAAGGACAAATACTGTATGAATGCATATTACTATGAACCAAATATATTGTTTGATTAAAAAAAAATTATATGTATCCATTACATTTAATTGAGAAATGTATATATTTATTCATCTGTGTTTACTTTTAGTTTTTAATTGTTTATATTTTCAATTACTAAATGTACAAAATAAAGTTAAAAAAACAACAACAACAACACATCAAACAAATTATACACCATGACCAAGTGGGTTTCATCCCTGGTATGCAAGGATGGTTCAATAAAGGAAAATCAATCAATGTAATACACCACATAAACAGATCGAAAGAAAAAAATGAAATGATCATCTCTATAGATGCAGAAGAAGCATTCAACAAAATATAACACCCTTTCCTGATAAAAACACCACAAAAGATAGGAATAGAAGAAAGCTTCCTCAACCTGATAAAGGGTATATATGAAAAACCCACAGCTAACATCATCTTCAATGGAGAAATCCTAAAAGCTTTCCCTTTAAGATCAGGAACAAGACAAGGATGTACACTTTAACTGCTCTTATTTAACATTGTTAGAAGTACTTACTCGAATATTTAGAGAAGAAAAAAATAAATAAATAAAAGGTATCCAGATTGCAAAGGAAGAAGTAAAAATTTCACTATATGCAGATGATATGATCCTATACATAGACAGCCCTAAGAAATCTAAAACAAAGCTTCTAGAGCTTATAAATCAGTTCAGTAAAGTCGCAGATTATAAGATCAATGTGCAATATGCAAAAATCATTAGCATTTCTGTACACCAACAAAGAACAATCTGAGGAGGAAATCAAAGGAAAAAAATCCCATTTACAATAGCAACTAAAAGAATCAAATACCTAGGAATAAATTTAACTAAAAATGTAAATGACTTATGTGCAAACTACAAAACTCTGTTAAAGGAAATCAAAGAAGACTTAAATAAATATAAGAATATTCTCTGTTCATGGATAGAAAGACTAAACATCATTAAGATGTCTATACTAACCAAACTGATCTACAGATTTAATGCAATCCCAATAAAAATCACCACAGCATTTTTTACTGAATTGAAAAAACTAACTATAAAATTTATCTGGAAGAGCAAGAGGCCCCAAATAGACAAAGACATATTGAAAAAGAAAAACAAAATCAGAGGAATCACACTACCTGACTTTAAAACATACTACAAAGCTACAGTGGTCAAAACAGACACAAGGATAGACATACCGACCAACTGAACAGAATTGAGAGTTCTGATATAGATCCTTGCATGTACAGTTAACTGATATTTGAAAAGGCCACCAAGCCCACTCAATTGGGTGAGAATGGCCTCTTCAACAAATGGTGCTTGGAGAACTGGATATCCATATCCAAAAGAATGAGAGAGGAACACCATCTCACACCATATACAAAAATTAGCTCAAGATGGACCAAAGATCTAAACATAAGAGCCAAGACCATAAAGACCTTGGAGGATAATGTAGGGAAGCATCTACAGTATCTTGTAATAGGAAATGGTTTCATGAACTTCACAACCAAAACATGAGCAGCAAAAGAAAAAATAAATAAATGGGACCTCTTCAAAATTAAAAACTTTTGCACCTCAAAGGAGTTCGTCAAGAAAGTGAAAGGCAACCTACTCAATGGGAGAAAATATTTGGTAACCATATATTTGATAGGGGCCTAGTATCCTGCATATATAAAGAAATCCTATACCTCAAAAATAAAAAGACAAACAACCCATTTAAAAATGGGCAAGTGATTTGAATACACACTTCTCCAAAGAAGAAATACAAATGGCTAAAAAGCAAATGAAAAGATGCTCAACATCACTAGCGATGTATTCATTAGGGATTCATTAGGGAAATGCAAATCAAGACTACAATGAGATATTATCTTACACCCATTAGACTGGTGGCTATTAAAAAAACAGAGGGCTATAAGTGTTGGAGAGGATATGAAGGAATGGGAACCCTCAGCCACTGCTGGTGGGAATGTAGAATGGTGCAAACATTGTGGAGGAAAGTATGGCGGTTCCTCAGAGAACTAACTATATAACTGCCATATGATCCAGCAATTCCACTGCTGGGTATATACCCAGAAGAACTGAAAGCAAGGACACAAACAGATATATACACACCAATGTTCATAGTGGCATTATTCACTATTGCCAAAAGTTGGAATCAACCCAAATACCCTTCAACAGATGAATGGGTAAATAAATTGTGGTTGATACATACAATGGAATATTACTTAGTTGTAAGAAGGAATACAGTACTAACACAGAATAACATGGATGAATCTTGAGGACCTTATGTTCAGTGAAGCAAGCCAGGCACCGAAGGACAAATATTACATGACCTCACTGATATGAATTGAGCAAATTGAGCAGGCTCACAAAGCTAGTCTGAAAGATTGGTTTTAAGGAAATAGAAAGAGAGAAGAAGGCTGTGAGCCAATGCCCATATGGGTAAAATCAATGATAAGGTGGGAGTGTGTAGTTATGCAGTGGAGGGACATGACAGTGATGCAGTGATACTATTGGGTTGGGAAGTGCAGGTATGTCAGGGGGGTAGGGTGTGCAGGGGTGGTTGGACAGTCCATGTACTGGGGGGAGGGTTGGGGATGGAGCAGGTGAACACTGGAGATTGGTGGGTATGTGGTTGAAGCTACAATGTTGGGAATGCTCTTTTGGCAATAGGGCAAGGTGGGGTTACTGGTTTAGGACGTTGGATGTGGGGGGCATTTGGGACAAGGCACACCAGGGGCAGGCTTCTAGGGAATGTGTGAGTGTTTATCTTGACATAGTGTGTTATATCAGTGGGTGGAGATCCACATAATGAATGGGAAGGTGTTGGACTCCCATCCTGGGGAGGCTCACTATGTTCTCAAATAGAGGGGCAGGAGTCTCTCAAGAGCATAGGCAGTGCCCAATAGGGGAGGAAGACCAGCGTGTCAAGCCCTCAGTGTTGTTGCAAGTAGCTATGAATCTGGTCCTGCAAAGAGTGAATCCTCGTGGTTGCATGGGTCCTGAGAGGAGGGGGAGGGCATTTTGAGGGTGATGGAAGTGTTCTACATGATCTTGCAGTGATGGATACAGGCCATGTTAAGTTTCATCAACATTTATAAAAATGTATGGCCCAAAATGAAAACCATAATGTAACCACTGACCATGGTTGATAGATATGTTTCAATATTTGTACATCAGTTGTAACAAATACACCATCCACATATAAAATGCTATTACTAAGGGAAGGGGGAAAAGCAAGAGGATGTTGGATATATGGGAGTACCCTATATTCTATACGTGACTTTGCTGTGACCTAAAACTTCTTTGAAGACAAAATGAAAAAAGTAGGACATTGGGGGAATAAATGGAAGAAAATGTCACTGCACATACAGGACAACAGATCTTACAGTGATGAAAGGCAAAATGTTAAAAATTTTAAAATATTTTTTGTTATTTAGTTTCACCCCAAATTTTTTTGTTTTTTATTTTTAATTTTTTTTGTATTTTATTTCCTATTTTTAAAACTATCATTATTATTTCATTTTCTTATTAATTGTATTTGGCTATTTTATTGGCTTCATTTTTGAAGAAGTTTTTGATCACAGAAAGGTTACAACTGTGGCAGGGGAGGACCATTTGTGTGGGGTGTCATTGAAGGGGGATACATGGGAAGAGGTTCACCTAGGCATACATATAAGGCATATAAATGTGTTCAAATATTCATGGGGATTGTCATGGTGGGTGGAGATTCACAAAATAACCAAAAGAATATTGAATTCCCATCCTGGGGAGCTCTGCCACATTCTTTTATGGAATGGCAAGAATCCCCCAAGCACAGAGGCAATGGCTAGTGAAAGACGATGGTCCATTGATGGGCCCATGATATTGATGACTGTGCTTATGAACATTTACTCTTGAAATTGAAACTTAGCATAGTATTATAGGGTGCCTAAGCATTACCTCTTGAGAGTCTCCTTGTTCCTCAAATGTGGTCTCTCTCTCTAAGTCAAACTCAGCATTTAAATGCAATAACTCCCCACCCCCCCCACCCCCAGTGTGGGACATGACTCCCAGGGTTGAGCCTCCCTGGCACCATGGGATTACTACCAAGCACCAACTAGCAATGCAACTGGAAAAAGATCTTAACCAAAAGGAGGAAAGGGTAAGGACAAATGAATTTATATGGCTAAGAGTCTTCAAAGTGAGTCAGGAGGTCATCCCAGAGGTTATGCTTATGCATGTCTAAGCAGGATCTTATTGACTCATTGACTGCCAAATTAGACACTATGCTAAATAGTGGGGATCCTGAGGATCCAGCTAAGGCACCCAGGCTCTATGGTCAGGGCAGATAGCTCATGAGTTTGGCATCTTGCCAGTGGGCCCTACTTTGGGATTTGTGTTCCCCAGTGTGACAGAATTGGACTCAGTTGTGGTTTCCCTACACATGGTTCTCTGGTTCCTTCAAATTGAAGTTTGCTGACATTGGTAGGTGTATGTCCAAAAGATTTGAAGCTTTGGACTGTTCATGTGCCAGCTGGGCCCTGAGCCTCAACAGAGTTGCAACACCTACTCTTCAGCTTATTAGACTTACCCAGGACATCTAACAAGGAGGTGATGATGGACAACCACCATGCCAAGGAACCAAGAGAGCTTACAACTACAAGCAAGAGAGTCCCAGCCATCAGTTGTATGGGACTGAAGCCCCCTCTCAATTAGAGGTGGAGTGGGCATCACCATCCCAGAATCCTCAGGATTGGGGACTGAATTATGGACTAGAGTGGACTTACTGGTATTCTACTATAGACTTATTGTGATCCTAGCAGTGGAAGAACTTATATCATTGATGTGGAGGCAGTGGCCACTGGAGGTTCTAAGGTCAGGGAGAGGGAAAACAGGTGTAATACGGGGCATTTTCAGGACTTGGAAATTGTCCTGAATATCATTGCAATGACAGATACAGGCCATTATATATCTTGCCATGACCTACAGAATTGTGTGGGAGAGAGTGTAAACTACAATATAAACTATAAACCATGCTTAGTGGGCAATGCTCCAAAATGTGTTCATCAATTTCAATGAATGTACCACACTAATGAAGGATGTTTTAATGGAGGTAAATGTGGGAGGTGTGGGAAGCGGGGCATATGGGAATCCCCTAATTTTTTTTTGTAACATTTATGTAATCAAAATATCTTTAAAATTATTTTTAAAAGTGAAATTGAGAACAAGAACCATAGAGAAAATCAACAAAAGCAATTGCTGGTTCTTTGAGAAGATTCATAAAATTGATAAACCCTTAGCTAGATTAACAAAGAAAAAAAGAGGGAAGATGCAAATAAATAAAATCAGAAATGAAAAGGGGGAAGATATGACTGACCTCACAGAAACAAAAAGGATTATAAGAGGATATTCTGAGAAACTGTATGCAAGAAAACTAGACAACCTAGAAGAAATGGGCAAATTCCTAGAAATGCATAAACAACCTACATTGACTTTACAAGAAACACAAGAACTTAACAAACCAATCACATTTAAAAAGATTGAATCCATCATCAAAAATCTCCCAACAAAGAAAAGTCATGGACCAGACGGCTTCACAGTGAATTCTACCAAACATTTCTAAAAGAATTAACCCCAATCTTGTTTAAACTCCTCCAAAAAGTTGAAGAGGAGGGAAAATTACCTAACACATTTTAGGAAGCCAACATCATCCTAATACCAAAGCCAGATAAAGATACTACAAGAAAAGAAAATTACAGTCCAATCTCCCTAATGAACATAGATTTTTAAAATTCTCAACAAAATTCTTGCAAATAGAATACAACAGCATATCAAAAGAATAAGATACCATGACCAAGTAGGATTTATTCCTGGTATGTAAGGGTGGCTCAACATAAGAAAATCAATTAACGTAAAATACCACATTAACAAATTGAAGGAAAAAAAGCACATGATCATCTTGATCAATGTAGAAAAGGCTTTTGACAAACTCCAGCATCCTTTCTTGATAACAACACTTCAAAAGGTAGGAATAAAAATTCCTCAATATGATAAAAGGCATGTATGAAAAACCCACAGCCAACATCGTACTCAATGGGGAAAGGTTGAAAGCTTTCCCTCTAAGATCAGAAACAAGACAAGGATGCCCACTATCACAACTGTTATTCAATATTGTGCTAGAAGTTCTAGCTAGAGCAATTAGACAAGAAAAATAATTAAAGGCATCCAAACAGGAAAAGAGAAGTAAAGCTCTCACTATTTGTGGATAACATGATCCTATATTTAGACAATTCTGAAATGTCTACAACAAAGATACATGAGCTGATAAATGATCTCAAAAAAATTGGCAGGATACAAGATCAACATGCAAAAATCAGTAATGTTTCTGTACACTAGTATTGAACAATCTGAGGAGGAAATCAGGAAAAAAATTCTATTTACAATAGCAACAAAAACACTCAAATACCTAGCAATCAATTTAACCAAAGAAGTACAGGACCTATATGCAGAAAACTACAAAACAATGCTGAAAGAAATCAATAAAGACCCAAACAAATGGAAATTCATTTCATATTCATGAATTGGAACACTAAATATCATGAAGATGTCAATCTTACCTAAACTGATCTATAGATTCAATGCAAAACCAATCAAAATTCCAACAGCCTACTTTACAGAAATATTAAAATCAATTATTTGGAAGGGAAAGTGTACCTGAATAGCCAAAAGCATTCTAAAAAAAAGAAGAGTGATGTGGGAGGACTTTCATTGTCTGACCTTGAAACATGCAACAAATCTGCAGTGGTCAAAACAGCATGGTAATGGCATAAAGATAGACATTTTGATCAGTGGAATAGAATTGAGAGTCCAGAAATAAACTTTCACCTTTACAGCCAACTGGTTTTTGACAAATCTATCAAGTCCATGTTAAAGGGACAAACCATCTCGTCAACAAGTGGTACTGAAAGAACTGGATATCCATAACCAAAAGAATGAAAGAGGACCCCTAGCTCACTTTTTATACAAGAATCAACTCAAACTGGATCAAAAACCTAAATATAAAAGCCAGGACTCTAAAACTACAGAAGAAAATGTAGGGAAACATCTTCAAGGTCTAGTGGTAGGTGATGGTTTCTTGGATCTTATACCCAAAGCAAAAGCAACAAAAGAACAAATAGATAAATGAGACCTCAAAATTAAACATTTTTGCATCTCAAAGGACTTTTTCAAAAGTGTGAAAAGGCAGCTAATGCAATGGGAGAAAATATTTGGAAATCACATATCCAACAAAGGTTTAATAAATATGATATAAAATGAGATGCTACAGCTCAACAATAAAAAGACAAATGACTTGATTAAACAATGGGCAAAATGCTTGATTAGACATTTGTCCAAAGAAGAAAAACAAATGGCAAAAAATTACATGAAAACATGTTCATCATCACTAGTGATTAGGGATATGCAAATTAAAACTACAATGAGATATCATTTCACACCATCAGAATGGCCACTATTAAAAACCCAGAGAACTACCAATGTTGGAGAGGATATGGAGAGATAGGAACACTTATTCACTGTTGGTGGGAATGTAGAATAGTACAGCCACTGTGGAAGACTGTTTGGCAGTTCCTAGGGAAGTTGAATGTATATATGCCACCCAGCAATACCAATACTAGGTATATACCCAGAAGAACTGTGAGCAGGAACATGAACAGACATCTGCACACTGATGTTCATAGCAGCATTAATCATGATTGCCAAAAGATGGAAACAATCCAGGTATTCATCAACCAATAAATGGATAACCAAACTGTGGCAAGTACACATAATGGAATATTATGCAGCTGCAAGAAGAAATGAAGTCATGAATCATATGACAACATGGATCAACCTGGAGGACATTATGCTGAGTGAAGCAAGCCAGGCACAAAGGACAAATACTGTATGATTGTGCTACTATGAACTAAATACATTTGTAAACTCGTGGAGAGAATTAGAATATGGGTAACCAGAAAATAGAATGAGGCTAGAGAATGGAAAGCTGAGGGTTAATCAATGCAAAATTAGTAAAAATGTTATTTCTTAGTCTTTGGAAATGAATAGAAAAGGTGAAACCACAACATAGTGTTTGTAACTAGCAACACTATTACGTGAGTAGGACAGTGGTTGAAAGGGAAAGTCTAAGGTCATGTATATTACTAGAAGGAAAGCTAAAAAATGTAACATTGGACTGTATATCATAGTAAAACCTCATGTGAAATATGAATATGGGTAATATTGCATATATAAGATGGCTTTTCAACAGAGAACTTCCGGGAAGATGGAGGACTAGTAAGACACGGGAATCTCTTCTCCAGAAAAATAGCTAGAGGACAAGCTGAAACAGCCCCGAAAAAGATCTTCTAGGGTTTAGGTCAGCAGGTGAAGGCTGCACACCACCCAGAGGAGAGAGGGACAGAAGAGGGAAATTGCGACAACAGAACCGTGAGTTGCAAGTAGCAGCTTCTGCTGCTGCTGGCACCCTCCCCCTACTCTTCAGAATTCTCGGGCCTCTGGGCCTGAAACCACAGACAAAGGGGGGTCCAGGGATCTGCCACTCCTGGAAAGGGGAGAGAGAGGGACACAGCCTTAGGCTGACTCAGGTTCTGACCTGTAAATTTGGGGGGGCTGCGGAGCTCCACGGACCCTTCCACATGGTGGTTTGCCCTGGGAGCCGAGAAAGGACTGGAGAAATACGACCCTCCCAACCTCCCTCTCTTCTAACCTGGACTAATTGTTCAGGACTCCAGGGGGGCGGGGAGAGAGAAAGCCTGGGGCTGACCCTGCTTTGGACTCCCAGGTTTGGTCTGCCCTGTCCGAGAGCCCTTCCAGGCTGGGTGGGGCTGCGCCATTGTTTGCCTTGGAGCCTACAAGGGGCTAAAGACATACAAACCTCCCAATCTCCTCCTCTACTAACAGGGACTGATTATTGAGGATTCAGAAGGGAGTGGAAATATTTCCTAGCTGGGAAAAGGGGGGCGCTATGAGAGAAGTCTGAACTGTTTCAGAAAGTTTGAATCACAGGGCTCTTAGCCCCCAGACAGGAAGCTCTATCACTTTGATCTGGCCTGTGTCACAACAAATACGCTCAGACCAGGCATTGAATTGAGAGCTGCCAACAAGCGCCATCTCCTGGCAGACCAAGGAAGTGCACATAAGAAAATTAATAAGTAAGAGAGGCTTTTCCTGGCCTCTATAGCCTCCCTGCCCAAGGCCATAGGAAACGACTCTACAACCAATTACTGGGTCCAGTGCCCAGTTTTGAGCAACCAGCAGAACAATCCTAACAATCAAAGTTGAGCCAAAAATCAAAGAGCTGTGGTAACTCACAGCCTCCTGCCACTAAAACCCCATAAAACAGAAAGAGATAGAGCATCTAAGTAAAATACAAACTAACCAGATGCCTAAGCACCAGCAAAAGATTACGAGCCATACTAAGAAAATAGAAGACATGGCCCAAGAAAAGAAATACAGCAAAGTTCCGGAAGAGATGCAGAATTTGAGAGAAATAATCAGTGAGATGAGCACAAATTTCCAAAATCAAATTAATGAGATGAAAGAGAATTTAGTTAAAGAGATCAATGACATCAAGAAGTCATTGAGCGAAAGCAAAGAAGAATTTGAAATCCTGAACAGAAAAGTAACGGAGTTCATGGGAATGAAAGACACAATAAGTGAAGTCAAAAATACATTTGAAGCATACAACAGCAGACTCGAAATGATAGAAGAAAGAATAAGTGATACTGAAGACAGAGCAGCTAAAATTGAAGAGAGAAAAGAACAGAGAGAGAAAAGAATGGAAAAAATTGAGCAGGGGCTCAGAGAGTTGAATGACAACACAAAACGCAAGAACATACGTGTCATGGGAGTTCCAGAAGGAGAAGAGAAAGGAAAAGGGGCAGAAAGAGTATTTGAGGAAATAATAGCTGAAAATTTCCCAACTCTCATGAAAGAAATGAACTTACATGTCCAAGAAGCACACCATATCCCAATGAGAATAAATCCAAATAGACCTACGCCAAGACACATATTATTCAGAATGTCAAATGTAAAAGATAAAGAGAAAATTCTCAGAGCAGCAAGAGAGAAGCAAATGATCACGTACAAAGGACGTCCAGTAAGATTTTAGTGCAGATTTCTCTTCAGAAACCATGGAGGCAAGAAGACAGTGGTATGATACAATTAGGAAACTGAAAGAGAAAAACTGCCAGCTGAGAATTCTTTATCCAGCAAAACTGTCCTTCAAATATGAAGGTGAATATAAAGTATTCACAAACAAACAGAAACTAAGAGAGTTTGCAAAAAGAATCCACCTTTGCAGAAAATATTAAAGGAAGCCTTAGAACCTGAAAGAAAAAGACAGGAGAGAGAGGCTTGGAGGAGAGTATAGAAGAAAAGCAGAAAGGATAACCAAAAGAGTAAAAAGAGAGACAAAAATAAGATGACATATGAAAACCAAAGAATAAGATGGAGGAAATAAATAATGCATTTTCAGTAATATCATTGAATGTGAATGGGTTAAATTCCCCAATCAAAAGATATAGGCTGACAGAATGGATAAAAAAACATGATCCATCCATATGCTCCTTACAAGAAACTCACCTCAGACCCAAGGATACAAGCCGGCTGAAAGTAAAAGGTTAGAAAAAGATACTCAATGCGAATAGTAAACAGAAAAGAGCAGGGGTAGCTATACTAATATCAGACAAAACAGACTTCAAATGCAAAAAAGTAATAAGAGATGCGGAAGGCCATTATATATTAATAAAAGGGATGATCCTCCAGGAAGATATAACAGTCATAAATATCTACTCACCTAACCAGGGTGCCCCAAAATATATGAGACAAACTCTGGCAAAACTGAAGGGAGAAATAGACATTTCTACAATAATCGTTGGAGACTTCAACATCCCTCTCACATCATTAGATAGAACAACTAGACAGAAAATCAACAAGGAAACAGAAAACTTGAACAATATGATAAACAAGTTAGACCTAACAGACATATACAGAACACTGCATCCAAACTCAGCAGGTTATACATTCTTCTCAAGTGCCCATGGATCTTTCGCCAGGATAGACCACATGTTAGGTCACAATACAGCTCTCAATAAATATAAAAAGATTGAAATTATACAAAGCACCTTCTCAGATCATAATGGAATGAAACTAGAAATCAATAACAGGCCGGAAAAAAGTAAATTTGCAAATGTGTGGAGACTGAACAACACACTCCTAAATATTTGGTGGGTCAAAAAAGAAATTGCAAGTGAAATCAGTAAATATATTGGACAAATGAAAATGAGAACACAATGTATCAAAACTTATGGGATACAGCAAAGGCAGTCTTGAGAGGGAAATTTATAGCCCTAAATGCCTATATTAAAAACAAGAAAGGGTTAAACTCAAAGATTTAACTGAACAACTTGAGAAACTAGAAAAAGAACAGCAAACCAATCCCAAAGCATAAAGAAGGAAAGAAATTATAAAGATTAGAGTGGAAATAAATGAAAATGAAAACAGAAAAGCGATAGAGAGAATCAACAAAACCAAAAGCTGGTTCTTTGAGAAGATCAATAAAATTGACAAACCCCTCACTAGACTAACAAAGAAAAAAAGAGAGAAGGTGCAAATAAATACAATCAAATGAAAGGGGGGAAATTACAAATGACCTCACAGAAATAAAAAGAATCATAAGAGGATATTATGAGAAACTATATGCCAACAAACTAGACAA
>JAKSZT010010581.1:11615054-11663103 GCA_026826555.1 Tolypeutes matacus
GATGGAATATTATGCAGCTGTAAGAAGAAATGAAGTCATAGAGCATATGGCAACATGGATGAACCTGGAGGACATTATGTTGAGTGAAGCAAGCCAGACACAAAAGGACAAATACTGTATGAATGCGTTACTATGAACCAAATATATTGTGTAATATATTGTTTGATTAAAAAAAAAAAAATTTACATGCATCCATTACATTTAATTGAGAAATGTATATATTTATTCATGTGTTTACTTTTTAGTTTTTAATTGTTTATGTTTTCAATTATTAAATGTACAAAATAAAGTTTAAAAAAAAAAAAAAACCAACAGAAAAATGGAGAAAGGATATGAAAAAAAATTTATAGGTGAGTAAACACAAATGGTTAAAAAAGCATGTTACAGATATGCATTCTTATTACTATTTATTACTTAATATTACTTAATACTTATTAGTACTTAAAGGAAAATAAATGTGAACAATAAACTATCAAAAAAAAAAAAAAGATGGCTTTTCTTTGAAATTGAATAAATGCATGTCAATATTTACAAGATGTTAATATCAGGCAAAAAAATCCCCACATTATGCTAAGTGAAAGAAACCAGACACAAAGTACTATATATTATACTATTTCATTTATGTAAAATGTAAATATAAATCAAATCATAAAGATGGAATTAGATTAGTGGTTATGTAGGGGCTGGGGAAGGATAGAGGGACTGAGAGGTGACTGCTAAGGGGTGTGGAACTTTTCTTTTTGGAGTACTGAAATTGTTCTAAAATTTTTATGGTAATGTATGCACAACACTGTGATTATACTAAAAGCCATTCATTGTACACTTTGGATATATTGTATGATATATGAATATATCTCAATGAAACAGCTTTTAAAAAAAGAAGATAAAAAGAGAAATTGCCTGGAATGGTCCCTGAGGCCAGCTGGGGCAAAGCAGGGGCAAGTGTGATCAGTCATGGCCCCTTGTTCCTTCTCCTTCCTCTAGCCCGTCACTCCAGTTTCCTTGCCCCCACCTCCACCGCAAGCCCCACCAGGCACTCACCTGTGAGCACTGGGGACTGTTATCATTGATATCCAGAACAAAGATCTCCACAGGGACTGATGCCTGGAATTTGCCGTCAGAGGCTGTGATGATGAGCAAGTACTTGGCCACATGCTCGCGGTCCAGGGTTTTCCTCAAGTAAATCCTCCACTCATCTCCAACCTGGCTGATGTCAAACTGGCCCAGGGGGTCTCCCTCTAGAAAAAAATGGAACAAAGCTTTTGAAAGCCAAGTAACAGGAATGAACCATGCTTTGTGTCATAAGTGGCTAACCACCTGACACTTTTTTAGGATTTCTGGGGAAGGCACAAACATCTCCCTTAATGGCCTGCTAGGGACCCAAAATTCAACATTGAGTCAATTCTTTTGTATTGTGAAGCCTCGTCTTTACCCCTGTTAAAATGGAGTTATCACTGTGAAAAGCACCACTCCAGCTATGTTGCAAAGGGCCAGGTTTCTTATTTTTGTTCCCTGGAAGCCATTGGAAGAAGTAAAAGGAATGCAAATACAATTCTATCTGAAAACTTTCTAATATCTAGGCCTCAAAAAGTGGCAGGATGGGAAGTAATCAACAACACTAAACTCTCTCAGGTTTTATTTTACAACCAAGGGCACAGACTAAATGGAGGTTAAGCAGGAGCGCTAGGCTTGTTCCGTTATCTTTCCTTAATACCAGTCACTTACAGGGGTGTGGGAAGAGGGATTCCAAGATTCCAGAGTTCCAAGATTCAGTTATTCTAAGAGTCGATGATATGTTGACATTTCTTATTCTGAGTTTCATGTTTTTAATGGTCTGATATCATTGGATGATAAGATTTCATTTTCCTGAGACTCTGTTTCAAACAGCTGAGCCTGTCTGTCTCCATGAATCTATGACTTTTGTTGGAACTTCAGGCTCATTAATGCTCTACCAGACAGCTGAGATAGCAGAAAGAGCCATGGGATGACACGGACCTAGGGAAGGGGGAAAGGACACTGAGAAGTGAAGAAACTCATGGCCACTGGTTGGCTGGCTTAGCCACTGGACAGGGAGTAGGGTAATTTAGGTTTGCAATAGGTCACTGAAGAAAGCAGCTTGTAGGGTGTGGTTTTAATCCCAGCTCTGATGCAAGCTCTGTGTGTGCCCTTGGTTTAGATTTCCTGGGCCTTGGTTCTACCATCTGTGAAAGAGGATTGGGCTGGAATCATATCTAAGGACCTTGTTGCTCCAATATTTAGATCCAGTGATAGATTAAGAAGCATTTCCTGCTGTCCACAACTTGCCCTAAGCAAGACACTACTCTCAAAGCCTGACAAAGCTTCCATGGATTACATACCTGTTGGCTCCTGGTCCATTTCCCAGAAGCTAACTGACCACAGTTAGTGTAAGACTCTCCTTTTCCATCTACATCGCCTAAAACAATAAGGCCTTTCAATTTGTAGGGGTCTTTCAGGGCTCTCTCCAATTAGATCTTACCAGCATCTCTGGTAATGAATGAAGATGAATAAGAGCAGGCATGCTGTAGTAGTTTGAGTCTTTTGTGGACCTCAGAAAATTGTGTTCTTAAATTAATCCATTCCTGTGAATGTGAGCCTATTGTAGGTGGGATTCTTTGATTAGATTACTTCAGTGAGGCGTAGCCTGGGGTGGGTCTTAATCCTTTTAATGATGAATACACAGAGAGAAAAGGCTACAGACACAGAGAGAACTCTCTCCACCTCAGAAGCTGAGAGAGAATGTCCTGGGAGCCACAAGCTGATATCAATGGAACCTGGGGAAAAGAAGGCTGCAGAGACAGAAAGAAGTCTCCAGAAGCTGAGAGAGATAGACACAGATGGAGCAGCCAGTAGCTGAAAGCAAAGGAATCTGGAGGAGAAGGCAGAGACTTGCAGATGCCACCATGTGCCTTTCCATATGAGAAGAGTCCAGGATCATCTGCAGCCAGTCAGGGAGAGAGCTTTGCCTGATACCTTGATTTGGACATTTTTCTCAGCCTCAGAACTATAAGCTTTTAAGTTAAATCCCCATTGTAAAAGTCAACCCATTTCTGGTATAGTGCCTTGGCAGCCTTTTGCAAACTAAAACACTTGCCAATTCTATAGATGGAGCAAGTGAGGTCCGGGGAAATTAAGTGAATTGCTTCAAGGCTACTCAGCAAATAAGTGGCAGAGCCAGGATATAAGTCCATGTCTAGGACACTTCTTACTAGGCCTTATTCAATGCATACCAGTGCCTCCAATCCATGACAGGTATCCTTACCTGTTATATAGCAGATGACCTGTCTGTTCTTCTCAGAGATATCAGCATCCAGGGTCTTCAGAGTGGCCACAAGTTCACCAGGTTCACTGTTCTCAACCACAAATCCTCTGTAGTCTTCAGAAGCAAATCGGGGAGCATTGTCATTCTCATCTGTGATGGAGACCTCGACCAGGGCCTGCGAAGATAGCTGGGTTGTCCGGCCATGGTCATAGGCCACCACATAAAAGCTGTAGGCCTGGTGAGTCTCACAGTCAAGCTCCTGGAGAGTGGTGATCCATCCACTCTCACTGTCAATAGTAAAGAGCTGATGGACATTGCTACCAGGGTCTGCTGCTAGCCTATAACTCACCTGACCATCACTCCCAGTGTCCTGGTCATTAGCAGTTACCTGAATGACTGGGGTCCCCACTGGCATGTTCTCAATGAGAAAGGCCTTATATGGATCAGCTTCAAATATAGGCCTATTGTCATTGACATCCTTTACTTGGATGTGGATAGAGACCAAGGAAACCAAGTTAGTGTCCTCATGAGAGCTATGTGCCATCACATTCATGTGATACCACTTGGTGGACTCATGGTCCATGGCCTTCCTCACCTTTAAAACCCCTGTGTCTCGGTCCAAGGAGAAGACACCATCCTTGTTGCTTTCTGGAGTGGTGCCTTCCACCAGACTGTAAATGACTGGATCTTCAGCTGCCACTGCTTTAACAAACCCAATCTCAGATCCCTCTGGAAGGTCTTCAGATGCAGAGAATGTATAGAGAGGTTCAGAAAATTTGGGCAAGGATACTTTCTTAGGAACCACCTGAAGTCGTACTGGCACCTGAGTGTCCCAGTGAGGAGGGCCCCCATCTTGGGCTTTGATTTTAAAGTAAAAGTTACGGTTTTCCAGTCCCACCAGGCTCTCTTTCACCTTGATCACACCAGTGGTTGGGTTGACCTCAATGATTTCCTCCGCCAGGTCCTCCATAGAGTCCACTGAGTAGGTGACATCTGCATTTTGACCTTCATCTGCATCATAGGCCAGCACCTGGATGACCGGAGAATCTTTACTGACATTGGATTGAATGGACACAGTGTACTCAGATGCCTTGAACTGTGGGGCATTGTCGTTTTCATCTGTGAGGATGATCTTCACAGTGCAGAAGGCCACTCTTCCTCCTCCATCCCGAGCCATGACCTTAATAGCAATGACTCTTTCCGTTGAATTTTCCCGATCCAGTTTCTGCAGAGTGGTGATCTGGCCACTGGGGTTTATGGAGAACTTCTCATCTGCTAGTTTATTGATGATGGTATAATCTATGGTACCATAGGGACCACTGTCTTTGTCTATGGCTAGCAACTCAATCACCTTGGTTCCCACTTTTGCATTCTCTGCTAATTCTGCCTCATAAACTTGTTGCTGGAACTCGGGGCTATACTTGTTAGCATTTGTAGTGTTGATGTACACAGGCACAGCTGCTTGGAAGACTCCATCTGAAGCACCTACCCTTAAAATGTAAGAAGAGTCCAGATGCTTTTTGCAAAGGTTGAACATGGAAATTATTCCTGATGAGCTATTAATAGAGAAGTGCCGGTCCTGATTGCCAGAAAGAATCAGATACTTCAGGCTGGAAGAATCTCTGATGTCACGGTCAAGAGCCTGGACTTTGAGAACCAGGTGTCCACAAGTTGCTAGCTCACTGACATTGGCTTCATACTGCGGTTGCCTGAACTCTGGGGGATTGTCATTGATGTCAGACACGTTGACAACCACAAGGGTTTCACCAGTGAGTGGAGGATCTCCTCTATCCATGGCCCTGACCTTCACATGAAAGTATTGTTGGGCTTCATAATCCAGCTCCTGAACTGTGGACATCTCTCCTGTGCCCCCATTGATCTGGAAGAATTTAGAAACATCTGAACCATCCTCCACAATCTGATAGGAGACATCACTGTTCTTCCCTGAGTCCTGGTCAGTAGCCAACAGGTGGATCACAGGGGTCTGAGCAGGCAAGCCTTCTGAGACTGAAGTGGAATAGACTGATTGGGAGAAAGTGGGAGCATTATCATTGATGTCCTCCACCAACACTTCCACTGTGGCTTCAGAAAATGACCCCAGAGCTGTGTCTGTGGCTCTGACTGTGAACACATGTTTGGTCTTAGACTCATAGTCCAAAGGTCCTGTCACTGTTAGGACACCTGTCTTGAAGTCAGTGGTGAACAACAGCAAGGGCTCTTTCTCCACAATATTGTAGATGAGCCGGAGTCCCTCTGGACTCCGGGCCTGTGTATGGAGTATTGGGGTATAGAGTGTAATATTTTCAGGCACTCTGACTTTGTAGTAAGGACTCTGAAACAGTGGGTTGGATTTATTTCTCACAGTGACAAGGACCTCTTCCTCAGTCTGCAGAGATGGGGTTCCACCATCCTGAGCAATGACTTTGAGGCGATATTTATTTAAAGCTTGGTAATCAAAGGGTTTCTTTAGTGATATGTCCCCAAGGTAGGGGTCAATTCGGAAATACGTGTAATCTTTTACAAATGCATATGTGACAACCCCGTTTACTCCCATGTCCTTGTCAGTGGCAGATACTTGAAAAAGGACATCCCCTGGCTCCATGCCATCTTGGATGATCGTGTAATAGGGAAGATGCTTAAACTCAGGAGAATTGTCATTGACATCCTCAACAGAAATTATGACCAGAGCTTGAGCCACCCGCTGAGGAAATCGATTGTCCCTCACTTCCACAACCACCTCATAAGTGTCCTGCTGCTCCCGGTCAAATGTTACATCTCTTGTCAGCAACACACCAGCTGACTTGATCATTCGAAACATGTCTGTGCCATTCAAGAGGAAGTAGGAAAGGGTATCATTCAAGTGATTGCCCTGGACACCAAGAATCACTAATACCTTCTTGTCCTGAAAATTCTCCTTCACTACTGTCTTGTAGACAACCTGGTCAAATTGTAAGCTGGTGTTAAGGGCTTGGGTAAATCTAATTTTCACCAGTGCAGTGTCTTGATGCAGGCCATCAGAAGCCTTGACGGTGAGCTCCCGAGACAGTCCCAGGAAAGCAGGATTCAGCACAGATATGAGGCCAGTGATGGGCTGGATGGTGACACCTTCATCAGCATTGCCAGTTTTGATGCTATAATTGACTTCTGAGTCATCATCGCTAGCCTGCACTGTGAGGAGCTCCATCCCCCGATGAATGGGGCTCATGACTGCTACCTCATATATCTGGTCTGAAAACCTGGGAGGAGAGTCATTCATATCTCTGACATTGACGATAATCTGGGCAGGCCTGCGTGCAAATAAGATAGGGCTTCCTTGATCATGGACATAGACACTGAATTTGAAGGAGGACATGCTCTCATAATCCATCTCTGATATGATGGTTAAGGTTCCCATGCTGGGATCAATTTTAAAAAACTTCAAGGCTTCTGGTTCCAAAATTTCATAGACCAACAAGGAATTAGCTTCTTTATCGCTATCAGTGGCATGAACCACAAAGGGGTTGTTGTTTTCATCCATGACCATGCTGTGCAATGGAGCTGCTTCACTAATTAGGCCCACAAAAGTTGACTGTAAGAACACGGGCGCATTGTCATTTTCATCGATTATGTAAACAAGCACCATAACATCAGTAAATGTGCCCGCCATATTGCTGCCTCGGATTTTCAACTGGTAAGACGAGATTTTCTCATGGTCCAAGTTCTTCTGGGTGGAAATGAGGCCAGAATATGAGTTCATGGAGAATACACCATCCTTGTTTCCCTCTCTTAACTCATAGGTAACTTCGGAGGAACTCACAGCTGAGACAAGAAGGATCGGAGAACCAGCAGGGATTGATTCGGGGATCTCTACAAAGTACTCGGCTTTTGAAAAGATAGGGGCGCTGCTGTCTGAGGGGTGGACATGAATGATCACTGTGGCCAAGTCATGACGCTGTGGTGAGCCTTGATCTTCCGCCTTTACTGTTAGAATATGCCGAGCATGATTTGTCTGATCAAGCTTTTGGGCTACAGTGATGATGCCCAGTACAGCACTGATGTCAAAGAAACCCTCACTGTTCCCTGAAACAGAAGACAAGAAAAACCAACATTAACCAGACCCTCAAGAAGTACCAGCTAGGGGAAGCGGCTGTGGCTCAATTAGTAGGGCTCCCGTTTACCATATGGGAGGCCCCGGGTTCGGTTTCCGGGGCCTCCTGGTGAAGGCAAGCCCGCCCGAGCGGCGTGGTTAGCTGACCCCACGAGCACAAGCAGCAAGGGGAGGATAAATGAATAAATAAATAAAATCTTTAAAAAAAAAAAAAAAAAAAAGTACCAGCTAGCTTGAAAGAGAGAGTCCTTTCCCCATGCGTGATCACTTACTGATAATGCTGTGACTAATACCTGAAACATTTTGCTCAATTCTTACTCCCTTTATCACATGGGTATATATTTTACTACTTCAATGGCAAAGCAAGTAGTTAAGCTTTTTCACAAAACATTCAATCTGAGTCTTCAACATGATGAAGTCATTCTCCACCTGACTGGTTAGGTTATTTCCCAATTTGCCTTTGTGATACAGATGGTAGGTTCAGCCAAAGATCATGGTTTCACTGTGTATACAGCAGTTTTAAAGTAGACAAGTAAAGTGCCTAAATAAAATGATGATTTCTTATGTTTACTTCTGAGAGAAAAAAATCAGGGCACAGTATTGTATATTCATTATGATCTCAATATTGCAAAAAGATGCAAAGAAAAAATGTGAGGGAAATATCAAAAATTATTATCTCGGTGATGAAAACTATGGCTGGAAAAAAGATTATTTTCTTCTTTTACAGTACTATATTTTCCATATTTTTGAAAATGAGCATGCATTGCTTTTATAATCACAGGAATATTTTTTAAATAATCTTATCTGTAGAAAACTATTACTTCCATCATCAGTGTTGTCAGTGAGATAAAACAAGATAAAAGGTGTGAGTATACTTCATAAACCACGAAAAGTAAACAGTGGAATATAATTTGTATTATTATTTTTCAAGGATGAATAGATTTCTGCCATGCAGCAAGGTATAACGACTTCTGTTTCTTCAAAAAAGAAAATGTAAAAAAGCCCTGAATTCCTGAATGTGTATAAGATACTGACAAATAATAAGTGAACATTAATCTTTATGAGGGCAGAGGACAGTCATGTTCAACTTTGTCCCTCCCCAGAATCTAGTTCTATGAATCATTAATTATTATCAAAGATAATTAGTATTATTAAATATTATTGATTATGCATTATCAACCATTACAAATTATTAATAATTAGCTGGAGAATGGATATTATCATTTTTGTTGCATTAATCATCAATAATTAGCACTAATCAATGTGAGTAATAACTCCTGGCATTTGTATAATAATATAGAGTTTACAACATATGTTAACATACATTTTCTCTTTTAATCTTTATAACAACTTTGTGGTACAGATAATATTATTCCCATTTGGGCGATAAGCTAACCATATAATAGGTGCTAAATAATGATGTGGCATTAGCATAAAGTCTAAACTATGCCATACATCTTATAAAGTATTTGCTGGTCCCTTTTGTACATGCAGGAAGTTATTAAATTTTAAAATGTTGCCCAGACTTCATAAGCATCATCTACAGGTGTGATCATTTGTGGGCTTATATATGTAAATTCTCCATAACTTGAGCTAGTCCCTCTGTTACTAAGTTATTACCATCTATTGAAGTGCATTAACTTAGGTTGTTACAGTCCTGTGGAATGCTCTGGAACTATAATTTGCCAAAGCTTTGAGAGCTTCACAGTTGATTAATTTGCAGACACATGACTCTGGTGCTTTCCTTTAATTCCAAGGCTCCTTCACCCATGCTCTCAGCTCAGGGCCAAGCCTCTTACCTTTCTGGAGGGAGTAGTGGACCTCAGCATTGGCCCCCCGGTCATCATCCAGAGCTCGGACCTGTAGCAGCTCCGTGCCAGGGGCTGTGGTATCAGGAACACTTGCCTCATAGTGGAGCTGCGTGAAGCGGGGTGGGTGAAGGTTTCCATCCTCCACATAGACGGTCACCCACACAAAATTTCTTTTGATGGGCATCTCCTGGTCTCGGACCTATGGGTCCAAAGGGGTAATGGGGTGAGCAGCAAATGATATGGGAGGAAGCAAGGTGAGATTAAGGCCAATGAGATAGAATGCCATTGAAAAGTATACGTAATTGTAACTCTGCATTCTTTTAAACCTTGCTCTAATTTATGCTCTTTTTAAAATAAATTTAGCAATTAGTAATTATTAGACTGTTATTCTAATGGATAAGTCCACTTTAGGAGGAAGGTCATAAATGAGCAGAGAAGCAGGCTTCATTTGGGATTTCTAAGTAAGGTCTCAGAGAATATTAGGCCTTCAAGATGTTAACATGTTATGGAAGAAAAAAGTCCTATGGTCAAATAAATTTGGGAGCACTGAATGAAACGAAAGTAAACAAATTACTTTGCTGCAGGACTTTTTCAGAGTGTTTAATATACTAATGTGCCCAGGGGAGGATAAACTAACAGATAAGAAGCCTGAACCTGGAGTCAGGAAGGCCAGGTTCTGATTCTGGTTCATCACAGACTACTGTATGACTGTGGGCAGGTTTATCTTCCTCTGTGGGCCTCAGGTGTAATGTAAGAGAAATACATGGGGTCAGGGCTGGGACCAGAGTGAGGCAGAGTGAGGCATGTGCATAGAGTATACAGAGTATATAGTTTAAGGACACACTCACTCTCTGGGCTATACAAATGCAGGCACGTGACCCTGAGAGTGAGTGCCTCAGATTTTATGCTCTTTGTGCTTTGCTTGCCTCACTCTAATCCATGATCTGGGATGGTCTCTGGGTCACTTACAGCTCTGATACAATGTGAGTCCACACTTGTGGTCTTGAATTCATGGTGCAGAGAGAGAACTTGTTGGAGGATACTTGGGGTAGGTCCAGAGAAAGCTAGTATTTACTGGAGTCCCCTTCATAGCTGTCCCTTCACTCCCAGGCATCCCTTATGGAAGGTCCCTTTGGCCAGTTCTGAAATGTCACAGCTCTATCTGATGGACATGGCTCATCAGGGGAAAGGGAGCCACCAGCATGCCTCCAGCCATGCAGGCCAGAGCATTCTACCCAATTTTTCAGTTTACTTACCATAACTGTCAGCGTGTGCTGGGAGGACCCCGAGCCCAGGTCCAACTTCCCCACTGTTACCAGGACACCGCTGCTTGGGTCCAGTTGAAAGAGGCTGGCACTTCCTGGATCTTGGCTGCCATATATGGTGTAGATGAGGCCTTTGCCCTTGTCTTGGTCTGTGGCCTGGACTCGGAGGAGCTCGACCCCAGGCAGTGTGTCCTGGGGAACTCTGACCTCATAATGAGCCTCCAGAAACTGGGGCCGATGGTGGTTAATGTTGGCTATCATGAAGATGTAGACCTAGGAGAACAGTGGGAGAGAAGGTAGACTGTAAGCTCCATGAGGCCAGGGGCTCTGTCTGGTGCTCCACTCTATCGTCAGTGCCTCACACAGTGCCTGGCACACAACAACCACTCAATAAATATTTGCTGATGGATAATATAATTTCAAAATCCCAATGTCAGATACCATGCAGTGAAGTAGTTTTAAAAATTTTGTTGTTGTTAAAGAGAGTCTTCTTCAAATGAAATTCCATGTGAAATCCCAATATATGAAAGTGATAAAACTCTGGCTGAAGTCAGGGTAGGAATAGAGAGCCCACTTACCTGGCTTTCATTCCAGACCCATAGTGAGCCCTGTGCCTGTGTCTTTAATTGGAAATCACTCATTTAGACAACCTCCTTCATTTTACAAAGACAGGAGTCAGAACAAGAATTATTTCAAGACTTGAGAGTGTAACAAAACCTTGATTCTACATTCAGTGTTATTTGAGATACACCACATCCATGGAAAGCCTTCTGTAGCCTCATCCCAGCCCAGCAGGCTTCCCATTGCCTCTCAACTTGAGGGTCCCAACTGAGGCCTCTAACCTGGATGGCAATGGTGTGAGACCCATCTGTCACCTCCACCGTCAAGTTATAGCTCGATCTTCTCCTTGTGTCGAGGGGCCTGGCGATGACAATGCTGCCCATGGTCTTCTCAATGTCAAAGTCCATGTCCTTATCCCCACCTGGAGAGGGGTGGGGAAAGAGCATACACACGCTCCATGACTCAGGCAGCAGCGGCACAGCATGGGATTTGGCCATCAGACTTAGAGGAGTTGGCAGTGGATTCCAGTCTTCGACTGGGGGGTAGGGGGACTGTGGGCATTTCAAGAAGAACCTGCATCAGATATTTTAAGATACTGTTCAAGGACAGTAGGATATCAGGGTGACAAGCTGCAGTTTATCACATTCAAGTCCAAAAATTTGCAATTTATCCTGTTAAATTATTGTCAAATTTTCAAGATCAAATGATGGTATGGAAAATGGCAGATCTATAGGATTGAAGAGCCTCAAAGGAAGACCGAAATTTGTCATAGAATCCTTTCTGTGCTGAAACACACAGAAATAACAGATCTCTACTTGCTAGCTTCCAGGTTATTTGCATAGTCTAATGTACCTATATGGAGGGGGAAATGGAAATAATCTTTGTTCAACAAGAGGGGATTGATTTAATAAACTATAAAAATCTGAAATATAGAACACTATGCAGTATTTTAATGTCATAGAAGTCTATTTAGTGACATGGAAATATGTTCATGATCTATTACGTTAAAAGATTATAAATGATTCTACTTGTATGAAACCTCCAGAATAAGTAAATCTGTAGAGACAGAAAGTAGTTTGGTGGTTTCCAGGGTCAGTGTAGAGGAAGACATGGAGAGTAACTGCTTAATGGGTATGGGTTTTATTTTTGGTTAATGAAAATGTTTTGGAGCTAGATGATGGTTGCACAATATTTTAAAAGTAGTAAATGCCACTCAGTTGTTCACTTTATTTTATTTATTTATTCATTTATCCCCCCCTTGCTGCTTGTGCTCACTGGGTCAGCCAACCACGCCGTGCGGGTGGGCCTGTCCTCACCAGGAGGCCCCGGGAACCGAACCCGGGGCCTCCCATATGGTAAACGGGAGCCCTACTGATTGAGCCACAGCCGCTTCCCGGTTGTTCACTTTAAAATGGTGAATTTTAAGAGATGTGAATTTCATCTCAATAAAAACATTTTTAAAGATTATAAAACTATATTTAAAAACACCTGTGTGGGAGCAGATGTAGCTCAGTGGTTGAGCACCTGTCTCCCACTTACGAGGTCCCAGGTTCAATCTCTGGTACCTCCTAAAAAAACTAACAAACAAACAAAAAAAAAAACCCAAAAAACTGTGTGTGTAAAGAAAAGTGACTAGAAGGAAACAAATAAAAAATTGTAACCATGATTATCTTCTGATTGATGGGACTTTAGGTGGTTTTTATTTTCTTCTCTGCACTCATTTGTATTTTCTAAATATTCTATATTTTCTAAACATGCATAATTTTGTAGAAAAGGAAAAGAAATATTAAACATTTAAAAGAGCAGTGACTCAGACCTGGACCCCCTCGATTTACCTGGGATAGAGCTTGGGCTAGGTACATATCCTATCCCTGAGCCAAGCTGGAAAACCTGTAACGGGACTCTATGGTTCATGTGGTTATGGCAACTCTTAGATTAGAACAGAGGTTCTTAACTTTTTTTGTTCCATGGGCCCCTTTGCCAGTCAGGTGAAAACCACAGACCCCTTACTAAGTCTACACTATACTGTAAATTATTTAACAAATATATCACACCCACTCCAACACATCCCCACAAGAATAATACCTTTCTAAATTTCAATTCAAGTTCACGGACCCCTTGTTAAGAACCCCTGGATTAGAGGTTCTTAATCTGGAATCCACGGGTGAAGTTTCAGAGAATCTATAAAACCTCTAAATCTGTAGGAAAATTTGTTTGGGTGTGGGGGTGCACAATTTTCTGGGAAGAACGCCTATGGATTCATGAGATTCCCAAAGCCATCTGTGAATCTCATATGTTTTGAAAAACCCTTGATTCAGAGACAGAGAGAAACTTGAGAGGAGGCCATCAGAGCTTGGACCCAAGCACCCCCTGCGCTGAGAATGGACACGTTCCCAGGTCTGCAGGACGGAGTCTGGAACCAGAATATTAAACATGGCTCCAGGGTGCAGTAGCCATAGCCCATGGTCAGTCAAGTCAGCTATGCTGATTTTCACACTGACGCAGAGGAAGATACACAAAACGCTGCTTTCTCCTCTAGGTCTCCCTGGACCATTCCTCTTTGGTCTCCCAGGCATTTTGGGGTAACTACAGTACTGCGCAGCTCTGGTTGGGATTACCAGTGAGATCATGGAGGGTCCACCTGAGCCTAGATTGTGGTGCAGGACTGAGATCTGATCTCTTTGGCTGGGGTGAAATGAAAGCTGAGCAGAAGTGGTGCTCCTAGTACCCCCTGCCCCAGAGACCCCACGGAAGGGGTGGTCACTCCTCCTGGCCTAAAGAGGGGCTGCCAGGGCGTGTGACCTTGAGAGGGGTCAGAGGGTTGTACCATGAGGACTGGAGCTGGCCTGTCAGGATGGGAGGGGCTGGCCCTCGCTGGACCCCAGGCCCCACCTCACCTGAGATGTTGAACCAGAAGAGGCCGGGTCGACCCTCAACACTGACGACCCCCACCATGTGGTTCACAGGGTCTGTCTCCATGACTGTGAAGCTGTAGTGGGTCTCGTCAAAGGCCAGTGGTATGGAAGAGGGCCGGGGCTGCGGGATCCACTCGATGTGCAGCCGGACGCTGGCTGACAGAGGTGGCCGTCCACTGTCTACTGCCTTGATCTAAAAAGAGGCCAAAACCAAAATCGAGGCTTTATCTGGAGGGCTGGGTTCAAGAAACAAGAAGACCCAGGCAGCCCAAAGCCAGGTCATGAGACAGAGCTCCCTGTGACTCCAGCTGAGCTGGCCTCTCATTCACGTTCATTCATTCAGCACTCACTAGAGCGCTTGCTATAAACAGCCACGTACCGACTGCTGCACTCACCGATAGTGAAAAATAAAAGCCGTGATTAATTGAAGGCTCCCTGGGTGCTAGTTCCTATAACATGGCCCTGCTCTAAGAGCTTTATGTGCAAAATCATGATCCTCACGACAGCTCTGTGAGAGAGGTACTGTTTCCCCTCACCTGTTCACAGGAGGAAACTGGCACTCACCATGGTGAGTTCATCTGCCTGGCAGGCAGTGAAGCTAGGGTCAAACCCAGGCTGTCTGACAGGAGAGCCCATGCCCTTGCCGCTTGCTACATTAGCTTCCTACAAGGAAAATGCACTTATCCCCATTTTCAGGGATGATGAAACAAAGGTTCTACGGGACTACATGACTTGTCCAAGGTAACACTGGTGTAAAGTGGCAGTGGTAGGATTGGAATCCAGGCTTATCTTGATTCCAAAGCCCATGCTACTGTTATTAAAATCCTTATCTCTAAAAATAAAGCAGATTCTCCAGGTAGGGACCTTATAGTTCTCAGAGCAAAAGACCCAGAATTCTGATCCTTTGGCTGAAGTCAGGACCCCCAGTTTCTCCGGGAGAGGGCCGGGGAAGGGCATGCCACCTCCATCATGCCGGCTGCCTGTCACCCTCCTCCTGTATGCTCAAAGAAAATCGCTAACCAGTCATGCCGCTCCTCCCAGCGAGGCCTCCGTCCACCCTCCTGCTCACCGTTAGGATGTTGTACTCTCCAGTTGCAAAGGTGCTGCCAGATGACACCACACCGGTGACTGGGTCAATACTGAAGGCCTCCTCGTCACCCTCCTCGATACTGTAGGTGACTCTGCCATTGAGACCCTCATCCAGGTCTGAAGCCACCAGCCTGTACACAGGCCCAGGGGTCGCCGGGCTCAGCCTCTCTGGAAGGCGGACGTTGAAGAGCTTGTGGGAGAACACAGGTGAATTGTCATTGACGTCCAGGACGCGTACCACCACCCTGGAGGTGGACTTTAGGGAGGGCTCCCCGTTGTCCAGCACAGTCACCTGGGGATGGAATCAAGTGTGAGCACCTGGGTTGCCAAATGCAAAACGGCGAATGTATTGCAACCCACCACTTCTTTCAACAGCCTGGAAATATTAGTCAGTTGGTTCTTTGGAATATGCTTGCTATTTTTATTGTCATAACCTCACCTACTTGGAACTCAACTCTCTGGTAACCTCACCCACAGGGAAGCCAGTGAGAAAAGCGAAAGAAACCAGAAAGAACTGGAAGAAGACAGAGTCTCCAGACAAAAGGTGGCACTCTTTACTCAGGAAGGCCCATGGGCCATTTCTCAAGGACCATTTACTTTATATATATATATATATGTGTTTGTTGTCTCAAGCTGATTTTGCCTGAAGGACAAAATTCTTGGAGGGGGCACTCCAGAGAGGAGTTTTTTTTTCTTTAAATAAAATTTTATTGAGGTATATCATTCATACATGAACATATATAAACATAAGTGTATAGTAAAAATTGTGAATTTACAAAACAAACATACATATCATCACAAGGCTCCCACACATCTCCCCACCACCAACCCCTGCACTGTTGTGAAACATTTGCTACAAATTGTGAATGAGCTTCACCAAAACACCACTATTAACCACAGCCCATATCTTGTATTTGGTGCACTTTTCCCCCAACCCAAGCAATCGTTAACACCCTTTATCAGTATTATATATTTCTTATCGTTCGTGAGCGAATGGTTTCACATTTGTCCTTTCAACCACATCCATCATCCACTACTGGATTCCCTCTGAAGGACTTTTTATTTGCTCATAATTCTCATAAGTTTTGTTTTCTGATTTCCTTAAACGACTGAAGGTTAGAAAAAAAGCAAATGAGAAGATGAAGGGGTGGGTGGTAACTTTTAAAGTCAGACATGCTGCGCAATGCAAGAAATGAAAGCCAGAGAGTAAGGGAAAAGACACTAAAACAATTTTAGAGGCAGGGGTTATTTTGTGTGTGTGGGGGGGAATTGTTCTTCACAGTAGCCCAAAGGTGTCATATGAGATAGAACATTTCCCACCAAAATCGTTTCAAATTTTAAAATGATTTTGGTGTCCCAAAGTTATAGATACTTGTCGCTGAGCTAAGGAGAATGCTTCAGTCCCCAGAAAATTTAGAAGGCTCCTTAGTGACTGCTTACTGAACACTGGTTTCTTTCAAAGGGAAAGAAAATATGCAGAGCTTAGGAACATAAAAGGCAATATTTATTTCAAGTCAGCTGAAGAACAGGTGGCCCTCACTCCTGATGTCTTTAAAACTAGAAGAGATGTCTGTCCACCAGCTCAGGAGAGGGCATAGCTAGAATCCCCATCCAACATCGGTTCCTTCTGATTTAATCCTCTGTAGGTCAGTGACCAAGTCTTCTCATTGGAGTGGTCACCAAGGAGGTCTATGTGATTTTAGAGAGATCCTGGAAAGAGCACAAATCTGGTGTTTCACCTTGGGTAACTCTGTTTGGCCCAAGGATTTGGCCTGGAAACCAGATTAGACAAGTTCGTAGCATGTGTGTACACTCTCCCTTCCTGCGCTCACTGCAGGCAGAACTAGTCAACCAATGTTTCCTGCCCAGCCTAGGGCTGGTTGCAGATTCCTTCCCTTCACAAGGCTGAAGAGCCAGTGAAGAACCTGAGGGTTTCTAGCACCAAACACAGCAAATCTCTGCTCAGGTTATCTCCACCTCCCTGAGCCCAGCAACCCCCTCAGCCACAGTACTCGGAGAAATGCAAGCCTCTTATCAGAGGTCTTTAAATGACCTCCAGCCTGGCTTCCTTCAGGAGGCCTCCCATCTCCAGAGTCTAATCCGGTGAATGGGTCCACCACCGTTACTCACTTCCAGGATGTGTTCATCCTTGTTCTCTCGGTCCAGCTGCCGGGCCGTGGATAGGAGACCTGGGGGACAGATGTTAGGAGGGAGGCATGAACATGGGGCTCCCAGAGCCTCTTTCCTGGGGAAGGATTCAAGAATTATATTCAAATCCTAGAGCAGAATTCTTCGGTCTTTGGAGAACAGGTGCTTTAAGAGGAAATGACACCTGGGGAACGGAAATGAGAATGAAGGAGGTGGGAAAGCACAGTGGGGATACTTGTATCAGATGTCCCACCTGAACTCAGCAATCAATACAGCACGAGCAGACTCCAGTCAGAACAGATGCTCCCCAACTTGGACAGTCACCAGCCAGCAACAACCAGTAGGGTTAGTGATGTGCCCAGTGAAGGTTCAGCACTGCTGTGAGGCGATTTTGATTCTTTGTCACTGAAATTCATGGAGTGTGTTTGCATTTGTGTGTCTTCTGCCCATCATTCATTCCCTCTACTTTTTTTTTTTTTTTAATTTTACTGGGAGGTCCCAGGGATCGAACCCAGGTCCCTCTATATGGGAGACAGATGCCCAACCATTTGAGCCACATCCGGCCCCCTCTATTTTTAATAATTTCAATCCTTTGTGATTTAGGGTAAGGCTGGCCCACTCTACATCTGGGGAAGAGTTCATAACCCATCAGTATAGACAATCCCCTCTGACCTGGTGATTACTTCAGAGATGGGCATGTGACCCATCTCTCCAGTGAAAACCAATCTTTTGAGAACTATAGAAAAAAAAGAACATCTTTTCCTGCTGTGTGTGCTAAGAAAATAAGATGAAAGCCAGCAGCCATCTTGTCACCACTATGGGAGAAACTCCTGAGAATAGAGAACCCACTCAGAGAAAATGGCCGAGAGATGGGGTGAGACAGAGTTTTCATTATATCATTTGGACACTGGCTCCAGCTGTGTCTGCAGTCATATAGTTCTGGACTTTTCAGTAATATGTAATATAAGAAAATAAATGTCTTTTATTGCCCCAGCCAACCTGAATTGAGTTCTATATTTTACATCTGAGAAAGTCCTAACAACCTACATATTTGGACAGAGGTGTGTTGGTGGGTGCTTGTGGGCTTGAGGAAGCTGCGGGTCTTTGGAATTTGGAGACCTCCAGGGAAGAGTCACTCCCTGGCTTAACTTGCCCCCTTCCCCTCCTGCCAACCTTCTCTTCCAGCTTTAAGCTCCTTATATGAAGCCCACTAATTCCCTTGGTGTCCTGTCAATTTCTCCACCTCTTCTCTGATGCCTCAACCTCGACCTTCTCTATAAAATGGAGTTGAATTGGGTGAATTTTGAGGTCCTTTGACCATAGGTTCTGAACTTCTAATCTCATTTTTAGAAATTTAGCCTAAGGTGATAGATTTGTAAATCTGGGAAGATGGGTGCACAAAGATGTTGATCATAGTGATGTTTTAAAAGGTAAAAAGTCAGGCACACTCTATAGAAGGGAAGAATTACATAAACTATAGCATTCACAAAATAGACTATTATGCAACGATTTAGAAAGTAGATGTGGAAATGCTGTGCATAATACATTGGCAGCTCATCAGGATTTATAGCAAGTAATCAGTGCCTTCAGTTCTAGAGAAATTGCAAAGCGGCAGCTTTTTACTATGTTGCAGTTGTGGTTGTGGTTGTGGTTGTTCACCTGGGTTCTAGTACCAGCTCTTTCCATGACTGGCTGGTGCAGATGAGTCCAGAGGAGGGATCCTCTAGGCTCCCCACAGCTCATCTGTAAATCGAGGGTATCTGTAAGTCAAGTGTTAATTTTCTGAGGTACTATGACTATAAATTGAGAACAAGAAAGCACCATTTTCAGCAAGCATTGAAGAATGCAAAGTTGAGGGTATCAGGGTTGTCCCAAAGCATGGTCCCAAGCTCTGGCCTAGAGGTCATGGCTGGGTATGGAAGGTGGTCTCTTTTGAATTAAAGCAGAGCTATTGGTAGGTGTCAGCGAGTCACCTAAAAACTTTTGATTAATTTATTGATCTTGTGTAGGTGATTGAATAATAGAGATGATGGAAGTAAGTATGGGGATCATTTTGGAAATGGACAGTGAGGACAGGGGTTCTGGGTGGGCTCAGTGAGGAGTAGAGATGTGTAATGTGTGGAGAGGGCCTCAGTGACAGATTTGGGGTACCAGCTAGAGGAGCAGGGATTTAGTGAAGGAGATGGGGGCTCACTGAGAGGAAAGGGATTCAACGTTGGAATGGAGCCTCCAGCGATAGAAATGGGAGCGTACTGAGAGGACATGGCCTCTGTTAGGGGCTGCTCTTGCTTTGTGTGATAGAACAAAGTCACCCAAATTTTTCTATTCTAGCTGAGGGCAGGCATGAGAGGGAACAGAGAAGACTCTTTGAAGCCCCACACCCTGGGGCCCTTCGAGTCAGAGAAGAAGAGTGGAAATGAAAAATGCATTCCTCTGGGAAAGGTTTGGATAGGTTACCCCACCCAATTCGGTCACAATCCTTGGGACCTGAGGGGGAAGGGCCCAAGAGTTGGGGTGGCCCCAGGAAGAGTAGAGAGATGAGAGAGCCTTGGTACTTAAGCCTTCCATTGGACTTGATCTCTCGCTTTCTTCCCTGCCCCTTCTCTCATTTCCTCTTCTCCCTTTCTCTCTTCTCTCTCTCTCCATATCTCTCTCACCATGCCTCCTTCCCTATTCCTCTGTGTGTCTCTGAATCTCTGACCCACCTTCACTCTTTCTTTCTCTGTCCCTCTGGTTTTTCTTTTCTCTCTCTGCCTTTCACCACTGCCTCGCCCAATCATTTCATGGCCTGTGTTATTGGAATCACCACCAGTGATTTGCCTAGGCTCTTCCCCCTGTTATCACCTCATTCTTCTCTGATGTTGGTGTCAGGATTCCCAGGGAGTGCCTGTGGGTGGAATGGGGACGCGGCAGAACCACGATCACGTGGCAGAAAGGTCCATTAAGGAGATATGTACAAAGTGCACCTTGGAACAAGGTGGACACTCAGTTGATTTAGCTCGTTATTAATATTCTCCAAACAAGTGTGTCCCCATACCGCACCTTGAAATCTCTCCTGGACCCTTCTCTCTCCTTCCCCTCTCTCTTCTGATAATTTTCAAGGTGCTATTGATTTCATCTCTGATAGATCTCTGATCCCTCTACTCTTTTCATCCTTACCCACTGCAGTCTAGGGCTTACCCCAACTACCTTTCCAGCTTCATCCCCCCTCCTTCCTACCTCAGCATTGTAAGGGCTAACTCTCTGGAGCACTGGTATGCCCAGGCATTCCTCCACACTCTTTATATATCTCTCTATTTTAACTCACTTAATCTTTACAACTCCCCAGGAAGTAGATATCATGGCTGTCTTCAGGCCTAGAGCAGTTAAGTAACTCACTGATGGAACTGGGATTGCCTTTAGAAAGCTGACCTGCTTTCTCTCTCCTCAACAAGATTGGGTCTTCTACCCTGCTGGCTATTGCCCACATCGTCCTCCTTGCCCAAGGGTCTGCCAGACTTCTGCCTGTCAAAATCTTCTCCATCCTTTGGCTCAGCCAGCGCCTCCCCCTACCCCCGCTCCCTCCCCATTGGGTGAAGCCACCACACCAAATGGCTTCTGCTGTCCTCTGAGCAGCCAGGGCACCATTGTTTGGCATCGTTTATGATGCTGAGCTCTTTCACATTGGCTCTCTGGTTATTTGTATCCAGATCTTCATATGCCCAGTGGGCCAAATTCCAACAGGCTTGAGGCTATGTCTTATTTATCTTCATACCTACCCATAACACACAGGTTAAATGCCTCACTAAGGACAGATATTTTTAAATATATGCAAATAAATGAATGACTCCTTGGGCTAACAAGATTGTGGATGCTGGTAGAGAGTCATTCTCTCATTTAACAATTATTACTTGAGGATTTCCAGGGAGTGCCTGTGTGTGGCAGGACCACATTCACAGGGCGGCACGAGGGTCCATTAAGGAAGTGTGTACAAAGGACACCTTGGAACAAAGTGGATACTCAGCTTCTGGAGAGATTATGGTAGGCAAAAAACCAAGGTCTCATTACTCAGGAAACTTGAAGCATAGTGAAGGACATAGATAATTAATGGAATAATCATGCAAGCAAATATAATATTCTACATGGTAAGTGTGACTAAATGAATTAGGTGGTGCTGGGAGATGTATTATGGGGTCCAGGAAAACTTACCTAGGGAAAGAACAGCTGAGCTGAAGTCTCAGGCAAAGAAGAGCAGGAGTTAATCTGGCAAAAGGAGAGGCAGAAAGAACAGCAGGTGCAAAGGCCCTGTGCCTGGAGGGAGTTGGAGATGGACCAAAGCAGGCCATGCAGCTGGAACCCAGAGAGTGTCAGGGCGAGGTAGGCAAAATGAGGCCAGAAGTCAGCAGGGGCCATGACAGGCACGATGTTGTGAGACAAGGCAGGATCTGGCTTTACCTTAGGGCCAGGGAAACCATCCAAGGCATCCAGGAAGGGGTATTGGGACAACATGATGGTGGCCAATGAGAAGGGTGAGCTGAGGACTCGTTGATGATTTTTACTTTGTTTTTAAGTCCTCATGCTAGTAAAGATTTCTCCTCTCCAACAGCAGGAAGACTAAGAACATCTCTGCCATCTAGGGCATTTTGCCAGACCTGGTGTCAGGGAAATGTTGACAGTAAACAGAACAAAGATTTGGAAGAAGTTGAGAACCTAATGCCTCAGGTGAGAGATCTCTACCAGCTGCTGAAAATGGAGGGAGGGTGTGGGCCCTGGTGGAGAGCCAGCTTATATCTGTTGACTATACTCCAGGGGAAAAGCATCTTCTTTTTAGGAGAACTAATCCATATCCTGAAGTCAAAGGTTAACAGGAAAGATTCCAAACAAATATCATTGGCAAATACACACTTGTATCTGCCAACTGCTACCTGCCCCAGGGCTCCCAGGCTCATTGCTCCTTCTGGTTCCCTTTTGTCTTGAGCCCTAAGGGACTGTCTGTTGGCAATATCCCTGTCCCCTTCCTTCAATCATGCCATGGTTCAGTCCTACAGGGCCAAGTATAAATTATTGGAGCTGGGGAGTAGGATGTTGGGTTTGGAGGAGATAATGTTAGCCTTCTAGACAATAGGGCAGTTGCTTATCCCCTGGGAGGAAGATGTGGGCTTTGAGAAGTGTCTATAGCAGTTGGGACTGGCCAGCAGGAGCCAGGTAAGTAAAATAAACGAGGGAAGCAGGCTAGGAATAATAATAGGGAACAGTGGGGAGTATGGGGCCCATGGAGCATGGGCCTGGTCTACAGAGAGAGCTGCTGTCAGTTCCAGTAAACTGTGGCCCTGTGGGAATGTGGAGTCAGTGTGGCCAGATCGTCCCATTTTTCAAGAACAACCAGAAATCTGGAATTTTGTGTGTGTGTGAAATTTCCTAGTTTTTCAGTGCTGGCAATAAATTGAAAAAAATCGTTTAAAATTGTGCAAGTCAAACAATATACCTTTGTGGACTATGTCTGGCTCACTGCTGCCAGCTTGTGACCTCTGGATTCTTCAAAAGCATCCACCATCCTTACCCCAGACTGCCTGTGCTCAAGGATAGATGTTAGTGAGATGGTTGCCTTGACTTCAGTGGATCCCTACTGCCATCACTCTGTGGGCAGGATTGAGGTCAGTTTGGAAGTGGGGTTAAGGAATTCAAGCTGTGGTTTGTGGCTCAGGGGAAAGGTCGGTTTGGGGGTACAGTGGAGGTGTAAAGTCATCCCAGCTTGCCCACTGGGCAACCTGCTCAGCTTCCCTGGGCCGCAAGGAAAGAAGCTGACATGTTCTTCTCCTTTTCCCATGGAGATGGATTTTGTGGAGCTGTGGTGCTCAAACTTTAGTACCCATCAGAATCACCTGTAGGGCTTGTCAAAACCCAGATGGCTGGGCCCATGGGTTCTGATTTAGTAGGTCCAGGGTGGGGCCTGAAAATAAGCATTCCTACAAGTTCCCAGACACTGCTGATGATGTTGGTCTAGGACCACACTTTCGAGAACTTTTGTAGTGCATCCTAGCCACCCAGGCCAGAATTCTGGCGTCCTTACCTGTGAGAGGGTGAATAACAAAGAACCCCATGTGGTTCCCACTGGTGATGTTGAAGGTCAGCTTCCCTTTGGAGCTGGAGTCTGGGTCCCAGGCATCCAACTTCAGCACAGAGGTGTTCAAAGGTGCATCCTCTGGGACAGAGGGGTAGAACACGGGTCGTGACATCCAGGGTGGGTTGTCATTGACATCTGTAACCTCAATGTAGACTTCAGTCACAGAAGAGAGAGGTACAGAACCCCTGTCCACTGCCTGTACCGTCAACCAGTAGCAGGATATAAATTCTCGGTCCAGGGGCGCCAATGTCTGAATCACTCCTAGGAAGAGTGAATTACCAAAATCAACATTCCTTAGAGTCCAAACTAGCTTTAGAAATCATCTTACCCAACATTACCCAAAGATTACTGTGGAAAAGATATTAACAGATATTTCATGGAAAAAAGGACTGTTGCCAATAGAATGTGGGACACACTGAGTTAAACAAAGGGGAACTAATATTCTTAATATAGAGCCTCTCAGAGCCTCTCTCTGCTGCAAAGGGGCTGTGACTCTAGTATACCAGGTTTATTTAACCAGAAGTCATCAAATACCATTTTTTTTTTTTTTAAGATTTTATTTATTTATTCATCCATCCCCCCCCTGCTGCTTGTGCTCGCTGGGTCAGCCAACCACGCCGTGCGGGCGGGCCCGCCCCCACCAGGAGGCCCCAGGAACCGAATCTGGGGCCTCCCACATGGTAAATGGGAGCCCCACTGATTGAGCCACAGCTGCTTCCCTTCAAATACCATTTTGTTGACTAGTTTTCTATACTACACCAATCTGGGAAAACCTCTTCTCCCCCAGCATTGCAGATATGGAGAATAAAGGGCATCCTTCTTGAGCTGACTTTTATTTCACCCTGGAAGGGAGTTCAATATAGTAGAGAGAACACAATATGGGAGACAGACAGACCCTGGATTTGAGCCTGACGTTGCCACTTACTGGGTCTGTGACATCAGGTGCATGACAGTTTCTGGGCTGTACTATTTTATTGCACAAATAGGTGATGATAATGATCCAGCCTCTCAGGGTGTTGCAAAGTTTAAACAAGAGACCACATATAGCACATATCACAAAGCTTCGAACAGACCAAGAGCTTGTTCTGTTGGGTGGCCTACTCTCTCCTGACTGCTTCAACTCAGGCCCCATTGATTTATTTCACATTCTGAAGTAGGATTTCCTTACAGTTGTCCTAAAACTGCTTCCTTCAAGCTTTAAGTCCTTATAGATATCAATTTAAGAGTTTGGAATTTGATGTGTGCATGGCTATTTCTTCTCCATCATCTTCATGATTTCATGCATTAGCTCACTCATTCCATTGAGGGTTTGTTTTCCATGAACCAGCATTGACCCTTAAGTTGAGGGTTCAATAGTGAACAGAACAGAATTGCCCCCTGAGCTCCCGTGGATCACATTCAGCTGGCAGGGCCTGTGTGGGCCCTTGCTCACAACCACAGAATGTACATGTTTGCTCACTTGCACATGTTTTCTCCGAAGCTTAAAGGTAATAAATAAGCTAGTGCCGCCTTTTTGGAGGGCAATTTGGAAATATTGATTAACATTGAATATGTTTTTTATCCTTTGATCCAGCAACTTTATTTTAAAAGAATTTTCCCTATAGATACTCATGCATATGACTAAAAGTATATGAACAAGGATGTTACACCTATATGATAGAATAATATGCAGTCATTAAAACAGAATGAAAATGATCTATGTATGGGAAGTGGATATAGCTCAGTTGCTGAGCACCTGCTTCCCATATACAAGGTCCTGAGTTCAATCCCCGGTACCTCTTAACAAACAAACAAACAAACAAAACACAATAATATATGTTGCTGACATATAAGATGCCCTGATGTTTCATTATGTGAAAAAAATTAAGTTTTAGAATTAGTGTCTATTGTATTATGTTTTCATAAAAATAAAGCGATCAATAATAATATATCAGATACAAAGAGGAAAAATTAAGTTATACACCAAATTGTTAATAGAGATTATATCTCGGGAGATGGGCCACAGAAGAACATTCGTGTTTTTAATTTTATATATATATGTGTGTGTGTATGTGTGTGCGTGTATGTGTATATATATATATATATATATAATTTATAACCAGCATATATTACTTTTATAAGCAGAAGAAATATATAATATGTGTTATATGTGTGTGTATATATACACACATACACACATGCACACATATATAATCTCCAGTAAAGATAAATGAAAAATAAAATACAAGGGATAGGAAGGAGCATCATTACTTATTGCCTTTCTTTTCAGCCTGTAGCCTGATTCCTTTCAGGACAGTCTCTGGCTTCTTCTAGGCCCTTTCTGCCCTAGGGCCTGGCTCACCCATCTTACCCCATCCCTAGTACCTGTGTCATGGTTGATGCTGAAGACTGCAAGGCCAGTGCCAGCCCGCAGGAAGTACTGGAGCTCCCCATCCAAGCCACTGTCGTCATCCTGGGCAGCCACTTCCATCACCCAGGTTCCGGGGGGGCTGTTTTCCTGCACCTGGCCCTGGTACACAAAGGAGGTAAAGTGGGGCGGGTGGAGATTCTCATTTACATCCAGGACTATCACCTCCACATGGCAGAGGGTCCTGTGAGCCAGGGGCTTCCCACTATCACTGGCCCATAGGCTCAGATTGTACCCAGCCTGCCTCTCAAAGTCCAGCTCTCTCTCCAGACTGAGTGCTCCAGTCATCAGGTCCACCCGGAAGGTTCCATGGGCATTATCCAACAGGACGTATCGCACTTCTCCTGCAGGGCCCAGATCAGGATCAGAGGCATCCAGAAATGTCAGGATAGTCCCTGGGGGCATGTCCTCTGGGACCTTCAGTCTACTGAGTTCTGTCATGCACTGGGGAGAGTTGTCATTGACATCTTCCAATGTGACTACCAGGTCAGTGACAGAGAAGAGCTGGTGACCCTTCCTGGGCTGGTCCCTGGCCTCCACCTTAAGTAAATACTGAGGTTCTAATTCCCGGTCCAGGTGTCCTGTGATAACCAGTTCCCCAGTAAGGGGGTGGAGAGAGAACTTCTCTGTGGGGCTTAGCAGGGTGTAGTGAACCCTCCCATTCTCCTCTGAGTCAGCATCTTTTGCTTTTAGTTCTGCAATTGTGGTCCCAACTTCTGTGTCCTCTGAGATGGTTACCTGGTACCCACCAGGAGGAAATCTGGGTGCATTGTCATTCCAGTCTTTCACATTCACTGTCAATAACTTCCAGGAAGCCTTCTGGGGATTGCCCAGATCATACACAGTTATATTGAGGATGTAGAAACTGGTGGTTTCATAGTCCAAAGGGGCAGCCACAGTAAGTAGTCCTGTTTCCAGGTCAATGTCATAGCAGCCTTCCTCATTGCCATCTGCAATCACGTAGACCAGTTTGCCATTAAAGTTGGTATCAGGGTCAGTGGCTGCCAAGCGGGCCACGGGGGTGTTGACAAGAACATGCTCAAGGATGTCAATGGACTGAGGGAAGTGGTCCTCAAACTGGGGGGTATGATGATTGATCTGATATGTGCTTAGGGAAGTGAACTCCTCCTCAGTACTGAATTCCTGGTTCTGAAGCTCAAGGGAATGGAGGATGGTGTTTGTGAAATGTGTCAATACTCCAGTTTTATCACATGTAATAAGGACCTCAGAGTGAAGATCTTTAACTACAGTAACATTCAGAGTCGTGGGTGAGGCATAGTTCTTTCCATCCCAGGCTGTAATTTTCAGGTAATAGTTGGTGGGTTGACCAGCAGCACGATTCATGAATGAGCGTTTGAGGGATATCACACCAGAGGAATGGTTTAGGTAAAAATATTCTAGTTCATTGCCAGACACAATCTCATATTTTAGATTCTGAAGCTCATCCACATCTATGGCTGACATGGTCATCACTGATTTCCCTACTGGCGAGTCTTCACGGATAGCCCCAGTACAGTTGACTTTCTCAAACATAGGCTGGTTATCATTCAAGTTCTTGAGCCTAAGAGAAATGGACACTTCCTTCTTCTGGCGAAATGGGGATCCCCAATCTGAAGCCCATACCCGGAAGATATAAATTCTTTTCATGAGCTCGTAGTCCATGGGTTTGGAGGTGGAGATGACCCCCAGGTAAGGGTCAATAGAAAAGGGCACAGCTTTTGGATCAGCAATGGAATAGGTGACATATCCATTTTCCCCTTGATCCTGGTCTGTGGCAGTAACAGTTAAAACACTCGTGCCTGGAGGGATGTTCTCATCAAAGGTGCCATCATAGGAAGGCCTGCTGAAGATGGGGGCATGGTTGTTACAGTCCATGATGTCAATGACCACAGAGGTGGAGGCCAGGCCCAGGGAGGTTCTGATGTGTAGCTGGTAATAGGCTTGGTCATGGAAGTCCATGAGCTTTGTGGTGGTGATCAGCCCAGTATGAGCATTGAGTTTAAACCCTGCATTCTCTGAGGATGGCTTTAGAACATACCGCAGATTGGGGAAAGCTGGGGTTACCTTCACCATCACCACACGGGTTCCAGGAGGGGAAAACTCACTAAGCTGCACTCTGTAAATAGCCTTCTCAAATTTGAGGGAAGTCAGCTTGGAAGGGGGTAGGTGAAAGCCCCTGATCTGGGAATAGGAAGAAGGCCTGCCCCCACTCCTGGCCTGGAGGCTGAGGTTGAATCCATGAAGGTGCTCCATCCAGTTTATGTCTTTGACGGACACCAAACTGAACTCATTTCTCTGGGCATAAGACTTGATGGCTTTGAAGTGCTTTCCAGGGTCGCCACCAACAATTTCCACTGAGTCCACTTCGGCTCCTGAGCTGTTGGCATCTATTACTACGGTGGCATAGCTGATGTCCTCATTGCTGTGTGGTGGGGTCACCGTCACTGAAACAATGCCTGGGGGCTGCCTGGGGGCAGACTCCACATGGATGACAAGTGCAGCCAAGTTACCAAACCCGTTGCCCTCAGAGATTTTCCGCATGCGGTCTACTGCCAGCACCTGAAGTTCATACTTCCCTCTCCGGGTGACGTTGAGCTTCCCAGCCACCATCACCACGCCACTGGTAGGATGGATGGCAAATATCTCAGACCTCGTGTTAAAGACATAATAGAACTCAGCGTTCTGACCCAGGTCTGCATCTGTGGCGGATACCTTGCAGATGGGACTCCTGAGGGGCAGGTCCTCAGAGATGGTGACTCTATAAGAAGGTGGGGAAAAGAGGGGCTTCAGGTCATTCCGGTCCAGGATGTGAACCACCACACGGGTCAAAGCTTCAAACTCCAAGGTCTTCTCTGTGGCCTGTATTATGAGGATGTAGCTATCTCGTACCTCCCTGTTCAGAAGGGCTGTGTTGCTGCTCTTTGTTCTTATTCTCAGAAAGCAGAAGTTGCCTACCACATACTCCTCTGTTTTAAATACGTTGCTTATGTCCCCAGAGATGATCCGGTACCTTACTGCCCATTGAGGATCTGCAAGGTAGATGCCCATTTTCACAGAGCTGTCCACATAAGTCTTCGGAGCAGAGTTTTCATAGATCGTGGCATTGTAAAGGGGATGTGTGAAGTGCCAAGCTGAGGAGGTGATGATCCCCTTCTCACAGGTCACACAGTGAAGCAAGGAAAGAGCAAAACCCAACAAGGCAACAGTCATGGTGGAAAAGCTCCTGAAGCCCTGGGCAAAAAGAGAAAGAAAGGGTGGAAGTTAGGAAAGAAATGGCTCCTGCTGTCATGGTTCTTAACCAGGTGAATGTGCCCCAGGGGACGTGTGGCAATATCTGAAGACATTTTTGGGTTGGCACAGCTGGGGGTTGGGGGGCTACTAGTTTCCAGTGGCTAGAGGCCCAAGATGCTGCTTAATGTCCTACAATGCACAGGACAGTCCCTGCCCCTCCCAACAAAGAATTATCTAGCCCCAAATATCGATAGTGCCAAAGTTGAGAAACCGTCTGACTTGAAGTATAACCAACTAGTTTGAAATGCCCTCTCAAGGGCACCCGGCAGACACAATGCCGTTCTGACCACTTTACTCTTTTTCCCAAAACCTTCTGTGACTTCCTAGTTAGATTCTAAAGAACTCTTGGAGTTGTATTTTCCACACACCCCTCCATCAGAGTTGAGCTCCAGCCAAAATGAGCTGTGTTTGCACATGAAGGGCCTGCAGAAGAGCAAAGTGGCCAAAATCACAGGTTTGGCATCAGGCTGCTTGGGTCTTGCCCTGGCTCCACCACTTACTGGCAAGTTATTTAACCTCTGTGACCTCAGTTTCCTCTTCTGTGTAATAGGGATAAAGATATTATCTACCTCATGGGATTATTGTGAAAATTAAATGAAATAACAAAGGTCAGTGACAGCATGGTACCCAGCACATTGTAAGTTTTAACTTAATATTAGCCATTACTATTAATAGAAAACTAATTCATAAATGGATAGGAACTGCCTGGGACCTTAGAGTGAGTTAGAGGAAAAGCAAGGACTAGAATTGGAGTTCCCTGAGTCACAGGCCAGTGTAGCTTTCCCTGCTGCATGCTAATCTATACCTGTCTCACCACAGACTCCTGTAGAAAGAGACTGATTCGGATGAGCCTTGAAATTCTGAACATAGAAATCTCCTAAACTCCTAAAATATCAGAGCTGAAATGGACCTTAGAGATGATAGAGCTCTGCTGCTCTCCCCAAGCATGGATGGGAAAATAGAGCCCCAAAAGAGGGAAGGGCCTTGCCCCAAGTCACACAGTGAATGGCCAGGTAAGAACTAGTCCCTGGTATCTATAACCAAAAGAATGAAAGAGGACCCCTATCTCACCCCCTATACAAGAATCAACTCAAAATGGATCAAAGATCTAAATATAAAAGCCAGGACCATAAAACTACTAGAACAAAATGTAGGGAAACATCTTCAAGACCTTGTAGTAGGTGGTGGTTTCTTGGACTTCACAACCAAAGCACGTGCAACAAAAGAAAAAGTAGATAAATGGGACCTCCTCAAAATTAAACACTTTTGCACCTCACAGGACTTTGTCAGAAGGGTGAAAAGGCAGCCAACTCAATGGGAAAAAATATTTGGAAATCACATATCTGATAAGGGTTTAATATCCAGGATATATAAAGGGATGTTACAGCTCAACAATAAAAAGACAAATGACCCAATTAAAAAATGGGCCAAAGACTTGAATAGACATTTCTCCAAAGAAGAAATACAAATGGCAAAAAAACACATGAAGAAATGCTCAACATCACTCATGATTAGGGAAATGCAAATCAAAACTACAATGAGATATCATTTCACACCTATCAGAATGGCCACTATTAAAAAGACAGAGAGGGTCGGATGTGGCTCAACTGGTTGGGCGTCCGTCTCCCATATGGAGGGACCCGGGTTCGATCCCCCGGACCTCCCAGTAAAAAATAATAAAAAAATAAAAATAAAATAAATTAAAAAAAAAAAAAAAAAGAAAGTAAGTTTTAAAAAAAATAAAAAATAAAAAATAAAAAGACAGAGAACTACAAGTGCTGGAGAGGATGTGGAGAGATAGGAACACTTCTTCACTGTTGGTGGGAATGCAGGATGGTACAACCACTATGGAGGACTGTTTGGTAGTTCCTAAAGAAGTTGAATATAGACTTGCCACGTGACCCTGCAATACCACTACTGGGTATATACCCAGAAGAACTGAGAGCAGTGACACGAACAGACATCTGCACACCGATGTTCATAGCCACATTATTCACCATTGCCAAAAGTTGGAAACAACCCAGGTGTCCAACAACAGATGAATGGATAAACAAACTGTGGTCTATTCACTCGATGGAATATTATGCAGCTGTAAGAAGAAATGAAGTCATAAAGCATATGGCAACATGGATGAATCTGAAGGACATGTTGAGTGAAGCAAGCCAGACACAAAAGGACAAATACTGTATGAATGCATTACTATGAACCAAATATATTGTGTAATATATTGTTTGATTCATACACACAAAAAAACTAAAAAACAAACCAAAAACAAAACAACGAAAAAATTTACATGTATCCATTACATTTAATTGAGAAATGTATATATTTATTCATCTGTGTTTACTTTTTAGTTTTTTATTGCTTATGTTTTCAATTATTAAATGTACAAAATAAAGTTAAAAAAAAAAAAAGAACTAGTCCCTGGGAATTGTCAAACTAACCTGGAATGAATGAGTGCTTAGCCCTGCTAAGACCTGCTGCTGTCCCCATCCTCTTCCTTGCCGCTTCCCATAAAGCCCATCTCTGAACTCCAATCTGGGTCAAAATAAGAGACTCAGCAGGACCAAGGCCTGGGCAAGGGTTGGGGGAAGGGTAGAGTTTGGTTGCTGAACTAAGCGTTCTAGAAGCCAAGAGTGAGGGCTGGGTCACCTGCTGGTGCCTGGCCTGCCCGTGGGAGTCTTGGTCCCAAGGAGCTTCATAGCTGCCAGCCAGATGTGCCAGAGCATTCCTGGATGAAACAAGCAAGACTTGTTCTTCCAGTTGTCATGCTCTTCAAAGGCAAGGAAGAGTTAAACTTCAGCGCAAGGGGGGAAAAGAGAGGCTTGGAGCTGTGTCTTCCCCGAGTCCTGAGTGAGTGAGTCCCAGGTTCCTTCAGACCCTGACGGTGGCATCCCCAGGTGGGAGGCAGCACAGAGGCAGGAATGGAAAAGTCCACCTAACATAGGACCTGAAACCTATGACAGAAAAGAGTTTGAATGTGCCCCCCTCCTTCTAGCCGCCCTTGCTTGAAATCCTGCTGGTGGCACCCCAAGCCCAGGCACCTGGAAAAAGAGGTGGGGGCAGGATGACAGCAGATTCTACACTTGGGTCCTAAAGCCAGTGACAGAAAAAGATGTTGGACCTTCCCCATCCTTCCTGCCTTCTCTCCTATCTCTTGTTCACCACCTACTGCTGGGGGCCCGTGGCCTGAGCAGAGCCAGCCTGGTACAGGAGCCACACTCTCTCACCCCCTGGCACAGGTCCCACAAGCAAGTGGGGATCCCTGAGTCGTTTGCCTCTCCTGTCCCCCTCCCCCAACCCCTTGCAGGGTGGCATTGCTTTTGAAGCGGAAACCCCAGGGAAAGTAAGTCCTTACCCCAGTCCCCGGTCTGCTCACGCCCCCGCTCAGTGAGCCAGGGATGCACGCAGGCTCCCGCTCCTCTTGCCCTGCTCTGTGCAGAGCTTCCTGTGCACGAGGGCAGCACTGGTGTCGGGCAGGCCCCAACAAGACCCACTGCTCAGTGGCTGCACAGGCGCCTTGAGAGCGGGCGCCATTAAGATGAGTTATAGGGAAGGGGACAGGGTAGGGCCACCCTGGGAGGGGGACAAGGTGCCGAGAGAATGCACCCTGGGCGGGGCGTGGTGCCCATAACTGTCCGAACTGTGGGACCCAGAGACCCGCTGAGAGGTTTGCCAAGGGAATGGGCTATGTCTGGACATCTATTTCCTGGTGCCAGGTCCGGGTGACTGAACAGGTTCACAGGGTGCTGAGGCATGCTGGGTTCCCCAGGCCTCCCTCCCAGCTGCTACACCCAGGACCACTATTTTGGAAACTTCGGGTAAAAACACCAATCAATTCATATCATTTCCCTGCTTAAAACTTTCCAGTGGTTTCCCATTGCACTTAGATTAAAATCTAAACTCCTTACCATGGGGCCTTCTGGGCCCTGCCTCCTGCTCCAAAGATACCCTCCCACCACTCTTTCTGCTCTTCACCAAGCTGCAGCCGCCTGGGGCCCCTTTCTCCTCCGCAAGCACATCAAGCTGGGACCTGCCTTGGGGTCTTTGCACTTGCAATCTCCTTTCCCTTAAGAGTCTCACATAACTGATTCCATATATCACCGGAATATCACCTCCTAACCCCCCCCTTTGAAGTTGCCTACCTCCCAAACCTCTTCTTTATTACCTCACCCCATTTTCTCCATGGCATTTACCACCCAAGGTTCTTCTTTATTTGTTTAATGACTGTCTCCCCAACTAGACACTGGGCTCTGTGAAGCCAGGAACTTTGTGTAGCTTATTCACAAATGAATCCCCAGGGCCTAGAACAGTGCCTGGTATATAACCATGCTCAGTAAGTACTAGTCAGAAATGGAACGCTCTGGACTTAGGAAAAGCAATGACTGGACGACAACCAAAAGATCCTTTAAAGATCACCCCTTCCTTATTTAAGTCCCAAAGAAAGAAAGGGACTCCCCCAAAGTCACAGGGTGAAAAATAGAGCCAGGTTCTTTCCTCTGACCATGCTGCCAGAAGGAGAAAGCTGTAGTTACTCATGAATCTGACTGTTTGGTTTCGAGTCCCAGCTCCACCACTAGCTAACTGTCTAGCTTTTGGAAGTTACTTAACATCTCTGAACCTCAGTTTCCTCATTTGTAACCTGGGGCTCTTTTTTTTTTTTTTTTTACCGGGAGGTACCGGGGATCGAACCCTGGTCTCTCCATATGGTAGACAGACGCCGAACCTTTGAGCCACGTCCGTTTCCCGCCTGGGACTCTTAATAAGACTGCTTCCTTGGGGTTTTATGAGGACCAAATAAGATCACACACGTACCTGGCACATCGAAAGTGCTCAATGGGGTGATAATGGGGTGATGATGGGGTATGCTGAGCCCCATAATATCTGGAGAAGCTCCAGACTGCGTCCCCCGGCTGAGCAGGAAGCCACTGGCCTCTGGTGGAGCCTAAGCTTGCTGGCCCAGCCACAGGCTGTTCTGGGAAGCTGCGAGCAGGCGCTTGTCAGGGGTGGGGCCTCACACTCATTTGCTCTCCAGGGGCAGAGAAATCTGCATATGGTGAATGTGCACGTTTGCAAGAGAGCGCACGCACACTTAGGAGGCAGTGTTTGAAAAATTGTGGGGGTACATTAGTTGCGTGCCTGCTGGACAATGAATACGATGTGGGGCTTGTGTGTGAACAGGTGTGAGCATATACAAGCGTGGGCATTCACGAACCAGTGCTTTTAGGATATACGTATGAATTAAACTCTGCTTCCGTGCAACTACCAACCCTATTTCACAGACCGAGAGGTCAGCAGAGGGTAATTAACAACACACAGACTCTGGCTATGTCACTTCCGCAAGTACCTTACCTTCTCTGACCCTCAGTTTCCCTCCTTCATAAGATCCTTTTGAGAATCAATTTAGTTAATGCCCGTAACTGCTGAGCACAGTAAATGACAGAGTTTTCAATAAACATTACCCCAAACTATTACTTTTTAGCAGCCGGCTCATGCTATTCATTGTTCAGTTTGTGGGTCACGAAAACCCTCAGATGTATGACAACGTTGCCATCCAATCTGTTCTTGTGCAGGCTGATTTGTCTGCAACTAAATGCCAAAGGACTTTAACCAGATCTTGATTCTTTCACACTGTGTTTGAACTCAGCTCTCCAGTGTCTCTGAACCTTGATTCTGACCTTCAAAAATTTGGAAGTTGTAACTTCCAGGCTTTTCTCCAAGTCACTGATCAGAGTTTGAATACAACAGAGATTGTGTTCAATGGAGATTCTGCAATCTTCTCACATTTTCTTGGTTGATGGTCACAAGTGCAATCCTGGACTGAGTTATCCCAGAATGGAGAGAGCTCCCTGTCACTGGAGGAATTCAAGCAGAATCTGGGTCGCCACCTGTGAAAGATGGGCTATGCTAGGGGGTCTTCTGGCCCTGGGGGTGGGGGTAGGATAAGAACTCTAAAGTCCCTTTCAACTCATACAGTTTCTGATTCTTTTTTCTGTCCATTCCTGTGCATTTGACCCTAAATGAGCCCCCCCCCCCAGAAAGCAGCAAAGGGATGACCTTTGGCTGTGGTCAGGGCTGTACACTTGTGGATGCTTGTTCAACAGTCAGTATAGTAAGGTGTTCCCTGGATTGGCTCTCAGGAGACCTGAATCTAAAGTCACTAGCCGGGAAACGGATGTGGCTCAAGAGGTTCGGCGTCCGTCTACCATATGGAGAGACCGGGGTTCGATCCCCGGTACCTCCCGGTAAAAAAATAAATAAATAAAAATAAAAAAATAATAAAGTCACTAGCCCCCTGTGTGAGTCACCTAAGCCCTGTAAAGCCTCTTTCTCATCTATAAGTGATGTATGTATGTTGGAGGGAAGAGCTGGGATAGATCAGTGATTTCAAACCCCTCTATTGTTTTCAGGACCAGAATCTCTCTTTCCTAAGGATATTGTACCTGGAAGTACAATCTATAAAGTGATAATAGCCCAGTTGCACTGTTAGAAGCAGGGGCGGAGGCCTACACCTTCCTGGGAAGCACAAACTTGAAAGCTGGACTAGATGACCTCTATCAGCCCGACCACATCTGCCAGCCATGGCTCTGCTGTTCTAACATTCTGTGTCCTACCACATGTGGCTGCATTTGCTGTGATGCCAACACTCGTGAGCTGTGCCTGCAAAGGTCCCTGGACAGTGACCCAAGCATTCTAGGAGTATGACTCTAATTCTGTCCCTTCCATGGGGATACAGATGTACCTAAGGAATCTAAAGCAAAATCAAACTTCCACTAAAGAAACTCTTGACCAGATTTGTTTAAAACACTGAAATTTGTTTCTGACAATGAAACTCCTCCCCGTCACTACAGAAGTACCAGGCACAGACCAGCGACGCCATCCTCCCTCACGGTCCAACACCTTCCCTTTACTCAGCCACTTCACATCATTAATTAGTATAACCCAAATGATACTCCCAGGGAACATATCTGCCCCTTCTCTCCCATTGCTCAGATAAAGGAAACTGAGCTTAATTGGCATGCCCAAGGCCACCCAGGCAGACTGTGGCTGCACTGGTAATAAACAGCCAGGCTTTCTCCACTGGGGTGAGGGATTTCCTAGATTGTGGGGTGAACCAATGTGATAAGATATTTTTTAAAGTTTAGAGAGCCTTGCATGAAAGAATGAGCCATTGGTGTCATTCCCCAGGTTGGAGAATGTCTCCCCCCCCCCCAATCCTAATGTGAAATTCCAATGCATTTGCCCTCAGTATTTGTTTTCTGCCCTTCCTCCCCCACTGCCTCTGCCCCAGGCATTCAGTACAAAAGTTCATTCTTTTGACTCTCAATCCTAAGCATATTCTTTTTTTGACACCTTAAAGGGTGGGGAAATTAGGAGGAATTATGTCTCTGAACCAGAATGAAAATAATAAGTGAAAGAACGGTGACATTCCAGGCACCTGCTGAAGCCATGTTACCCCTTAGGTAGTAGGGAGCCATTGAAGATTTTTGAGAAGAAGCAGCACCAGAACAGAGGTGTATTCTGAGAAGAGCAATTTGACATCAAATAAAAAGGGGGGATTTCCCGTTTAAGATTCCCACTCCAATGTGGAATGAACTTAAACATTAGCTCTGTTGATTTAAGCCAACTGAAATTCACTGTTGGAAATGGTAAGGAAGTTTAATTTACTTCTAAGAAACTTAGATGAACACCTAAATTATTTGCTAATTTGTAGGTGGCCACTGCTGGATTCTTATGAAATAAAACAAAGGTCAAAGAACTGGATATGGGGAGGAGACGGGCCAGTGCCTTGAGCCTCTGATGGGTGGTGTGACCTTGGGAAAGCCATGGAAGCTTTCCTGGGCTTCAATTTACCTGTCTGTAAAATGGTGATAATTAAAGTTACTCCTACCTATCTCCCAGAGCTACAGAAAAGACGGGTAGAATGATAAGTGAAAACATAAGGGAGGCACAGAGTGACACCTTATTAGGACCAATAATGGCTTGATAGATGGTGGCCAGAAGTGCCAGCCGAACAGAAAGCTGTCTCAGGAGAGTTGCCTGTAAAATCCAGGTCTGTCCAAGCCTGGAATTAGAGGGAGGAGAAATAACTAAAGAGGAAGTCCTTGCCTAGGGCATGGATAAAAGGGAGATGGGAATTGGGGTCACCTTTTCTTAGTATTCTTATTATTGATGACAAAAATTATACTTCCTTTTATCTGTAAGTTTGCAAACAGCTTTTTTTGTTTTGTTTTAAGAGGTACTGGGGATTGAACCTGGGACCTCATACTTGGGAAGCAGGTGCTTAACTACTGAGCTAATCCGGTTTTTTCATTTGTTTTTTAGTAGGTACCAGGGATCAAACCTGGGACCTTGTACATGGGAAGTAGGTACTCAACCACTTGAGCTATATCCGCGGCCCTGCAAACAGCTTTTGCAGGCATTATTTCAGTTGGTCTTTGTGTAAAGGGTGGCAGACATGGGCAGGCTCAGAAAGTGGGCTCTAGAATCAGATAGACCTCATTTCAAGTCCCTACTCTATCATTTACCTTCTCTGTGACGCTGGGCAGTTATTTAACCTCTCTGGTCCCAGTAATAGGGAGATAAGGTAGTACCTACCCCCTGGATTTGAGAGGGCTGAATAATGAGTTAATGCATGGCAACACACCTAGCCCTGGAGCACACTCAGTACAGGTTCATTACTGTACACCCTCATCCTTATTGGCACTTACTATCACTCTCACTTTATACGTGAGAAAATTTGAAGGCTCTACCCAGGTTCACCCATCTAGTAGATAATGGATTTGTGTACCTGTGCAGAATAGAAATGTACATTCCAAGAAGAGAGACCAGAGAGGGCTGGAGTGGGCTGAGCTGATCCTCTGGAGCAGGACTCTCCAATGCAACTTTCTGCCGTTTCTGGAAATGTTCCATATTTGTGTTGTCCCGTATGATAGCCACTAGCCACTTGTGGCTATTAAGCACTTAGAATGTGGCTAGGACAACTGAAGAACTGAGTTTTAAATTTTATTTAATTTTAATGGATTTAAAATGGAGTCCCATGTGACTCGTATTTAAATAGCTGTAAATAACCAGTAGCTACCACATTGCACAGCACAGCTCTAGAGCTCACAGTCTGGGATCCGAGGATGTGTGGGATTTGGAAGAGGATATAAGGTCAATTTATCCCTTAGGCACAGTCGCCATACCCAGGGCTCACAATACTATTAGGGTCCCAGGAAAATGTTTTAATTTCTTTTAATATCAGAAGAAAAAACTCCAAACTTTAGGTTGAAGAAAACGTTTTAACATATAACATTAATATATTTGTCTTTATGCCAATGCAGTCATAAAATACAATTTTAATGTTTTTCATAGAGGAAGGGACCCACCACAGTCATAATGACATGTGAAGGGAATAAAGAGTTTCCAGGGGTCTGGGTCTTGGGGAGGAAAAATGAAAGAAAAGGGTCAAAGTGAGGATTAATGGGGAAGTGTTTTGTTTTGGGGCCTCCTCTGCCAAAGTCATTTATTCATTCATGCAATACTTATTTGTGTTCATCAAAGATATACCTGTGCCAACCATTCTAGAACAGAGAAAAGGTTAGATGAGGTCCCTGCTGTTATGTCTTCTAGTGTAAGAGAGAGAGGCAGTAAACAAGAATTTATACACTCTATCAGGTGATGAAAAATGATATGAAGAAAAATCATGCAGGACAAGGGATTAGAGTGACAGGGACTGCTATTTTTTTAAAAGGTGATTTTGGAGCAGAGACCTACATGAAGTGAGGAAGAGACCACAACACTATCTGAGGAAGAATGTTCTAGGCAGAAGAAACACCAGAGCAAAGGCCCTGATGCAGGAGCAAGAGGGTGCAATGGAGAGAGGGGTTCTGGCAGGGTCAGATAGGTGGCCAAAGGCCAGCTCTCACAGGGCTTTTCAGGCAAAAAGAAAGCTTTGCAATAAGGTGAAATGCCATTAGAGGGTTTACATTCAGGTTACACAAGGAGCAGAAGGAGAGAAGGAAGTAGTATTGGACATAAAACCTTAGAACCCATCAAGACTGTCCTTTGTGGCCAACTGGTGGTTCACAGGCTGACACGAGATACAGTTAGGTTTGCTGGGCCCACAATAGAGTGCTTTCTTGTTCAATGATTTTTCAGCTTAACTAGTTGTTAACATATAAATGCTGGGAAATTTCACCTAAAGTTCCAAATTCCAACTTCTCTTTAGGAAATTGAAAGACACTTGGGCCTGTGTTCCCACATGGCACCAGACGGCTGGAGTTGAGTGGTATCTGCCCCATTTAAACACAACCTCTGGTCTCCAAAGACCCCTCCTCCCCAAGATCTTCCCAACATTGGGGCTGAGTTGAGCTACCATTTATCACCTAGGTCATTTTTTTAATAGAAGAGAAATAGCTTTCAAGACCACATCTCTACCCAATCTGTGAAGAAAATGAAAGAGTCTATGATGACCATGTTTCCTAAACTGTGCCTGCTTTGGCCCTGAATGGTGCCTGCCTGGCTACTGTAGACATTCAACTTCATAGACCCCGATGCTACTGAGACCCAGACAGAGGAAGAGACATACTCCAGGTCCCCCCAGCTGAGGGCTGTTTCCTGAGCCTGCATTTGGAATTGGAAAAACCCTGCACCAGAGGGACCTCCAAGAGTGTGTGGGGAGGGGAAAGAGAGGATGATTCCTATAGGGTCATCTAATGCAGCCCCACTTCTTCTGGGGATCTCTGGTGGGAGGGGTTTGTTGAGATCAAAACCAGTTCCAGGGTTGCAGAAGTGGCTGAAGCGGTTGAGCGCCTGCTTCCCACATGGGAGGTCCTGGGCTCGGTCCCTGGTGCCTCCTAAAAACAAATAAACAAACACCAAGAAAACAAATGAAAAAACCAAATCTGGGGAGCCGAAGTGGTTCAGTGGTTGAATGATGACTTCCCACATAGGAGGTCCCGGGCTCATTCCCCGGTCCCAGTACCATAAAATAAATAAATAAATAAATAAATAAATAAGTTCCAGCTCAACTCAGCAGAGCCTTGACCTGATATTTATAAATTAGAAGATTTGGAAACAGAGCAGGGGTCCTAAGTGTGGACTCGCAGAAGAAAAGAGCCCTGGCACCGACATAAGCTCAAGCCTGACCTCAGCCCTGTGAGAATTCCCTGCATTCTTTCCTCGCGGCATCTGGGCAGCCTCTGGCCTGGAAGCAACTAGGAGGCCCCCATGTGCAGGGAGGGGTGATGGACTGTACTGAGGGTCTGCTTTTTGGGAGGGAGGGAAGGTTGTGCCCTGAAATCAGGAGATAGATTCCCTAGAGGGGTTTGTAAAACAGGAAGAAGATAGAGCAAATTGCAGAGGTCTCATTAATTGGGGGTTGCTCTTTGGTTCTTGCAACTTTTTGATCGAATGAAATCCTTTACAAAAGGGCACATAGACACATAGACTTCAAGTTCCAACTTGGGTGACTTTGGATAACTTAAGCCCTGAGCTTCTGTTCTTACTCATCTTTGAAAGAGGGATGCTACCTGAACCTACCTCAGACAATTGTTCTAAAAAGAAACCTAGACAGTTCATATAAACATGTAGCACAGTGCATGGCACCTAGCAAACACTAAATAAATGCTAGCTGTTGTTATTTTTTAGCTACCATTATCATTCTGTGAAATGCATCCAAACAGAGCTGCTGTAGCAGATGTGGGCAGGGGGGCCCAGAGACCTCTTCCCCATTCATTGCCCCCCTTTGCCTTCTGAGGCATCTCTGAGAAATCCCCAGGCCTCCTCAAGACACAGTCTGAAATCCACTATGAGTCTAATCTATGTGTTGTAGAGATGGAAAAACTATGCTCAGAGAAGGAAAGGTGTTATACTAAGTCATATGGCATGTTGGTGGCAGAACTGGAACTGGAACCCAAACTTCCTGTCCTAGGCTCTTTGCACTGGCCAAGGTGCACCCCCTTCCAACCCTGCTCCTCTCCCAAACTGGGAGCCCCTCAGGAATCCACAAAGCCATGGTCCTCAGAAAGTAGTTACTTGCTATTATTAGTTATGGCTATTATTATAATATATATTATAAAATATAATAGTCATAGCTATTATTGTTACTATAGTAGATGCTCAAAATATATTTGTTGAATGAGGGAATTATTCTCTGTAGGTGTGCTGTTTATGACCCTCACCCATGCCCAGGAACCCCTGGTCAGAACACTCCTCTACACACCCACCCACACACACACACACACACACACCTGTGGAGCTTTGTGACATTCCTTTCCTCCTTGTGGCAGTTTGCAACAAAGCTCAAGGAACAACTTGAACAACGTTAAAATAATAAAAATGATTTCTATCCCTCTTGCCCTTATCCCCATAATGGGTTCAGAGAAGTAACAGATGTGATCTCACTCAGAGCTTTGGGGGGCAGGAAGGTGGTCTGGGGAGGAAAGGCAGTGAAATGTCCTAGACACCTGGATCCCACAACAACGGGGAACTCCTGATCCTTTGTATTCTGCCACTGACATGTTAGGGTGACCTCTCTGGACCCCATTTTATTAATCTGTAAAAAGCAGCTCTTCAGCACAATGCCCCTCTCTATCCAGGACTTAATATTAACTCTGCCTCCCCAGGTGTGAGGAGGAGCTGGCACGGGCCCTGCAGTCCCCAGCCTGATGAGCCCTGTTCCTCTGAACTGACTCTGAGAAGCTGCTTCGGGGATGGACATTTCTCCTTGTTCCTCTGCGAAAGACCGTCAGCTGCTGTGCAGCCTCTCCCGACCAGGGTCTGCCTCTGACTAAGGCTCCCCGGGAAGTGGGGGGTGCAGAAGGCTACTGCGAGCCACATAACATGACAGGGCCGTGCAGGGCTCTACAGGGGGGTGGCCTGTGATGGGGTCCGGCCTCAGCCCCTTGCTGGCTGTGTGATCTTGGACAAGTCATTGAACTTGACTGGGCCCCAGTCTCTTCATGTGTAAGCTAGGGAAGATGATCATAAGATAATCAGTGAAGGGACAGCGCATGTGGCACAGCCGCTGTGACAAAGGTGCTGACTCAGGGTCGGAACCTGGTCCTCACTTGGTGCCAAGAGGCCTCGGTAATATATCAGAGGGCCACGCGGGGGCGCAGTGGGAAAGCCCTGAGCAAATCCCTTCATTTTGTGTGGCCTCCATTTCCCCATCTGGGAATTAGGATAGTCCCTGCTTTTCTGCCTCTCTGAGCTCCCCTCCACTGAAATATTGTCAAAATGGTTCCCTGAAGATGACAAGGCTTGGGGAATAGGCAATGATCACAAAGACACAAGCAAGACAGGTACTCACAGCTGACATTTATTGAACACCTACTATGTGCCAGGCCTGCGGTAAGCACTCAGCATGCACTAAGCTAGCTTACAGCAGCCCTGTAGTTATCCTCATTTTGAAAATGAGAAAAATGAGACTCAGAGAGGTTACCTAACTTCCAGGATCACACAGCTAGTAGGTGGCCAAGCCAGGATTAAAACTTAGACCACCTGTGTGTGTCTAGCAGTTCACTGGCCTGCCTCCCTGTGCCCACAGTTTGGAAAGAGAGATTGGAAAGGGGGAGGGTTACATGCCACCTCCCCCACATCAGGGACCATACAACCAAGGGTCCTCTCACACCAGCAAACTCAGATTCTCAGCAAAGCCTCCATCTCCAGTCCTCCCTGGCTCTCCCATTCCCTCCTGCCCAGTCCAGCTCAGCCCAGCCATCCCCCTCTCAGCAGAACAAATTAGGGCAAAGCCAGACAGGCGGGCAGGTCATGACAGGTGGGGAGCGGCATTGTAGCACGGGGACAAGACTGGCAGTTCCGCTGTCTGAGGTCTCCCCGCCCCCTCCCCATCTTCCCATCCTCCTGCTGAGCTGGCTGAACCTGACTACCAGGGCCAGAGGCAGGAGAGGGGTTACCAATAATTTGGAGGATCCTCATGTGACCCAAGGTGCATTTTAATGAGGTGCAAATGAGCCTCTCCTAGCGGCTCAGCCCTAAAGTTCCACATTGCATCTGACCATATAGGCTCATCTTACCCTTGTTAACTCTGCACTCAGCCCAGGCATCCACAGACACACAACTCATCGGAGCTGCTGGGCCCTCACTGGCTGTGTTCTCACCTGCTAAGCTGGTGGCTGAATTGATTCTGTGGTTCCCCAACTGGGAATTCCCTGAGGGACATGGGGATTAAAAAACCAAAACCAAAACCATATTCCCAGCCCCACCCCAAATCTACTGAAACGAAATCCTCAGGGGTGAGGCTCAGGAATAGATGTTTAATAAGTCCCCTGGGTGATTTTGGTGTGACAGCTATTTGGGATCCGTTGAACCATCACTTGGATTTCTTTAAGATCTTGCATTCTACCATGCTGCATTTCAAAGCTGATATTCCATATATGGCCCTATTCTAGGCCCCAGTGGAATGTGCATGGGGACAGTTAGGAAAAGACCCCAGGCTTCAAGAAGGTTTTAGGCTTGTATAGTGGTTCTCAAATATTAGTGTGTTAAGAATCACAGCCTCATTCTCAAGAAGTCTGGTTCAGTAGGGCTGTGGGAGACCCAGAGTACACATTTTCCCTGGAGGAGGCCTACTGATCACACTTGGGAGAACACTGGCCTTTAGGCAAATCAGACCCAGGTTAATGCCAAAGCCAAGCAGAAGGACAGACAGGCCAGAGAGGGAAGGCAACCGGGATGTTTCCCAAGCCTTACTTTCACTGTAAATTTCTGAGTCTGATCATTGGCATCTCAAACCCCAGAGGTGACCGCTCATCTTCCCAAGGACAGGTCTGTCCATCTCCCAGATAGAGACCCAGCCCCACAAACTTGCAATAAATAGAAATGAACCCCAAAATAAAATGGCTACATCCACTATACATACCTCATGACCCAGCAATTCCACTCCTAGGTATATCTACAAATGTTCACCAAAAGAGCCACACAAGAGCGTTAGAGCAGCCCTACTTATAATAGCCCCACATTAGAAACAACTCAAACATCCATTATTTGTCCAGTGGATAAATGAATTGTGGTATGGTCATATAACGGAATACTATACGGCAAAGAAAGTGAACAATTATTGCTGTAGACAGCAGTACACATGAATCTCACTCACACGGTGGGACATGAAAGAAGCCATATACAAGAGTCCACACTGTGTCATTCCATCCAGATCAAGTTCAAAAACAGGCAAAATAGTCTGTGGGTTAGATTAGGATAAAGTTACCTTGGAGGTTCAGTGGCTGGAAGAGGACACGGGGTTTTCTAGAATGGTGGTAAAGTTCTGTTTGGGTTTTTAACCTGCATGCTGGTTAGCTTGTGAAAAGTTCATGGAGCTGTACACCTACGATTTGTGCACTTTCTTTATGTGTATTATATTTCATTCACAAGTTCTTTTTAAAAACACTAATATAGGACTTAAAAGGAAAGAAATTTAGATAATAAAAGCCGTTCTGTCTATTGGCAAATCGCAGCAGGATCTGTGGGATCTTGGACTCTTGCTGCCCCAAGAACCAGGAAGGAGACAGTCCTCAGAAATCAAGCAGTGTGGGAGCCATGCCAGGGCATACCAGGGCTGTGGAAACCGCTACCTCAGCAGTTCCCTTCCCACCCACCCCCCGGCCCCACCCTCCATGGAACTGCAAAGAAAATGGCCAGCCCTTCTCCACCGGGGTCCTGGGAGCAGCTGAGTTCCCGTTCATTGAGGTTTACTTTACTCAGCTTTCTTCTGTCCTTAAAGCAGTTTTCTGGTCCATATTCTTATTCGATTCCCTTAAGGACCCTATGAGGGAGGCAAGGACTATTTCCATTTTGTAGAGGCCCGGAGAGAGCAATCAAAAGCCCGTCGACTGTATAACACAGGGATTCCAGTGGTGGATGATGGACCAAGTGGTTAACAGGACATATGAGAACATTTTCTCCTATAACAAATAGATAATACCGATATAGGGTGCTAATAATTGGATGGGTTGGGGGAAAATATGTCAAATGTAAGGTATGGGCTAAATATTACTAAAAGTATAAATATTTTGATGATGCTCTTTCATAGTTTGTAACAAATGCTTCACAACAATGCAAGGTGGTGGTGGGGGTTGGTGCATGGGAGCCCTGTATAATGACATGTGTTTGTTTCATAAATGCACAAATTTACTATACATTTATTATTTATATATGTTTATATATGAATGATACACTTCAATAAATTTTTATTTAAAAAGACAAACAGCCCATCCAAGGTCATACTACTAGCAAGTGGCCTGGTCAGGACTCAAACACAAGGCTTCAGACTCCAAATCTTAATACTTCCTTGATTATAGCACAGTGCTCCACTTAGCAGTTGCCCGTGGATCTCTTTGAATCCTTCAACATTATTTTGGCTAAGATCGAGTGTAGAATTCTTCAACAACATAAAGCAGTAGGTCTTATCATAGCATCCCTGTATTCACACAAAAAAGTTGAGGGCCAGAAAGTTCAAGTGCTAGTCCAAGTTTAATGACAATTATGGCACATGGGTTGGAACAAATGGTCTGGCTTGAGTCTGAGCTCTGAACCGCTAGTCCAGCCCAGTGCTCCCCAAACCCAGGTGAACCTCACCTGGAGTCCTCTTGGAGCTTGTGAAAATATAGATTCCCTGGAGCCATCTTGGACCCCAGATTCTAATTCTGTAGACTTGAGGAGTGTGGAGCTGAGGAATCTGTATTTTTAACAGCAGCCCTAAAGGCATTTTGGAAGCTCAGCTCTAAACTAGAATGCCACTGAAATATGGCAGTTAAAACAAAACTATTCAAAGGTAAAGTTTAATTTCGTTTCCAAATTAACTTGCTGGATCTCTCTAATAATTAGAGTTCTCTGAATGATGGTTCACAATCCTACAAGAAAGAGTGGCTTCTCCATCCTCAGAGGTAGTTGTGAATAATCTGATTGGCTGGAGAATAGTTACCTTTGGGATAGGGGGTAGTGACCCACAGGGTGCATTAGGAGGGGCTTCTGGGGGGAGCTGATAATGTCTGCTTCCTGCTCTGGTTGCTGGTTACAAAGTGTGTGTTCACTTTGTAAAGGTTCATGCAACTGTAACTTATCACCTGTGCACTCTTTTTTGAATGTTTACCCAAAAAAAGTCTGACCACTTGTAGGAGATACTATATGAAAAATCTTTATACTGAGTAGAAGGTTATACTAGGGGTCCAACAGGGTTTTCCTAATTGTACATGTCCAAGAGTTTGCGATTCTAGGATTTGAATTTTCCAAGATGCTATGATTCTTTGAGTCCGTTTCTGTGACCTCAGAAGACTCCCCCTGCCCCAAATCTATAATAGTAATAGCTAACGTTTAGTGAGTTCTTACTATGTGGCAATTACTACACTAAGTCCTTTATGTGCATCAACTTAAACTGTCTTTGCGAGGTAGGCAGCGTTATAAGCCCCTCAGAGAGGCGAAGTGATTCATCCAAGGTCACAGAGGCAGGAAGTGGAAAAGCCAGCACCTGGCTGCAAAGCTCTCACCCCAATCACTACGCCACACCCCTACGCCATCAAGTTCCTACCACTCACCAAGGCCACCAAAGGGTCGAAAATTATGCATTTTGTGGCTTTTTAGATTTGCGTTGGTTGGAAGGACCCAGAGGGCGGGAGATACTGCAGGGACAGGGAGCAGCTCTGGCCTGGGACGCGTGAGCCCACGCGGGCCAGAGCACACACGTGTTGACGTCACCCCATGGCTGGCATGCACGGTCCTGCTCAGCTGTGCCCAGGCCAACTGCTGTGGGCACTGGAGCTGAACAGGAATGTGAGAATTCTCCTCTGTGGGCTCCCTGTCCCAAGCCAGGAGATGGGTAGCTGCCCTTTTCCTGCCACCTCAGCTTGCCTCAGAGGGATTGTTCCAGTCTTGGGGGTGGAAAAAGAAGGGGGCCAGAGGGATTTCTCTCTTCTGCAGGTTCCAAACTTGAAAGTGCATAAGGCATTACCCCTTTCAGAAAGAGATGGATTTTAGAAGATCATTTGTTAATCAGTTGGTAATGGTGGACTAGCAGGTACTGTGTGTGGTCAAAGCAGAGACGAGATGCTAAATCTAATCTGATCTCCTTCCTAAAATTCATCCTTCTCCCCAGAGCCACTTAAACCTAACCAGGGCACTCTTCAGCTTAAACTCTTTCAACAACCCTCTAATACATACAACATAAAAGCCATGCTCCTTGCTTGGCACACAGGCCTTCAATGACTTAGCCCCATTCAACCTCTCAGACCACATGTCCGGTTGTTCTCTGCCCAGAACTCATTCTGCTGTTTTATTTTGGTTTTCACCACTATACCTTTGTGTATGCTATTTTCTCTCCCTGAGATGTCTTTCCCTCTTTTCTTTTCTTGCTTAACTCTTATTCAACCTTCAAAACTGATGCTTGGTGCTGCCTCCTCCAAGAAGTCTTCATCAAACCCATAACTGGGCCAACTATCCATCCTCCAGGCCCCATGGCAGCCTGAGTTTGCCTCTATTCTACCACCTACCTCAAGTCATGATGCCATCTATTTGTGAACCTGACTCCCCCAACCATGAGTCTTTGGGGGCCTGACACACAGGAGATACTCATTAAGTGTCTATTGAGAGGGCAGAAGCTGTGTGACTTCAAGAAAGTGGCTTAACTTTTCTGGGTCTTTATTCTTCTCCACACGGAAAACAATAATAGCAACAACAACAAAAAGAATGGGTAGTAGGTAATCATGGTTGACCTGCAGGACAGCTGTGCAGCATTAAAGAGAAGGAATGGGGGAAGCTGTCTAACCTGGCCCCAGGCACACAGAGGGGCTCAGGAAATGAGAGTTCTTTCACAGCTTAAAGCCCACGTTCACAAATGGCTTGCCAACAAGGGTACACCTACCCATGGCACCATCACAAATTGGCTGTGGGCTTTAGGCAAATAATTCAAAATCTATGATTTCATCTGTAAAATGAGACCAGTAATTCTTGAAAGGAAACTTCAGGAATCTCCTAAGGATGCTTCCTGTTGTGCAGTTACAGGTACATGCTGACTCACTGGCCATAGCAATGGGTGATACGTAGACATGTGTGTATATGTATGTGTATGTGTGAGTATATTGGTGGGTGTGGGGG
>JAKSZT010010581.1:11663113-11786067 GCA_026826555.1 Tolypeutes matacus
TGGGTGTGGGGGGAGGGGGTCTGATGGATAGGTTTATGTCCCCCACATGACAGTTTACAGTCTAGGGATCAACCTTGTTGCTGATCTCACATTGTCTCCAGGGAATATGGGGGTGATTCACCAGCCTCCAAGACCACCCATGCGGGAAATAGAACCCTAAGTAGGGTAGGCAGAGAGAGGCAGAGGAAAGTCAAAAGATGCGGGTAGGTGGCTGTGGCTCAAGCAATTGAGCTCCCATTTACCATATGGAGGACCCGGGTTGGATTCCCAGGACCTCCTGGTAAAAAAAGAAAAAAGACATCTCAGACCTGCGGGGCATGGAGGGGCGTGGAGAGGTGCAGCACGATGACACAACCAGATAGAAAAGGAGAAAAAAAGATGTAGGTAGGGGAGCTGATGTGGCTCAATGATTGAGCACTGGCTGCCCACATGGGAGGTCCCGGGTTTGGTTCCCAGTGCCTCCTAAAAACAAAACAACAACAATAAAATAAACAACAAGCTAACAAATGAAAAAACCAACTCAGAGGAGCTGATGTGGCTCAGTGGTTGAGCACTGGCTTCCCACATACGAGGTCCTGGGTTCAATCCCGAGCCCTGGTACCTCAAAAAAAAAAAAAAAGAAAGAAAGAAAAAAGAAAAGATACGGGTAGTGGCCTGCCTTCCCCACTTACTGTGTGACCTCAATCTAGTTACCTGCCTTCTCTGGTGGGGTCTCATTTGTCACTGTCTGTCTTGTTCAGTAGGCTTTCAGGATCCTCCATGCTCTGGACTTTGTATATGACTAGATTGGGGCTAATATTTAGCCTCTCTAACCTGCAGTTCTCATCTATGAATTAGAGATGAAGACTCACTCATTCATTCAACAAATGAATGAGTTTCTGTTATGTGCCAGACACCGTACCAAACATGGGAGCCAGAGCTGTGAGCACATCAGATCCCAGGCTTACATTCTAGTAGGAGGGACAAGATCAACAAACATTACTCAAATAATTAATAACTATACTTATGATAAGTCTTAGGAAGAGAAACTTCAAGGTGCTGTGAGATGATATCCATTTCAGGAGCCAATTAATTGATGACTGTGAGCATAATATGGTCCTGTATATTACTTGCATTACCTCAATTCTCTGAGGAAAGGGTTCTTATTAGCCCCATTTTTCAAATGAGAAGACTGAGGCTTAGAGAAGTTGAGGCCCAAGTCACACAACTAATAATGGAGCATATCCAGGATTTGGAGTTACACTTTTCTTTGTAAATCTGTCTATACACCTCCATATAAATATAAGCATTTATATCATTAGTCATAGAAATAGTGGTTTTGAGTTTCTGAGTTAACTCAGCCCATGCAAGGGTCCCAGGAACCAGAAAAGGCTTCCAAAGTCTATGCCCATCCCATACTAAGAGGCAACCAAAAGGTAGGACCCATTAAGGGGTCACAGGAAGGTCCCCTGACCTTACTAACCCCATGGGTCTCCCAAGCACACATTGGTTTTCTCTAAGACTTAGAATCTGCCCCATGGCCTCTAGCACCTGCCCTGCCTGGCCACAGCAGTGCCGCCGTATCCTGACATGGGGAAGGAGAATTCACAGCCAAGGTAAGTCCAGTTGCACCCAGGGCAGAGGATGCAGGCAGACCCTCCCTGTGGAAAGCATGGCACCACTGGCACGTGGGGGCTGGAGAACATCAGTGTCCTTCTGGGTCTGGTTCTCAAGTCCTTGAAGATCACTAGGAGTCATAGAATCACAGAAGGGAGTTCCAGAAGGGACCTCGACTCACTTTTGGTCCTATCCCCTCACTCCCCATTTTACAGATAAGGAAACAGAGGCCTAGGGAGCAGGTGGCAGAGGAGGCACCTGGCTGACCCCAGGCCCCATTGTTTCACTCCATCAGTCCAGCCAACATCATGGACTCAGCACCTCCCTGCAAGAAGTGTAACATGCTCCATGGAGGGCCCTGGGGGAACACCCAAGCTTGTCTCTTTTTGGCTGGGGGACACCATGTCCCTCAACTGAAAAATGGAGACCACCGCTCCTACTCTGTGTACCCAACAGGGCTGTTGGGCTGAGTCGACTAAGAAAAGATCTTACTACTAATCCAACCACTTTCATTTTATAGGGAAGTGTACTGTCCTAGCTCACGCAGCCTGAGAGCCACAGAGGCATGACTAATGCAGTTCTCTTTTCACCCTGCCACACCGCCTGGCTTTGAAAACTCAAAATGTTCAGAGACCACGCATACTTAGCACCGTCCTGGAACACAGGAAGCGTTCGACACGCATTAGCTCTAACACGATGAGCTGTGTCATACACGGAGGGCACTGTTAACCGGCCCCAGCCTTCCTATCTGTAAAATAGGGCTCTGACATCCTGAGTCAGGTTCTCCACCTCACTCCTCTCCTACGAGCCATCCACTTCAGAGTGTGGCCAGGGACAGAGGCAGCCTTTCTGAGCCCTTGGCAAACCTCGGCTGGCCTCGCTGCTCCCACACTGGGACAAGCAGCACCCCATCTCCCATGCCCAGGGCTGTGGGGGGCGGGGGCTGAACTTTGGCCCAGTGGCTCCTCTAGTGTTCTATTTTGGCTCCCCTGCCTCAAAGGTAGGCATCAGGTTCCTGCTTCCCACCACTCGGCACCAGCCTGGGCCCACCTCAGTTGCCTCTCAGACCCTCAGCCTTTCACAGCCTTGAGGGGCGAGACACACCTCATTTTACAGTCAAGAGAGCCAAGGTTCTACTCTGAGTGCCTCTAAGAGCCACAGCAGATCCGGCGCTGGCCCAGGTTATTTTACTTGCACCGCGGCCCTCCCTCCTCCTCACTGGGTGCCTTTGTCTGCCCCCCTGGACACACACAAGAAGCCTTTCAGTTCTCTGGCCCCAGCACTTGCCCCGGCAACAGCAGAGAAAGTTGCCCGCCCCCTCCCCCCTCCCCCCAACCCTATAGGCTCATCCCCAGAGTGTCCAGGCAAGGGATTTAATTCTTCCAGTTACAGGGGTCCATTTTTCCACACGTGCATAGATGACCTTGCTCTTCCAAGGAGGTCAAAGTCCTAGCCCTGTCCATTCGTGGGTCTCAGTCCCCACCCCTCAGGCTCTGGCTGGCTACAGCCACGGGCTCCATTCAGTACACACAGGTGATCCAAAGACCAGGTGCCTCTGCACTGCCCCCTCCATTCCTGTCCCAGGCATCTCCTGGTTCTTCCCCAACCTTCCTGGAGCCCCCAAAGCCTGCCTGCTCCAGGACAAGTCATGAGAATGGACTAGCTTTGCAGCCCCTCCCCCATCTTCCCGTCACAGGCAGTCCTTACCTGTGCCCTTCAGGTAGGGGAGGGTGCCCCAGGGTGGGCTGTTGGGCCTGAGCCCTTTTCACAAGGGCCAGGCTGACACGCTCGGGTGGGAGGTGCAGAGTCGCGTGAGCAGGAAGGCGCACAGTCCAAAGAGGCTGCCGAGAAAGTTAGAGTAGGTGTGTCCCAGCCCAGGAGGAGGAGGGAAAAAGAGGTGGGGAGAATTGAGGCGGATCATCCCCTCCTGCCAGCTTTCTGTCTCACGGAAAGGGAGGGAGAAAGCCAATTGGTTTGTGGCCCAGAACTCACGGTGGGGAATCAAGTCATAGAAAATGACGGCTGGAAGGGAGATAAGAAATCAGGTTCATCTCCACCTCCCTTCTTGGTTTTACAGAGGGATAAACTGAGGCCTTAGAGAGGTGGTACTTGCCCAAGGTTGCACAGAGACCACGAGGGAACAGGAAGTGATCCCAGGTCATATACTTTTCAGGCCAGTTTTCTCTCCACCTCCACCCTCCAAATCACAGACTCACAGTCTGAGCCTTCACCGCCTGCTCCAAAAGTAAGATCATATAAAATACATGCCTAAACCTTTGGAGCCATAAAGAACAGGTTTGAGATCCTGATGCTACCATTTCCTAGCTTGGTAACCTTGAGTGAGTTTCTTAATCTGAGCCTCAATTTCCTATTTGAAAAGATGGAGACAGAAATAGCCCCTACCTCACAGATTTGGGATGAAGATTATACGAGATAAGGGATGATAAAAGACACTTAGCAGAGAAAGCCCATAAAAGGTAATTCTCAGGGGTTTAGCTATGACTCCCTTGGTAAGTGACAACCTCTCCAAGTTTTGGCTTCCTCATCTGTAAAATGGGGGTAAACCAGAATACTTACTTCATAAGTTTGTGCAGATTCATGAGATAATGTGTGTAAAGTGCAAAGCACAGTGCCTGGCAACCCACAGGAATGCAAGCCACATTAGCTTTGATACATTTTATGAGGCGCCTCTGCTCTGGGGGCAGAGGAGAGGTGGGGGAGGGGAAATTCAAGAGAAAAGTCTTCGGAGTCGGTGCCCCTTGGAGATGGCCGCATTGCAGCCTGGGCATGGCTACAGAATGGAAGGCGCTTCTGTGCTTCTGTGAATGTCCTGTGTGAAGAACTTGGGGCAAGTCCGCGGCCATCCCTGGCCCTCAGTTTGGTCCTTGAAATAACGAAGGGGGTGAATCAGACCCGTTGCTCTTGACGTGTGGTCCCTGGGGCAGCAGCATTAGCATCACCTGGAACTTAGTTGGAAATGTCAGTTCTCAGGCCCCAACCCAGTCCTGCTATATCAGAAGTCCAAGCAGTGGGACCTAGGAATCTGTTTGAACAAGCCCCCAGCGGATTCTGACAAATTTGAAGCCCACTGATCTAGACTAACTCAAGAGCCCTTCCTGATGTCATGGTCTGTCAATCCATGATGCCCCAGGAGATCAAAGCCTTGCTGCCTCCATTTCTATGTCTGTGTCCCACTCCCATTGCCAGGCTCAGGCTGAGTAGGCTGCTGGCTGAAATCAGCAAACAGAGGGCAAAATGTTTTTTCTAAGTGGTGGTTCTCAGTGATTCTTAACTCTGGCTTCACATTGGAATCACCTAATGCTTGGTCTACCTCTTCCCCTACCCCAAAGATTGGTGGGGAAAGGGGTCAGCCAGGTAGAGAACAAGTGTCTTAAGGGAAGGAAAGAAAAGTTAGATGGGAATTAGCCTTCCTCTCCCCCACTGCCACCTGTTTTAGTCCTAAAATACATTCATTTTCTCGTTTCGTGTATGTGCACACAGGCTAGGCCCTATACCTCCCCTCTTGCAGGTACTGGACTAGGCACTGGGGACATGGAGGTAAATGGAATCGTACCTGTCCCACAGAGCCAGAAATGACTCTGCATCAACCCTGTCCCATCCCCTCCTTTCCTCCCGGGGCTCAAAGCCCCTCTTCAGCATCCCTGGCAAATGATCATATTTTTATTTGCAGACCTCTAATTACAGGGAGCTTATTGACTCTTCTAGAAGTCAGTTTGGACTGTTAGCAATTCTACCTGATGTTCAGCTTAGCAGCAATCCTGGAACTTGTGAATAAACAAGAATTATTTATACCATTGGTTATTATATTATATTTTATTGTATTTATTATTCTATTATACTATTATTATAAGCTATGTGATTCAAGGCAAATGACTTAATTTCACCGTCTCCATTTCCTCGTTTGTTAAATGGGGTCATAACTGTTGAGGCAACTCGAAACAGCTCTTCTTCCCCTGTCATGTGACAAAAACTGAGGGTTGGACAACTGGGTTCCTTGGCTAGGGTTTGGTTGTCTAGAAGTTCGGGCTGGATCCTATGCATAAGTGGTCATGTTGCTTAAAGAGGAGTGGCGATGGCCTTGGCTATCGTCCAGCTCTCGGTGAGCTGTTCCTTCAGAGAGCTGCCACAGCCACTGTAAGCCATGTCCTCAGGGATCTGTCAACAGCATCAGCAATGACCCCGGGCACCAAGCAGGCTGCAGTGGGTGGTTCCCAAGATGTCCAGTAGGAATCTCCAAGGCCTCCCTCCTACAGTCTGTCTTGGCCCTGGATGAGGGGCCTAGGGATTTGCAGCATGAGGGGAGCTGCTGTGGTCTGCTCTTGGAGGAAATGCTAACCTGAGCAATTATCCATTTGGCTGATTGCTGCCCAAGACTGAGTCTGGGCCGATTAATCATTAACCGGGCGGAGGGTGGCCGGGTGGCTTCCGAGCCCTTTGACTAGTCATGTGCAGAGGGGCAGTCGACTATCTCCCTTCGGGGCCCCCCATGCCGGCCAAGGCTGGGCTCCAGCCTGTCCAGTGCAGGGACTGCCTGTACCTTGGGGGTGGGGGGACATGGGAATCAGGATGGAAGGCGGAACCCCATAACGCTACTGAGGTTGATTCCTTCCTCTCCAGCTCCCCTGTTGCTCTCCTAACCTGGGCCCTGGTTCTTCTCCCTGCCTGCCTCAGGACTTTTTGGTCTGTCTTCTGGTCTCCAGCCTCCCATGCGCCAGGGAAATTGTACTCATTCCTGAGCTGCTGCTCACAGCTTCCTGGACACCTCAAATTCCCTCTCTGCCTGCTGAGGTACAGCCCAAATGCCACCTTCCCTCTGTGAGCTCCCCGGACCATGCACCTGACCTGAGCTAGAAATAAGAATAGTAGTAATAGCTAATCTCTGTCAGGCACTGCGCTCAGCACTCTGCAGGGATTATCTTATTTCTCTGAACACCACAATGGATTAGTCCCCATTTTTCAGATAAAGAAACTGAAGCTCAGAAAGGCTTTAATTACTTGCCCAAGCTCACTGGTCTAGACTGAGCTAGGTTTCAAGCCCCAATCTGATCTGACTGAAGCCCATAACCACTGGACGGGACTGCTCTAGAGCTCTCCTTCCTCCCCACAGCCCTCTGTGTGACCCTGCTTTGTGTTTTATTATGTGTGTACCTCTCTTCACTTCGATCCCTGTCCCACTCTGCTTTAAGCTCCTCAGCGATTGATCTGTGTCATACTCAGTGGTCTCAACCCTGGCTGCACATTGGCATCAGCTGGGGAGCTTTTACAAATCCCAATACCCAGGTCCCACTCCAGACCAAAGACATAAGATCCTCTGGGCATGGAACCTGGACATCAGAGTTTTCTAGCATAGTGCCAGGCACGTTATAGGCATTCAGGAGAATTACATATGGTTCTTAATCTTCTGTCTGACCTCCGTTTCCCTATTTCAATAATGCAGGTATTGAATTCTGTTCTGACATCTGAAAGTTGTCATATTCTTTACCAGGATGCTGTAGGCATCTACCTAGAATATAGTCGCTGTCCTCTCCCCGTCTGTGCCTGGGGAGAGCTGTATTATCCCCTGTGGACTGGGCAACCTCTTTTTTTCTCAATCATAGGCTTTTCTTTCTAGAGCAATACAGCCACATTCACTCTGTGACCGAACACAACTGTAACCTGGTGGGCAAATTCCAAGGCGACCATAAAGTCTGGAAGCATAGATACTATGTCTTTATTTTTGTTTTTATAGACTAAACCCCCTGAAGTCCTTCTTCGGGGGAAGGCTAAAGGCTCAGGTTTTGTCAGTGAAAATCATAGGTACAGACATCAGAAGCAGCACATCACAGATAGATGTGTCACGTTGGGTGACCCACTGTCCTGGTTTGCGTGAGACTGAGGGGTTTCCCAGGATGCAGCACTTTCAGTGCTAAAACTGGGACAGTCCCAGGAAAACCAGGATGGTTGGTCACCCTGTTGAGGAAAACGCTACGTTCATGCACCACATTTGTTGCATTTACAGAGTAGGTGCCGAGTGAGTTTGTGCCACTTTAGAAGACCAGGCTCAAAATGTAATAAAACAAATAGAAAACAAACAAACGAACAAAGAAGGTCAGGCTCAAGGAAAGATTCACCTCATTTGGGAACAGTTGGTTGATGGGCTGGTTACACTGAGACAATCTATTCAGTGAACATGAAATGCAAACTGTCATGTCCAGGGCTGGGGTCCCTTTCTCCCTGGGGAGACAGGTATAGAGTAGAGACCCCGAAGCCTGGTCTGTGGACCTGCAGATAGGAAAGGGTCCAGAGGCTGGGCTGTCAAAGGGATATGATGCCTTTAAGGAAGATGAAGTCATCGGGGCATGAGGCCACCTGGATCCTTGAGAGCTGCAGCTGAGAGGGAGAAGCAGAAGGAGGAAGGCAGGTGGGCCATGGGGGCCAGGCCTGGGATGTCAGCTCTGCGGCTGACAGACGGGACCCAGCAGGAGTGGGAACAGCCGGCCCTGGCATTGCCTGGGGTGCCCGGGAATGTAATCAAACACTCAGCAGACCTGCTGGCCATGGGCATCTGGGCACCACCGGGCCCTCCAGCTCATCCCGACCCCCAGCCGGCAGTTCTGACAGGCTCCTGCCAGGAGAAGCTACCGGCCTTCTTGGACAGGCCCGTGGGCATGAGCTCATCTGCTGCCAATCAAGATGGCTGGTGCTGGTGGGTGGGGCTCTGGTGCTAAACCTGCCAGAGCTGGGCCTGGCTGCCGCAAGGACCTCAGGCCACCTCGACAGGGAGACTGGGAGGTGGTGAGCCACTCTGTGGACTTAAATAGAACCTCTGATGGGAACCAGTACCCCTCCCATGCCCTATAAACCTCCCATCATCACAAACTACGTTTCAATATCATCTCCCATTTCTCCCCTTCATATAGTAACAACACAATAACAAGAATTTATTGATAACTTAAGTACCAGGCAGAGTGCTAAGGATCATCTCATTTATTCCTCAAGATCTTCTTTATGAGGTCCTGTTATTATTCTCATTTTGCAGAGGAAGAAACTGAGATTCAGGAGGCTTAAGTGGTAGAGCCAGGATTTGAATTAAGTTCATCTAGCTCAAAGTCTGTACTCTAAGCCACTACCCTTATTCTATACTCCAGCCGAATCACAGGACTGCTTCATGGGCATGATACCTGTGCTTAGAAGGGCCTTTCGCTTGGTTCGATGCTCTGTTCTCTTTGTCTTGTAAATCTTAATAACTTTTGACTAAGGGACACCATATTTTTACTTTGCACTGGACCTCACAAATTATCTAGCCAGTTCTGCACATCTGACAGCCTACTGCTCCCCAGCTACAACCCATCAGCCTGGCTTTGCTGGGTCCCTGCCTGGATTGTCCATCTTCCACTACCTATCTGAGCCATCTCAAGATTGCCTGCTCAGGAACTTTTCTCAGTCTCCCCACCCAACTCCCCATGAACAGCTTGGGGGTTCTGTGCCCTCGTGGGCACTTGTCAGGGGAGTGGAACACAGGGAGAAATTTGAATTTGATGTTAGACAGACCTGCATTCACATCCAGGTCTGCATCTTGCAGCTGTGTGGCCTTGAGCAAGTTACTTCACCTCTCTGTGGAGCAGTTTCCTCATCTGCCAAATGGAGGGGATAACAGTTCTTATCTTGGAGGGTTGTTGTGAGGATTAAATAAAGTAATGACTCAGTAAAACACTAAGCACCATACCTGAGGTAAAAAGTGTTAGCACTCTGGATTACTTTGGTGTCTAATTCCATCTGTGAATTTCCCAAAGCTCTTTGCAAAGTGCTAAGGAAAGGTGAGAAGTGCAAAGGAATGGATGAGTGAAAAATTGCTATGGGAGTGCTAAAATGACGATTCCTCAGATGAAGAAATTGAAGCCTAGCAAGATTGCTGGGCCTGCTCTGGGCCACAAGCCCTGCCTCGGGAGCGTGGAGCCTGCTGGGTCACTTCAAAGCTAGCAGGATAGCAGCCCTCAGGGGCAGGAGTATCTTCTCTGCTGTATGAATTCCAGAGGCAGCTCTGGTAGCCCAGACAGCCCTGTTTCCCTCAGACCTTCTGCCCAGGCTAGGAAGAGGCCGGCCCTGAAGGAGGAAGCCCAGGAAACCACAACCTGACAGAACCAGCAGGGATGGGGGCCAGGTCTGCAAAGCAGGGTTTGCTGGGCCACTTGGGGTTCCTCAGCAGCCCAAAGTCTCCCACAGGCCCAGCCTCAGGCCTGGTCTAGGCCCAATGCTCTGGGAGTATTGCTCTGTGGAAAAAGACTCATTGGCTCAGTGATTTTCTAACTTTAGAGTTTATAAGAATCATCAGGTGGGGATGGAAGTAGGGGACCAGGTTTGCTAAAAATGCACATTCCAGGCCCCACTCCCCAGAGAATCTGATTCAGGAAGTCCAAGGAGAAGCCCAGGATTCTGCATTTTAAAATGAGCCTTCAAGTGGTTTCAGGAACAAAACTATGTGGGAGCCACTAAGATGAGGAGGCTGAGGTCAAGAGAGGGAAGGGAATTTTACCAGCAGTCACCCAGCAACTAGGCTGTCAAAATGGGAGCTGTGAGGTTCTCCTCAGATCCCCTGGCCCTGCTGGATAGAGGCAGGACCCTCAGGAGGCAAACTACATGGGTGGGGGAATGCCAGGAAGGGGAGAGGTTCTGAGTCCAGGACAACTCAAAGAAAGGTTTAAGGGGGTCAGATGTGGCTCAACTGGTTGGGCGTCCGTCTCCCATATGGAGGGACCCGGGTTCGATCCCCGGGACCTCCCGGTAAAAAAAAAAAAAAAGGTTTAAAAGATGGGCAGTGCTTGCCTCCAACCTCCCTCACCATTCTTACTCTACTGCCATCCCTGCAGTACCCACCCCTCTTCCCTCAGAGATGCTGATGGCCTAATGTGGGAGCACACATACATAGATAATACTTGGTATATTCTCCTTATAAAATAATAAAACATTACATTTAAAGCTAAAGCCCTCTTTGCTACCACCAGTGCCTTCTCCAAAGGCAACCAATTTAATCATTTTGGTGGATAAACTTCCAGGCCTTGATTTGCATATTTACATTTATACACAAATAAATCAGTAGGAGCTATATAGAATTGGAGTTTTTGGTGGTGGTGGGAGGGTATTAAATAGTATGTTATGAGTCATTCTGCAACTTTTCATTCACCAATGTGTCTTGGGGGTCTTTTCATATCAACCCAAGTGGATCCACCCCAGGTTTCAAGCTCCCAGGTCATTCTGGAGCTCACTAGAGGTTAAGAACCACCAGGCTATGGGGGTCGGATGTGGCTCAACTGGTTGGGCATCTGTCTCCCATATGGAGGGACCCGGGTTCGATCCCTGGGACCTCCCGGTAAAAAAAAAAAAGAACCACCAGGCTTGATAAACTCTTACATCTTATGAGTTTCTGATTTCAACACAGTGTAGGGGTAGGGTCAGCTGGTCTATTTCCCATGAGTGAGAGAAAGTCCAGCCTAATGGGAGTATACTTGGCCCCTGAAGTTGGACTCCACTGCTTAGACATCCCGAATCAAGGGTGTGATCCCACAGGATTGAGCTGGGCCCTCCCACCCCCTTCCCTTACCACCCTCCCACTCTCTCCCTCCCTTGCCAGCTCCTGATCACCCTGATGTCATCCACGAAGAGGGCTGTCTCAGGCCCTCCCTGCCTCCCGGAAGGTGGCTCCCCATGGCTCCGGAAGGGGCCCGACTGGTTTGGTGTGGTGAGGCGGCCCGTGGTTTCCCAATACCTCCTCTCTGGGGATCTTCAGGTACACACCGTCTGGTCGTCTGGGGAACTCAGAGTAGTGACATTGTTTTTACTGTCATCAGCACTCTGCCGCAGCTGTCTCTGGGCTTCCCTCTCCCCATCTGTAAGCTGAGGAGGTGGGACTCACAAATCTCTACACCTAACAAGATCATCTAGCAAGCGAACTTATGCAGAATTTGTTGAATGAATACAAGTCATAAAGTCCCTTCCCACTCCCCAGGACTGTGATTCAAGCCAAACTGTGTGAACCAAATGCTTATTGTGTGTGCAACTCTAGACTGGGAACTGTGGGGGAATGAAACACTGGAAAAGACATGGCCCTTCCCCTGGAGCCTTAACATTACAGAGTTAAGTCTCCAAACATCCAGTCAATAAATATTTCCCTAGAGTCTAACATGGGGCAGGAATGGGGCCCAGTATGGAGGATACAGCATAGAACATGGCAATCAAGGAAGGGCAAAGGAACACTCACAAAGCAATCAGGGAGGAATGTGGGTGAGGAGAGAGACAAGAGGGGATTGTGATCATACAGACTAAGGGTCTGCAAAAAGTTCAGGGGAGAAAACTTTCAATGGGGGCTGGACTAGTCAGGGAAGGTGATGTATGTGAAGAATGAAAGCAGGAGACAGAAATAGAGAATATGTGTGGCACATGGCAGGCTTTGAATGAATGTTTGCCAGATTAAATAGACAGATTGTGATAGAGAACAAATCATAATAAATGGATAGGTAGAAATAGATGAGCTTATTAAATAGATGTCAGGAATAAGCAGGTGAAAGTAAACTAGTGATGCATGGATCGATGGACACATAGATGAATGGATGGATGGATGGATGGATGGATGGATGGATGGATGGATGGATGGATGGATGGAAGAATGGATGGTTGAATGGATGGATGAATGGATGGATGGAATGGATGGATGACAGGTGAATGGGTGGGCAGGCAGAGAGATAGACTGGTAATTTGGTCCAGGATCATTTGAAGAGTGCTGGATTTAGGGTCAGTTGTCCAAGTTTGAATTTGGGCCCTTTTGCTTACTGAGTCTTACCAGCCATGTGACAGGTGCTGTGCTGAAAAAGGGGGTTAATCAGTCTAAGCTGCCACCTACCCCAGGAAATTATGACAATCTCCTGAAATAATGGATGGGAAGCACCCCTGCCTAAAGTTGCATGCAATTGTCAGAGGATAGTGGTTAAAAGCAAATCTAGGGAGCAGATGTGGCTCAAGCAGTTGAGCTCCCACCTCCTACATGGGAGGTCCCAGGTTCATTTCCTGGTGCCTCCTGAAAAAACAAAAATAAACAACAGGCAAAAACAAACAAAAAAACCCACTCAGGGAAGCCAATGTAACTCAGTAGTTGAGCACCTGCTTTCCACATATGAGGTCCTGGGTTCAATCCCCAGCCCCTGACCTAAAAAAAAAAAAGCAAATCTAGGGAAGTGGGTGTAGCTCAAGTGGTTGAGCACCTGCTTCCTGTATACAAGGTCCTGGGTTCAATCACTAGTACCTCCTAAAAAAAAAAAAAAAGCAAATCTAAAAGACTGAGGGATAAATATACACAAATAGGCTCTGACAATGCAAGAGATTCAGAGCTGGTATACAGAGTGACTGAAAGAGGAATAAGACATAGGAGCTGGAATTTATGGTAATCAACAATAGGTCCTACTCCATCAAGTAACGGTTGAGAAAACTGAGGGCCTAACTTGAAAGTACTTGAGGTCAGTGAATGGCTTGCTCACTTTCTTCTCACCATCCAAAACACCCATTCCTCCCTGATACATTCCTCTGCAGTGATGCTTAACTCTGGCTCCCCCTTAAGAGTCACTTTGTTAAACCAGGGTCTGAGTCTGGGTCCCACTTACATCAGAATCACTCAGATGCCTCCTGATACAGATAGATTCTGGGGTCCCACCTCTGTCCTCCAAATCAGAGTAGCTCTAGGTACCCAGTGTGAGGGTTACTGGCTTGGTGCCTTTCACACAGTGATGGCTCAGTACATAATTTGTTAATTTTGCAGCCATTGTTGTTTGCTCAAGTTCGGTGGTTGGTGTCTTGGCAGGGATGAGATTTGAACCCAGCTCTCCTGCTGCCTCTTCCAGTGCCCCTGCCAGTGCCTCCTGCCCAGAGGCAAGGAAATGTCCCAAATGACCTCTCCATGGCCCTGGGCCCTGAGGTTTCAGATTCCTCAGCAGATCCCAGCCCCAACCAGCTCAAATTGCAGATTTTGAGCTAAGCCCACCAGCTTTCCCCAGGCTGCTGCTAGGATCTTCTCAGAACCCAGGGATAAGCGAGGCCTCACTGAGATAAGTGGTTCTATGTGGCTCCTCCCGACTGGCCGCTGTCCAGGTGGAGGCCACACCAATGCCTACTCCCGAGTCCCAGGCATGGAGCCGTGGGGGCTGTGCAGGGGAAGTAGAGCTGCTAATTACCCTCACCCCCAAACCCTGGCATGCTTAAGAGCAATTGTTCTCCTCCCTGGCTGCTCATTGGAATCACATGTGGAGCTTTACAAGTATTGATATCTGAGCCCACCCAAGATTCTGGTTTCATTGGAATGAGGTGCAAGCCTGGGCATAGGGATTGTTAAAACTCCCAGGTGATGTCAATGTGCAGCCAGGATTAGGAAGCAATGCTTAAAGTCATCCCTTTCCCAGGGACTTGCTGTGATTTCCAGTTGGAGTGCCAGGGATAGTCTCCAATTCCCAAATGGAGAAAAAGAGGTTAGAAACGTCGAGCAACGTGCTCCAGAGCACATATTGTGTGAGGTTCTTTGACGGCCACAGAAACCAACCCATTAACTGAAGCAAAGGGGGGATTTAATACATGGCTGTGTATGACGCAGAGAATCAGAGCACTGGGGTCAGGCCCCTCAAAAGACAAGAACGGGGAATGAAAGGGCAATCTGCTCAGGGCATCACCACCAGAAAGATACCGCTCCTTTCTCTGGGTTGGCCCTCTCAAGATTCAGATTCCTGTGAGAGGGGTTTGGGTCCCATGCAGGGCTGACACAGGAGTGAGGCTGACCCCTGTACTTGCACTACACTGACATGTTGTACTTCAGTGCTTGGGCATGTTACTTACCTCTCACCCTAGAGCTGGCCCAGGTCCCACACCTGCACCTTGGTCCGGGATGGAAGGAACCTGGTATGACAGCCTACAGAGACTTTTTTTGTTTTGGGTTTTACTTTTTTAGTGTTGTCTCCTGTACTGAACGGAAGCTCCAGGAGAGGAAGTGCTGTGCGGATCTTGTTCTCCACACTAACCCATGGTCCTCCAGGGGATGTTGATTTGTCTTGAATCGAATGGGAGAGTGGTGGGGAGCAAATTCTGGTGCAGATGTGGAAAGTAAGAGGGTTTATCTTTGAGTACACAACTGACAGTAAATGAGACTGTAAGATGCCAGTTGGTACCAAAAGCAACAAAGTCTACTTCACCTGCCGTAATTGCTCCACTTAATTCATTAAAGGATTATCGCTGAGAATGGGGCGAGGGAGGGGGCCCAACCTGGGAGTTCTGGCAGCCACACAACCTCCTCAGAGGCAGCAGGAGAACTGGGGACCCCAAATGTGGAAACAACCCATCAGGCGTCAGGGAGCTGGGGTGCTAGGCCCAGCTCTGCCCCTGAGTGACTGTGTGGCCTGGGGCAGGTTATCCTCCCCTCTCTGGCTCTGGCTGCTCTTATCTGTGAAAGGAATGAGAATAGGCTAAGGACGGTGATTTCAAAGGATGCTTCAAGGATCCCTAGGGTCCCAAAGAGGGGATCTTAGGGACTGCCTTATGGGAAGGGGCAGCAGAAGGTAGACAGGACAGATAAAACTGGGGTTCTGCTTTTCCTGAGGAGAACATTTTGGGTTTCCGAAAGGAGGTGATATATATAGTGAAAATAAAAATAAGCACAGAGCCCACCCACATTGTTGGGGGGATTACATGTGATAATGTATGCAAAGAGCTCAACTCCATAACCCTACATAGTATTTGTACCTCCATCATACAGATAAGGAAACTGAGGCTTTCAGCAGTTAAATAATCTGTCCAAGGTCAGAGCTGGGGTGCAAACAAATGTAGTCAGGCCCCAGAATCTGCACTTTTAACTGTACTGTGATTAAGAGCACAGATGTTTTGTATTAAGCTGAAAGGGGATTGAGTTCTGACTCCGCCACTAATAGGACCAGACTCCTGGGTTACTGAATGAGATAATGTACATAAGATGCTCAGCACAGTACTTGAATTGTGGTAAAGGCTCAAAAGTTGTTAGCTATCATGACTATGATGACTAGTATTTTAATTTCATGTGAAGACTGATTCCTCTCCTAAATTATGTTTGCAAACGACAATTTCCTTCTTGATGGGAGGGATGATACCGTAGGTGGGCTCCCTTCCCTCTGAAAAGAGCACCTCAGCTTCCCTGGGGTGTTAGGAAATGAGAAAAAGGCCAAGCCTGTGAGATTGTCATAAAGCTCCATTTATTCCATATGAGGACCTGAGGAGGAGAACAATGGAAGGCAGAGGTAGTGTCAGGCGAGGTGGTGTCTGAAAGTATATTAGAAGGACTGTGGGGTGGGCCATGGAAGGCCCTGGGTGCAGAGGGACCCAGGAGGTTCCTGGGAAAGAAGTCTCCCTCAGGAATGGAAGCCAGAACTCGGCCCAAGGCAGGTACTGCTTGTCAGGTAGGGGAAAAGGGTGATTGGGGTACAGCTGAGAGTCCATCACTGAGATGTAGCTAATATTTACTGAATACCTACTCTGTGCTAAGCACTTGATATGCATATCTTATTTAACATTCACTGCAATCTTCTGAATTCCTCCTTGTAATTGTTTAATTGTATAATATAGCATTGCCCAAAAGAAATACCAAAAAGCCATATATGTGATTTTTAACTTTCTAGAAGACACGTTTTAAAAAGTAAAAAGAAACAAGTGATATTCATTTTTTTTTAACTTTTTTTTTTTTTTAAGATTTATTTTTATTTATTTATCACACCCCGTCCCTTGCTGCTTGTGCTCGCTGTCTGCTCTCTGTGTCCATTCGCTGTGCACTCTTCTGTGTCTGCTTGTCTCCTTTTGTTGCATCATCTTCTGTACCAGCTCTCCACAGGCGTGGGCAATCAGCTCTCTGTGGCTCAGGCTAGCTTGCCTTCACCAGGAGGCCCCAGGAATCGAACCCAGAGCTTCCTACATGGTAGACGGGAGCCCAGTCAATTGAGCCACATCCGCTTCCCAATATTCATTTTAATAATATATTTTACTTGATTCAATATATCCAAAATGTTATCATTTCAACATGAAATCAATATTTAAAAGTGTATTAGGGGAGTGGATGTGCCTCAAGTGGTTGAGCGCCTACTTCCCACATGAGAGGTCCTGGGTTCAGTGCCTGGTACCTCCTAAAAAAAAAAAAAAAGCGAACAAATAAAAAAACCAACTCAGGGTTGCCTATGTGTCTCAGTGTTTGAGCGTCAGTTTCCCACATACAGGGTCCCAGGTTCAATCCCCAGACCCAGTACCTCAAAAAAAAAAAAAAAAGGTATTAATGAGACATTTAAATTCTTTTTTTACTAAGTCCTTAAAACCCAGTGAGGGTTACACATGCAACATACCCAGGGTGGGTAAATACACTTACAACATATTTTGACTCAAATGATAAATTTTCATCAGAAATATTGGATCTATATTTAGATTTCATAAAATTTAAAGTTAAAAAAGTAGCTTCACATCCCCAAGTTATTTCAAGCATACTTAAAAGTGTTCCAGTAACCAAACCAAATATTTTTTAAATTTAAATTAATTAAAACTAAATAAAATTTAAAAATCAGTACCTGGGAAGCGGCTGTAGCTCAATCAGTGGGGCTCCCGTTTACTATATGGGAGGCCCCGGGTTCGGTTCCCAGGGCCTCCTGGTGAAGGCAAGCCCGCCCGCACGACGTGGTTAGCTGACCCAGTGAGCACAAGCAGCAAGGGGGGGATAAATGAATAAATAAATAAAATCTTAAAAAAAAAAAAAAATCAGTATCTTACTAGTCAGAGTTCAAATGCTTAATAGCCACAGGTAGTGAGTGACCACTCCTGTTTAGCAACAAGTTCCCTGAGGGCAGTGAGAATGCCAGCTTGTCGACCAGCATGGTGGATTGAATTGGGTACCCCAGTTTGGACATGTTCTTGGTATGCATTCTGGTGGGTGTAGACCCATTGTAAATAAGATCTCTTCAAGTGTAATTTTGGAGAAGGTGTGGCCCCACTGAACGAGGTTGGGTTTTAATCCGGATTGCTAGAGTCCTTTATAAGAAGAGTGAAAGTGGGAGAGACACCAGGAGAGACCTCCATGTGCCTTGCCATGTGACAGAAGAGCCAAGGACCAAGGATTGCCGTCAGCCAGCCCCAGAACGACACAGTCTTTGGGAAGAAAGCCTCACCTTGCTGACGCCTCGATTTTGGACTTCTAACCTCAAAACTGTCAGCCAATGGGAGCAGATGTGGCTCCAGCAGCTGCACACCCGCCCCCCACATGGGAGGTCCTGGGTTCGGTTCCTGGTACCTCCTAAAGAAAACGAGCAGACAAGAAGAAGACAATGAGCAAACAATGAGCAAAACCAAACAAGCAAACAAGGAGCAAAACACACATGAGCACCAACTCAGGGGAGCCAATGTAGCTCAGTCCTTGAGCGTCGGCCTCCTCCATATGAGGTCCTGGCTTCAATCTTCAATCCCCAGTCCCTGTACCTCAAAAAAAACAAACAAACAAACAAACAAAAAAAAAAACAACCATCAGCCAATAAATTCCCATTGCTTAAGCCAACCCATTATATGATATTAGGAAATTAAAAGCACCACTGAATCCCTTGCATTGCATGGGCACATACTAGATATTCAGTAAACATTTATTAAATAAATGCACAAATAGACAAATTAATGAGTAAATTGAACCAATGAACAAAAGTTATTTTCATCCAAGTTTGATAGATAGAGAAGCTGAGATTCAGAAAGGTAAAATAACTAGGCCAAATGCCTAAATCTAGTAAGTGGCAAGGAGGGAATTCAAAGCCAGGTCTGACTCATTCCACAATCTTTTGGCTGCAAGAAACATATGTGGGTATAGGACAGGAAGACAGAAGCCTGGGCCATTGGGCCAAGTACCATCAGGGTGCCCGCAGTGCCCTGCTGGCCTCCCACGGCCCCCCCTTTTGCCCACCCAGCCTCCCTGACCTGCTATGCCAGCTACCTCAGGCCAAGCTGGGGGGTTGCTCCAGGAGCCCAGGGAGGGAAGGCTGTGTGGACACAGTGACAGCCGGCCACCCCAAGCACAGGGACAGAGCTCTGGGCACAGGAAATGGGCACCGGCTGCACAGACAAAGCCCTCATTTGTCTTGAGACTTGCAAGATTAACCTCATATCTGGTCTTAGGTCCAGCGGCTGGCCCAAAACTGGAGAGGGCCAAGAGGAAACTCTAACTTCAGTCACAGGACTTCAGAGCTGGAAAGAGCTGGAGGGGTCACCTCATCCAAAACAGTCACTTTATATATTGGGAAACTGAGGCCCACTAATAGCAAGGACCCATGTAAGGTTGCAAAGTGGATCTCGTAAAAGGAAAGGCCACATCTTAGTTTTCCTATTGCTGATAATGCACCAACTTCCTTCCTCTGACATGATACCAGGTTAGGGTTCTCCTCCAGCCCTGGCCTATCCTTCTGCTAGACACGTAATGCAGGGCCCCAAGTTCTTTGGGGATGTAGCCACAATGCTAGGAAGTTCTGCTAGTTTCATTTTGAGCTTTTCCTGACCCTTTCTCTCTGCCTGCAATGTCTTTTCTCCCTTGCTCTTTTTTACTGCACCCCTCACAGTTTCAGGATGGCTAAATAAAACTTACCTGGGAAGCAGATGTGGCTCAAGTGGTTGGGCATCCATCTACCATATGGGAGGACCCAGGTTCGATCCCTGGGGCCTCCTGGTAAAAAAAAAAAAAAAAAAAGGCAAGCAGGCAAGCTATGTGGATGCGTGGTAAGCCATGCAGCAAGATGATGACACAACAAAAAAAGAGAGACACAGGAGAGAGTCAAGGTGAGACATGCCAGAAACTAGGAACTGAGGTGGCACAAGTGACAGGGTGCCTCTCTCCTACATCGGAGGTCCCTAGGATTGAATCCCAGTGAAGCCTGGAGGAGGAAAATGTGAAGAGAAGGCAAGAAACAGATACAGAAGATCACCCAGCAAATGGACACAGACAGCAAGGGGCAGGTGGGGTGGGGTGGGGAAGAATTCATAGAACTGTACACCAAAAGAAAAAATAATAATAATACTTACCTGTCAAGATTGGGCTCAAATGTCAGTTTCAATGTAGCTTCCTCCTGTCCCACTGAACCTGGGCATCTCCGCTTGCCCCTATTCTATGAGCCCTATTCTATGGCAGCTATTGGACAATGAAGACAACAAAGTGGCTTCAGGAGACCACGAGAGAGCATCGGTGGCTGATGCCCAAGGCTGAGGGAAAGTTGTGGGAGTTAAGAATGGAAAGAAAGGTTGGGGTCAGAGGGGAGAAGGGTGCCCCATTGTATCTGCCTGGAGTGGAAGTCAGATCTGGCCCTGGCTTGGCCTATAACATGGACATTTCTCTCTGGTCCTAACTCGACCCCATTTCCACAGGAATGGAAGACATTGTTTAAGACATGATCCCTGACCTCCCAGAGCTTCAACTCGATGAAGGCACAAAGCAAGAGGACAAATGGAGGGATCTGAGGTCCCATGGTCCCAACACTCCTGCCTTCTCTTCCCACAAGGGGCCAGGGTACTTATACATCTCAGCCCATATTATCAATCACCCAAACCCCTCCCCAGCAAACACCAACACCTAGGCCACTCCTCAGGTCACCCTACAGGTGCACAACTTGCCCTTGGAGGAAGGACCCCAGGCAGAGGCCTGCTGCACAGAACACAAAGCAAGCCGGCTCCTTTGAGCAAGAAATCAAGGTCTTGGGTACCCAGGAATGGGGGGCTCAGGCTTGGGGCAAGCCAGATCCTTGGCTCCACCTAATGGACTCTTCACCTTATGGGGAGGATGCAGCAGGCAGGGCACAGCCCAGTAGGCCCTCTGGGTGCGGGATCCTGACTGTGGACATTCCTTGGGTTTCTGCTGGGTCCCCTCTCTGCCCCTATAGCCAGCTTTCCTTGGGCTGGTTAGGGGATCTCCTTGTGCCCACAGCCATACCTCACAGCCTTCCCTCCTCTGGGCCCATACCTCCTCCTGGGCACTCCCTTGATAGTTACACCCTACCCCCACCAAAATCACCCCATCCTCACCTCGAGTCATGCCCCAACTTGTGCAAACCACAGACCTCTGTTTCCATGCTAAGGAGGATGAGTCAGGGGCAGAATTCAAGGGAAGAGGAAGCTCTGTAGCCTCAGAGAGGGAGTGAATCAGATAGGAGTGGTTTGGATCCTAGGTTCCAGCCTAGACTCAGCAAATACCTGTAAAGTAGGGAGCAGGGGGAGGGACCCAGGCCCGGGTCAGGTAGCCTTTAGAAAAGTCCGCTTTTCCAGGAGAGTGTAGAGGTGTCATCTTCAGTGTTGCAGAGGCTGCAATTTGTTATGGGGGGAGAATGTCAGGATGTGGCAATGCACTCCACGTGTGCACATGTGTGCGTGTGTCTGGGTTTTATGCACATGTCTGTCTCTGACAGTGGCAGATATCTACACACGTGCCTATGTGATTATGCAAATGTGTGTGCAGTGTCTATGTCTCCATGTGTGAATATGCAGGTGACTCGGCCAGTTCTCGTGTGGAGCTGCAGTGTTGGTCTGTCTGTCTTTGTCTGTGTAACTCAGTGCATGCGGAAGGGTAGAAGGGGCCCTTGAGCCTGGCCCATGCCAAATGGTTCCAGGGTCCAGAGTCTTAATTATTACACTTGACTGTTAGCCCCAGAAGGGCAGGGACCACATCCGATTTTCTGACTTTTGTGGGAACATAGTGGACACTCCATACACATTTGTTGAATTAATATTCCAGAGAAGTCTCCACCCTAGCCTAGGTCAAAATGCTTCCTCCGCTTGACCGGACTCCCTGGGAGGCTCCAGAAGTTCCAAAGAGGAGGCCCAGGGTGGGAGAGGAGCTTCAACCAGCTTGGCCCCATTCCTAGCTCCAGGACACAGGCCTTGACTGACCTCTCTACCCCTTAGAAACTTTTGTTCAATAGCCACCTCTGTCCTGGTCAAGAAACAAAGCTTTGAGCCCTGCCATAACCTTTCTGTGTGATCTTGGGCATATTGCTTTCCCTCTCTGCGCCTTGGTTTCCCTACCTGTTAAAAGAGAAGGTTGGGGGGGGGGGGGTGAAGAAAATAAAAATAAAGAATTTTTTTTAAATGAAGAAAATAAAAATAAAGAAATTTTTTTAAAAACGAGCAGGTTGAACTTAAGACATCGAAGGACACACCCAATTTCGGCAGGGTATGGTTTTTACCTTTGGGCCATTTTTTTAGTAGCCCCTGCCCATCTAGACTTCTGATCAATTTAGTTGCCTCTCTCAGATTTTTCTCTCCATCCTTGTGCAAATTCTGCTGACCCCACCTCAGGTAGCAAACAGAGTTTTCAACCAGGTCCTGCTCTTTGGGTCTTGAGACAGTTGTTCTCTGCAGGTGAGTGTCCGTTGGAAACTCCCAGGCATTATATTAAGATCACCTTTCTTAGAAACACATTGTTTGACATTTACAAGCTTGGGAAGGGAACATCTCTGGGAAAAGGTGATGAAGAATGCAGTCCTCTAAGACCTTCACCTTCTGGGGCCTCCAGGGGAGGAAGTATTCTGTGAATTGATTTTTTACAGAGTTGGGGAAGGGGTAGAGGAGAGATATTGTTGGTTAACAGGCTAAAATTTCCTTTTGTTTTAATCATTTCATGTGGGAACCTTCCCTAGATGTGTGAAATGCTTCCCTGCCTTCTCAAATGAGAGGCTAAGCATGATTTCTTCTCTTCTTGATGACTTAGGAATTAAGTTTTAAGACAGTGATGTCCTCAAAGTCTGTAAGGCTATTTGACCCTACCCTGAAAGACCCAAGCTTTTTTTTTTTTTTTTTTTTTTTTTTAATATTTTTATCTTCTCTCATTGACAGTGTCAGCTGTCACATCTTCTCAGGGACCTTTCTCTCTATATTCTTTATGACACTGAATCTGTTTGATAACTACATGTCTATTCCATGTATAAAACAAGCATATCATCTCTGGGCAAGGTGTTCCCCTATGAGTAAAATACATGGTAGAATCCATTGTGACTACTCAGAAACCTTTTTGTTCCAGCATGTATTAGCCGTGCATCCTTGAAAAAGATATTTGATCTTTCTGTGGCTCAGTTTTCAAATCTGTAAAGTGGGACTAATGATAGTATCTGCCTCATAAGATTATTGGATAAACACAAAGGTAATGCAACTAAGGCACTTAAAACAGTGCTGGCAATAGTAGATACTCAATAAATGTTGTTTGTTTTATTCCTAACTATTATTCTTATCTGAGTTTTGGATCAGTGACATTGTTGGACCGCTACCTGAGTTCTGCATGAGTAAAATGACACAATCTCAAAGAACGCTTTTAGTGGCAAATAACAAAATATCCAACTAAAGATGGCTTAAATAAATAGGTGTTTGTTTTATTATATTACAGGAAGCACACATTTAGACAGCAGTTGGCATTTGTTCAATGGCTCAGTGATGTCAGAACTCATGTCCCTGCAAATCTCTTGGCTTCTACCTTATGGTCAGAAGGCGGCTACTGCAGCTCCAGACTTCACATCTACTTTCAAAGTAGGACAAAAAGAGACAGGGTGATATTGGCTATGTCTATCACTTTCGTCAGGAAGGCAATAACTTTCTCAGAAGATTTCCTTTCCCAGCATATTTCTCCTTTTGTTTCACTGTCTAGAACTGAGTCACATGGCTGCAAATGATCCTGAAAAACAAGAAACAGGGATGTCACAATTGGCTTAGATAAAACATCACATCTCTCCTAAGACTAGCCACACTATCTCCCTGCCCCTCCCTCACCCAGGGTTCTGTTAGCAAGAATGAAGGGGGAAATGGATATTGAGTCAGCAGCTAATGTTGGCTATCCCAGTAACTATCATTCTTTTGTCTTAATTAGGACATATTGATTGCAAGTGACAGAAGTCAGAATCAGATGGCTTGAGCAAAAATAAACAGAGAGATGGATTGAAAGAAGCAAGGAAAGGACACAATAAAAGGAACAAATTGACTCTTATTGTTGAGAAGTCCAGGAAATAGTTTGGCTTTAGGTGAGTATAGGAACAAATGTACAAAGTTGGCCAGAGACTGACCTTCTCTACCTTTTGGCTGTTTTCCTTTACATTTGCTTGAGTTTCCAGTAGGTTCTCCTCCTTTGATGGCCCCAGGGACCTCCAAGCTCACATTCTCCCTGGAAGAAAAGAAGGCATCTAGTTCCCTCTGTCACCATCCAAAAGTCTCATGATGAGCCTTGATTGTCTGTGATTGGATCACACACCCATCCCTGCCCTGATCACAGTGACCATAGGAATCTACTGCTGTTATTGGCAAGGCTTGGTCTCATACTGAACTCTGGAGCACAGGTTGGGGTCAGTTGCTGGCTAAAAGTGACAACCAGGGTGGACCGGATACTGCAGGAAAATTGGGTTCTATTACCAGAGGAAAGGGGAATGGATGCAGAGCAGGCATAGAGTTTTGTAGTTTTCAAAGTACTTTCTTCCACTTTCAGGCCCATGAACTAGGAAAAGAAGGGATTCTTGCTGATTTTGCAGTGGACAAAACTGTCTCAGAGAGATGAAATGACTTGCCCCAAAGTCATGCCACTCACAGGTGGTGAAGCTGAATCCTGTGTCTCTGGGAGCCTGGTGCCCACATCACCCCTGGACTGACTGACAACGGGGTGACAGGAGGGACAGTCCAGGAGTCATGGAGCCTTGGAACAAACTAGCCAGAGGGACTGCCAAGAGCCTCTGAGACCGCCTGGTTTCACATGGCCCTGTTTAAACAGATTGGCCTCCATTGTCGTATTAGACCTGAAAACTACCCTGTGTCAGGGCAGACCCAGAAACAGGTCCATTTTACTGAAAGAGAAGAGGTCGGAGGATATTGAAGAGGAAAAGAAACAACTAGCTAAGAAAGACGGCAGAGATAATAAGCGCTGTCATTTCTCCAGAACTTGCTTTGTGCCTGGCCCTGCATTATCTTGTTAATCTCTGGACAGTGCTGTGAGAAAGGCATTTACAGCATTACCATTTTACAGACAGGTAGCTCAGGTTCAGAAAAGTTAAACAACTTTGGCAGGGTCCCACAGCTCCTAAGTAAAGGAACTGCGGCTTGATGCCGGGTCTGTTTAAACAGCTGGGCCCTAAACGGAGGGGCCTCCTTCTTCCACACCAGCCCGCTGATTGGTGAGAACCAACTTGCCTACTCTGTAATCTGAGGGAGTAGTTAAGGGTGCCTAGAGCAACCCCGTAAAAGCAAGGGTGAGGTAGCCCCAAGAAGCATTGGCAAGAAGTCACCTGCCTCCCCAACACCTGAAAAACGCCTCTTTTGCACTCCCAACATTATTTATGCATGACAGCCACAGCCCAAAGGACTCCACAAACTCCAGAGATCATCCCAGGAGAAAGGCCCCGGCCTGAGAATCTGGGAACATGAATTTGAGTCACTCCCTAAGTCGCTATGAGGCCTGAGACATCCGCTCACTGGGCCTCAGTTTCCCCATCTGCAAAAGGAGATGGTTGGACTCAGTGATCTCCAAAGACACTTCTAGCTTCAGCAAGGCCCTCGTTCTCAAGTTCCAAGATTTCTCCACTCCTTGTGGTAGCTTCAGATTTCTTACCTGAGGGAAAAGCTAGGGCAAGTTGCTACAGTTCAACTCTCTCCAAACAGCAGAGAGGGATGGCTGCCAGCCCAGTGTTGAGGCTTACCTAACCCCAGCAAGCTGAGCAAATCCCTGAGAACAAAAGGCGGAGAGGATCAGAAGAGGGAGGGGATTGAGTGACTCCACTCCTTCCTTGCTCTGATTTTAACCCCTTCCATGCTTACCCAAGAAGCAGTAGTGCAGGCAGGGGTGGCAAACACACCCTGGGCATACACAGGCTTCTAGAAGCTGCTCTAGGAGACCAAAGCCAACTTTCCATTAGGGAAGACTTCCAAAAAGCAACCACAGCTGGAGCTGCTATTTGTCCTTCATAGACCCCGACTCAGGGCTTCAGTGGGAAAGGAGCTACAAAGAGCCTGTACCTATCATTTTGCACATCAGGAAGCTGAGGCCCAGAGATGGGAAGGAACTTGTCCCAGATCACTCAGATTCAAACTCCAGGAAAGGACTCTGGACTAGCACAGTGCCAGACACATAGGTGAATAAATAATGTAAATGGCAGGAACCTAGGCCTCTTTGTCTAGTGCTCCTTCCTTTACACCTGATTGCCTTTGGGATTCCTAAATCAGAGTTTCCATCCCAAAATTAGAAGCAGATTGCCAAGGCCTGTCCATAAATTCCTCACTTGAACCTGTAATGACTAATTCTCCCAGGAGTGTGGAATCAAACCCACCATGGCTATTAAACATTTAATACAAAGCCCCAGTGCCTTGAGGCTATGCTTTCTTATTAGCCCCAGAACAGGGTGAAGCCTGCAAACCAGTTAGGCTGGGCCAAGAATGCAAGGGTTGGAGTCCCTTCCCTGAGAAGCTCTCTGGGACAGCACCCTTCCCTGCAGGGAGGATCCTGCCAGACTCTCCTGAATAAGGAATGTCTTTTCCCTGCACCAGCCTTAACAGAAACAAATTAAGGAGCACCCCAGGTGAGAGAATTCCAGATTAATCCAGATTCTCCTAAGTAACCCTCCCCTAAGCATTTCCCCTGTACAAGTGACATTCCACTCTTAGGGTGAAAGGGACTCCTACTCCCAAAGCCTCTGTGAGTGTGTGTGTGTATGTGTGTGTGTGTGACCGGGGAAGCAGGAAGGGTACAACTACTGGTGAATTTTAAGCAACAGGTATATTTTTGAGCTGGAAAAGCAGCCAGGTGACATCAAAATTGGGAGGTTGGGCTCCTGCAGCCAGTGAGAGGTCCAGCAAGTAGGTACTGGGTGACCTGGGGATGGTAGTGGGTGATGTGGCAAAGCAGATTCACCTACGGGGATTGGTTAACGGATGGGACCATTAGACAGCATTTGATTTGTGAGCTCAGGAATGCCTTCTTGGCTCAGCCTACCAGTCTTCCCAGAGGGAGATACAAGCTCCAGGGACTGTGCAGTGATTATAAGTGTCACCATGTGCCTGGCATGTGCTAGCCACCCCTGGGATAAAATGACAAATAAAACCCAGGTGGTTCCTACTCGAGGAGCTTACAGTCCAGTGAAATGTAAAAATTACCCTATTATCATTTCAAATGGGCCTAAATCCAAACACTGAGTTCTTTGGCAAACTAGCATCCCACAGGGATGATAGACCATAGCCACATGCGTCTCCTTTCCTCACAAGCACATCCAGTCCATCCATGAGTGCTGTCGGCTCTGCCCCAAAACATTTGTCCTGGATTCGACCCCTTCTCCCCAGCCCCATGGCTCTGACCTAGTCCCCCAGATAACTCCTTTTCTCTCCTAGATAACTGTTCTTCAGCCTCTTCTCTTGCATCCCTATAGTTTGTCTTCCAAGGAGCAGCCAAAACGGTTGCTCTAAGAGGTAAGTCACTCTCTTCCTAAAGCCCTCCATGGACTTAGCATTGCCCTCTGCATGAAATGCATACTCAGTGCCATGGCCCCTGGATGAGATCATTGTCATCTGCCTCCTGCCCACCAGACATGCTCCCCTGCCACACCGCCCCTTAGGCACAGGCCTTCCTTCTGCTCCTGGAATATGATACACTCATTCCTTCATCAGGGCTCTGCACTTGCTGCTCCTTTGTGGAGTATTTGTCCCCAGCTTCCTGCCCTTCAGGTCTTACCTCCTCATTAAGGCCCTCCTTGGCCTCCCCATCCAAAGCCCCTACCCCCATCACTCATTCTCCATCATATTCCCTTATTTTTACCTTCACAGCACTCATCAGTAACTGAAATTATTTATTTGCTTGTCTATTTGTCTATCAATCTCCCCCCACTAGAATGTATGTCCCTTTAGGGCAGGATTTCTGTCACATTTCTCTCACCCCTCTCCTAGAACCCAGTGCCCAACAGGATCTTTAAAAATCTTTGTGACCTCATCAAATGACCAATAAAATGCTCAGATATAAAATGTCTGTGTTGGAGAAGAATGTAGAGCTGGAATCCGTCTATTCATTTATCTTCTGGTGAGATGCAAATCAGAGAGAGACCAGCACTTTCCCAAAGTTGTACAATCAGGTCATTCATTGATATAAGCTGACACATGGAAGATAAGAAGGAGGTAGCCATATGAGAATATGGTGGGAACAGCTAGTGCAAAGGGCTTGAGGCAGGACCTTTACAGAAAAGTAGCTAGGAGGCCAGTAAGACTAAAGCAAACTGAGGTGGAGAGAGGCTGGAGGTGAGGTGGCCAGGTAAGCAGAACCCAGGGCATGCATATGCAGCTTGGATTTTATTCCCCCCGAAGGAGGATGTGAATTACTTTTTATCCTGTGTAGGATACTCAAAGGGTATGGGATCTGGAAGACCATTCAGACACCTGCTAGAAGCCCAGAGTGAATATCCTGGCCAGAGTTGAGCAAGTCCCATAGGGTATGTTTGCCAGGACATCAAAGGCTCTGGGAGCAGTGGCAACCACCTGTCTGAGTTCCATTTGCAGAGTGAGGATTGCACTCAGCCCAGTTAGTGCAAAAGCCATACTCACTAGGCAATTGCAGCTGCTGTTGCTGGCTAACCATGTGCCAAATTGTTGCAGTTACTCATGCCACAGGCTTTGGACCAATTAAGTGAGCAAAGAGGGTAGTTAATGAGGAGTAAACAATCCAAATGCCCATAATTACACTGAGGGTTTGCCTTAAGGTGTCTAAGCCAGGACGTGGGGGTGGGGGCAGGAGGGAAACTGGGGTCTCCCATTCTGTTCTATGTGGTCTGCACCTATTTTTGGGTTTGTGTGTGTATAGGACACAATGTACATGCAGATTCTAAGGATTTGGGATTAGAACAAAGCACAAGAAAACAAAGTCCCTGCTCTCATGCGGAGGACATCTTAAAGTCAGGGAGACAACCAACAGGTAAACAAAGAAATACATGCTGCATCAGGGTACTAAGTGCTATGAAGAATAGTGACACAGGGTACGGGGACTAGAGAGCTACTGGGGGTCTTAACTGATATAGTGTGTTCAGAAAAGGACTCTCTGGTAAAGTGGCATTTGAGCAGAGACTGCAGGAGTAAGGGAGTCAACCACACAGATACCTGGAGGAAGGGCATGCCACACAGAGGGAAAGTCAGATACGAAGGCCCTGAGATGGGCACCTGCCTGGGTCGGCCAGGGTGGCTGGAGCAGATTGAGTGATATACTGGGATGATTAGGGAGGCGTGCAAGGGCTTGGGGATGGGGGCAGGTTCCAGGTACAGAGAACAGCATGTTCAAAGATCTCAGAAGAAAGACAAGTGCTTTCTGTTTTTCAAAGTATTTGACCTTATTTATCCTCAGAACAACACTGCAAGGATAAGAAGGATAGATTTCTTTTTCCATTTAACAGCTGCTAGGTTTTCTAGCAGTTCAGCCAAGATCCCAGAGGAATATCCTGATTCAGGAGCAGAAATCTGTGGTCAGCCCTACCCTTTCAGGTCAAATTAGAAACTTATTCCTTTTGACAACATGCCACCATGAGCTTCCAAAACGAGATCAGCTCTCAGGCAAGCCTTTGAATGGGTTACAAAACTCAAAGTAAAGCCCATTGAAGCCAATTGGCTAGGCGTGAAGTAGAATGCTCTTTGGTGAATCAGGGTAGAGAATTAACACACACCGCTACGGCTATAGCAGTTTAATCAAAGTGGCTGGAAAACGTGGCTCTCAGTTTTTGAAAAAACCTTTGTAGAAACACTGAGAGTTAGAATCATGCTTGTGTCAGATCGTAACAATATTTCTGGAATGGAAATATCCTCAAATTTATGTCCTCAGAATTCTTTCATGAAATGAATAACAAAATGTGGTATATCCATAGAGTGGGGTATTATTTAGCCATAAAAAGGTAGGAAGTACTGATACATGCAACACGGATGAATCTTGAAGATATCATGCTGAGTGAAGCCAGTCATAAAAGGCCACATATTATATGATTCCATTCACATGAAATGTCCAGAGTGGGGAAATATAGACAGAAAGCAGATTGATGGTTGCCAGGAGATAGGAAGAATGTGGTGTGATGGCTGAAGGGTATGAGCTTCTTTTTGAGGTGATGAAAATATTCTAAAATTGACCATGGTGATGGTTGCATTTATCTGTGAATACACTAAAACTCATTAAACGGTACACTTTAAATGGTTGAATGATATGGTTTGTGAATTATATCTCAGTAAGGCTGTTAAAAAATTCTAACAAATTTACCTCAGAATTCCAGTTAAAGAGAACAATCTCAGACATGATATAAAAATTAAATCAAGAATGCTATCCAAGGACACATAACAGATTTTGAAAAAGTTTTCACAAATTTTTCTCCAGATCTGCCATATTTGGCTTTTGATTCCATACCAACAGTGTTTATCTGACGCCTAATTTTATCATCACCACTTTCATTATTCAAGTTTCTATTTGTCACCATATCGAGTGAAAGATGGGCTGTCACCAAATTTGGAGGGAATGTTAGTCATCATCTTGTATAAATGATAGGCTATATAAAAAAGAGAAAAATAAACAACAACAAATGAACAAAAACGATAAGCTATAGGAAACAAAATTTATTTTCCAGGGCTCGGGTAGAGGGCATCTCAAAATGCAAGAGTTATCTTTGATGGCAGAGGGGCTACTGATCAAGGAAGACATGCCCCAGCCCTCTGGAAGCTGTAGAAAGAGAAACTCAAAGAAATATTTAAATTTTAAGTCCCATATTGCAAGCCACAGGGAAGATGCTCTGAGTCACAGGCATTGATTTGTGATGGAGCTGGTTCTCACTTGGCTACTCCAAGCAGCATAATCCAGGGATCTATTTATTTAATAATGTTAATGATCCTGGCAAGCCACACCAGGGCCACACCTCAAATATGCCGCCCATGGAGTATTGTCATCCGTGTCAGAGTGATTGGGGAGCATTTCCATTAGTGTGGTGCAGTGGTTCTCAAGCTTTTTGGTCTCAGGACCCCTTTATGCTCTTACCTTATTCGATATTAAATCTGAGAAAAACATTTCAAATATTCATTTATTAATTTGTTTTAAAACAGGAAATCCATTACACGTTCACATGAAATATTTTTATGAAAATTGGCTATGTTTTCAAAATTAAAAAAAATAGTGAAAAGAGTGACATTATTTTGCACTTGTTGCAAACCTATTTAAGAGACATCTGCTTGTTTTGCTATCACAGGTCATGCAGCCTCTGGAAAACTCCACTGTGCACTCATGAGAGAATGAGATTGAAAAGGGCTTACTAGGGGTCGGATGTGGCTCAACTGGTTGGGCGTCCATCTCCCATATGGAGGGACCCGGGTTCGATCCCCGGGACCTCCCGGTAAAAAAAAAAAAAAGAAAAGGGCTTACTTAATGTCTTCTAAAAATTGTTTTGACTTCATGGACCACCTGCATGGGTCTCTGGGACCACCAGGGGTCCCTAGAGCACACCGTGAGAGTCACTGGTATAGCGGTTAAAGCCAAACTGTTGTTGGGCAAGCCATCCAACCTCTCTGTGTCTCCATTTTCTTGCAGCAGATGTTGATATCATAACTGTTCTCACAGGGCTCTTATAACAGTAAAATCAGTAAAATGACAACATGGATAAAGTGCCTGGAACATAGAAATGGCTTAATAAACACCAACCGTTACAATACATCTCTCAAGAGCAGAGTCCCTGTGTTAATCTACCGCATTCCCCAGAACAGAGCACAGAGTAGGCACTCAGTCGATCTTTCACGAATTATATGAGGGCAAAAATGAACAATGCTCTCATAGAAGAGGGCTTACCAGCCCTGGGACAGAAAAAAGTCTGTTTCCTGTCCCTTAATAATAAGGTAAACAGGTCAGAGAGACCAAGTGACTTGTTGAAGTCATGTGACAAATCCCACCTGGACCTCTGTGACAGCTGAGTACCACCCTCTCCACCCCATGTCTAAGACCTCCTAAGCATGCTTGGAATGGAGATCCCTGCAGTATTTGATTTTGTCCTGATGTGAAATATACCTCATCTGCAGTCTCAAGGGTCAAACTCTGCCCACAGAGGACCTCAGTGGAGGATATCTGACCTGTCTCCTCCCTCCAAAGTGCCATCCAAAAAGCACTTCAGGGTTATAATTACACATTAGGTTATCTGACTATTCACTGCCTCCTGGCCTCCATCAGGGACCCTCTTGATCTCTTGCACGGGCCTGGGATATGGTAGAGGCTCTATAAATATTAGAATGTCTGCTAAATGAAAGAAGGAAAGAATAAATCCATGTCTTTTCAGTGGCAGACAATAGATAATTACGTTCAGGAGTGATGGGAGAGAGAAGAAAAAGATTAAATGTTAAAACAGAAAATAATTGGGTTGTTTGCCTTTTCTCTTGTGGATTTTTTTTTTCCTTTTTTGTATTTACATAATCTAGATTGGAGTTTGTTTTCTTTGTCAGTTTTGCATTAAAAATATATTTTCCCATTAAAAAAGAAAAGAAAACAAAAGGAGTCTGAAGAGTTGAGGCTGAGCCCTGGTTGGGGTCAGCCTTTGAAATATCAGTAATAATCCCCAAAGTGGCTCACAGTGATAGAGAGCTTCCCTGTGCCTGGCACCATGCTAACTCTTTGCGTGAACCAGTCCTCACGACAGCCTTAGCCAGCAGAGTGGTGGTGCTTCTACTTTACAGGTAGGGAAGCCGAATGCTGGACTGACTCACCTGGGATTCCACAGCCAGCAAGTGGCACGGCCACTTAGAAGGCTTAGGGGAGGGAAGCGGCTGTGGCTCAATCAGTAGGGCTCCCGTTTACCATATGGGAGGCCCCGGGTTCCGGTTCCCGGGGCCTCCTGGTGAAGGCAAGCCCACCTGCGCGGCGTGGTTAGCTGACCCAGCAAGCACAAGCAGCAAGGGGGGCATAAATGAATAAATAAATAAAATCTTTATTTTTTTTTTATTTTTATTTTTTTTAAAGATTTATTTATTTATTTATTCATTTATCCCCCCCCCTGCCGCTCGTGCTCGCCGGGTCAGCCAACCACGCCGTGCGGGCGGGCCCGCCCCCACCAGGAGGCCCCGGGAACCGAACCCGGGGCCTCCCATATGGTAAACGGGAGCCCCACTGATTGAGCCACAGCCACTTCCCAAATAAAATCTTTAAAAAAAAAAAAAAAGAAGGCTTAGGGGAGTAGAATGCACACTGGGGAGGGTGGAAGGAGACCAGGACAGGAAGGTGATAGGCCAGGGCACCGGGAGCAGGGGAGTCCTAAGCACAGCCACTAGAAGTTCACTGTCTCAGGACTGGGGACAGGGTAACCAAAGAGAAGTGATGCTGCTTCTTAATTCTGGGACCCGACACTGAGCAGTCGCAGAACCTGAGCACACCTCGTGTTACAAAAGGGAACACCGAGGCTCAGAGAGGGCATAGGCCTCACCCAAGATCACACAGCAAGTTAGAGCCTAGCCCAGCCCCTGTTCCCACTCTGCTGACTCACAGATGCACACACTTCCAGCATGGGCGGGCCCCCCGGAGTCCCAGCTCCCTGTAGAGAAGGTGCATGGGAAGGATCCAAGCAGTGGCCTTTACTCCTGCAGGAAGGAGAGAGCCTTGGGGGCATGACCAGGCCTGCAGCCATCCACCCCTGGGATTCTCCACTGCCCCTCACACCAGAACAAAGCATGGTTAATGAGAGCAAATTACAAGGGCTCTGAGAATGGAAACTGCCCTTTGAGGGCCTGTGGCTGGGGCCTGGGGTGGGATGGGTCCTTCCTGCTCTCAGTCCTCCTGTGCAACCCTCTTTGCCAGGGAACAAGCTGGCACACAATGGTGCTCACGGAAGCAGGGATTATTATAGGTTGTATGGATGGGCTGAGACAAAGCCAGCATGAGGAAAGGTTAAGGTATTGTGCTGTTTGTTTGGCTAAGAAGAGTAAGGTATTTTGAGGGGTGTGTGTACACAGGATGAGGGATAGCTGTAGAGTGAAAATAAGGGAGAGGGTGTTCATTTTCATTTTGGTAGGCAATTATGAGAATGATAAAAGAGAAGAAATATATTTGCTCAGGGATGTATGATAAGAAATCTCGCCACAACCGCACTCAGGACAACCCCCAAGTCCCGAAAAAGCCCCTGTATTTCAACTGCACTTCCCCTCCCTGCCCCGAAAGTGTCCAGTGGCCACCGGCTCCACCTCACTGTTATAATTTCTTCCATTGCTAGAATCACCATATGTGTACAACAGAATACCATTAAGTCCACTCTAGTCCATAGTTCTTCCCCCAATCCTGAGGGGACTGGGATGGTGATGTCCACTCCACCTTCAAGTGAGAGAGGGCTTATATCCCATGGATATGGTGGGTGTGATTATCCTGCCTGCAGCTGCAGGCCCTCTCCATTCCCTGGGATGGCCATTACTCATTGTCATCTCCTCACCAGGTGACTTGGATGAGTCCATTGAGCTGTAGGGTAGGAGTTGCAGCTCCACTGAGATTCCACGCACACCTGGCACATAGGTAGGCCAGAGGCTCCAGTCTCTGGAAGTATACCTAAAAACTCCAGCATCACATATAGGTTTGAATAGAAGGGACTGATGAACCATGTGCAGGGAGGACTTATTTGAGTCCAACTCTGTCACTCTCAGGAGCACAGATTCCAAAATAGAGCCCACTGATAAGGCGTCAGTCTCTGGGGCTATCCCCCCTTATATAGGACCTGGGTGTCTCCAGAGCTCTCAGGAGCCCCTCTGTGTGGGGTGATATGCACTTTGATGTTCTATGAGCTCCTACTGAGGTGTGCGTAAGCGTTACCTCTGGGATGACCTCCCGACTCTCTTTGAAGTCTCTTAGCCACTTGAACTCATTTGTCTTTATCTTTTCCCCCTTTTATTCAAGGTCTTTTTCCAGATGTAGCTCAAGCATTGGGCACCCGCCTACCACATGAGACGGTCCCAGGTTTGGTTCCCAGTGCCTCCTAAAGGATGAGCAAGACAGCAAGCTGATGCAACAGGATGATGCAACAAGGAGACACAATGAAAGACACAACAAGCAGTAAGTGAATGTGACTCAAGCAATTCGGTGTCTCCATTCCACATGGGAGGTCCTGGGTTTGGTTCCTGGTGCCTCCTAAAAAGAAGATAAGCAGACACAAAGAGCATACAGTGAAGAGAGCAGACAGTGAGCACAAACACTGAGGGCAGGGGGAAATAAATAAAAATAAATCTTAAAAAAAAAAAAGAACTCAAAATGGATCAAAAACCAAAATATAAAAGCCAGGACCATAAAACTACTAGAAGAAAATGTAGGGAAACATCTTAAAGACCTTGTGGTAGGTGGTGGTTTCTTGAAACTTAAACCCATAGCATATGCAACAAAAAAATAATAATAAATAGGACCTACTCAAAATTAAACACTTTTGTACCTCACAGGACTTTGTCAAAAAGGTGAAAAGGCAGCCAACTCAATGAAAGAAAATATTTGGAAATCACATATCTGATAAGGGTTTAATATCTATAATATATAAAGAGATGTTACAACTCAACAATAAAAAGATAAATGATCCAATTAAAAAATGGTCAAAAGACCTGAATAAACTGTCCAAGGAAGAAATACAAATGGCAAAAAACATGAAAAAATGTTCAACATCTCTAATGATTAGGGAAATGCAAATCAAAGCTACAATGAGATCATTTCACACCCATCAGAATGGCCACTTAAAAAGACAGAGAACTACAAGTATTGGAAAGGATGTGGAGAGAAAGGAACACTTATTCACTGTTGGTGGGAATGCAGAATGGTACAGCCACTGTGGAGGACTGTTTGGCAGTTCCTAAAGAAGTTGAATATAGACATGCCAAGTGACCCTGCAATACCACTACTGGGTATATACCAGAAGAACTGAGCAGTGACACGAATAGACATCTTCACACCTATATTCACAGCGGTATTATTCACAATTGCCAAAGGTTGGAAACAACCCAGGTGTCCATCAACCGATGAATGGATAAACTGGTGTATTCACACGATGGAATATTATGCAGCTGTAAGAAGAAATGAAGTCATAAAGCATATGACAACATGCATAAACCTAGAGGACATTATGTTGAGTGAAGCAAGCCAGACACAAAAGGACAAATACTGTGTGACTGCGTTACTATGAACTAAATATGTTGTGTAACATATTGTATGATCCTATTTATATAAAATGTAACTATAAATCAATTTATAAAGATGAAATTTCATTAGTGGTTATGTAGGGCTAGGGAAGGCATGCTAAGGGGTATGGAGTTTTTCATTTTGGAGTAATGAAAAATATTCTAAAATTTTTTGTATCCATGAATGCACAACATTGTGATCATATTAAAAAGCCTTTGATTATACACTTTAGATAGATCATATGGTATGTGAATATATCTCAATAAAACTGCTTAATAAATAAAATATATATTTGTGCAAGAATATGCAGAGATAACAGCTATGTACAGCAGGGGAAACATGGAGAGATTGAGAGGTGAAGAATTTTCTTGTTTGTCTGGTTTTTTTTATTATTATTATTGAAATAATGAAAATGCTCTAATAATGATTGAAGTGATGAATGCACAACAATGTAATTATACCAATTACCATTGATTGCACACTTTGGATGAATTGTATGCTTTATTAATATGTATCAATAAAATTGATTTGTTAAAAAAAAGTAGATAAATAAATATGGGGAATAAAAACAGCATGGTATTGGCATAAAGATAGACTCATTGATCAGTGGAATAGAATTGAGAGTCCAGAAATGAACCCTCACCTCTACGGCCAACTGGTTTTTGAGAAACACACCCAGTCCATATTAACAGGACAATGGTGCTGGGAGAACTGGATATCCATAACCAAAAGAATGAAAGAAGACCCCTATCTCACTCCCTATACAAGAATCAACTCAAAATGCATCAAAGACCTAAATATAAAAGCCAGGACCAGAAAACTACAAAGAAAATGTAGGGAAACATCTTCAAGATCTAGTGGTAGGGGGTGGTTTCTTGGATCTTACACCCAGAGCAGGAATGACAAAAGAAAAGATAGATAAATGGGACCTCCTCAAAATTCAACACTTTTGTATCTCAAAGGACTTTGTCAAAAAGGTGAAAAGGCAGCCAACTCAATGGGAAAAAATATTTGGAAATCACATGTCTGATAATATCCATGATATATAAAGAGATGTTACAACTCAACAATAAAAAGACAAATGACCCAATTAAAAAATGAGCAAAAGACTTGATTAGACTTTTGTCCAAAGAAGAAATACAAATGGTGAAAAAACACATGAAAAAATGTTCAACTTCACTAGTGATTAGGGAAATGTAAATAGAAGCTACAATGAGGTATCATTTCACACCTATTAGAATAGCCACTATTAAAAAGACAGAAAACTACAAGTGCTGGAGAGGATGTGGAGAGATAAAAACGTTTATTCACTGTTGGTGGGAATGCAGAATGGTACAGCCACTGTGGAGGACTGTTTGACAGGTCCTAAATAAGCTGAATATAGACTTGTCACGTGACCCTGCAATACCACTACTGGGTATATACCCAGAAGAACTGAGAGCAGTGACACGAACAGACATCTATACACTGGTGAACCTGGAGGACATTATGTATGATTTTTCTATTATGAACTAAATATATTGTGTAATCTCACAGATTTAACTAGATATGGGTCACCAGAAAATAGAATGAGTTTAGAGAATGGAAAGCTGAGGGTTAACTTGTGCAGAATTGGTAAAAATGTTGTGTGTTAATCTTTGGAAATGAATAGAAAAGGTGAAAGCACAACATAATGTTTGTAACTATCAGTGTTATTATATGGGTATGTCAGTGGTTGAAAGGGAAAATCTAAGGTCATGTATATTACTAAAAGGAAAGCTAAAAAATGTAAAACCTCACATGAAATATGAATATGGGTAATATTGCATATACAAGACTTTTACTTTGAAACTGAACAAATGTTATGTATGTTAATGTTATAAGATGTTAATATCAGGCAAAAAAAGCCCCAAACAAACCCACTATACAAAGTGAAAGAAACCAGACACAAAGTACAACGTATTATATGACTCCATTTATATAGAATGTAAATATAAATCAATGTATAAAGATGAAATTAGATTAGTGGTTGTGTAGAGCTGGGGAAGGATAGAGGGATTGAGAGGTGACTGCAAAGGGGTGTGGAGTTTTTCTTTTAGGAATAATGAAATTGTTCTAAAATGTTTTGTGGTGATGAATGCATAACACTGATTATACTAAAAGCCATTGATTAGACACTTTGGATAGATTGTATGGTGTGTGACTATATTTCAATAAAACTGCTTTTAAAAACAAAGAGACAATCTGGAGGAGAAGCTCCAGCACACCCTTAAGCCTCTGAAGAATGATCAGGCTGTGAGCAGCGCATTGTGTCACCCCTGCATCTGATTCACTTTTCTCTCTGTGGCGAGGGGCAGACAGAGTAATAAGCCCTAAAATATATTAAGTTCTTGCTCTGGTGCTAGCACAGTACTGAGAGTTGAGTTGCATACATTAATCCCCACAACAAACCTACAGGGTGGGAATGACCAGATTCCCACATTTTAGTGGCTTAGAACTGTGGTTATCAAAGTGAAGTCTTCGGACCAGCAGCTTCAGCACCACCCAGAAATTGTTGGAAATCAAGCTCCTAGGCCCTTAGAATAAGAAACGAGCTCAAGGCAAGCAGGTGGTAAGACAGGGCTCAGGCCCTGTTCTACCTTCCTCTAATGCTCACACTCTTCCCTCACGCGGCACTGCCGGGTCCTGCAGACCCAAGCTCTTCCCTAGAGGGTTTGGGTAAGTGATCAAGGCATGACAGAGGCTGAAAGGAATTTCAAAAGGAAGCAGATAGGGACGCAAGTGTAGCTCAGTGTCTGAGCACCTGCTTTGGCACATACAAGGTCCTGGGTTCAATCCCCAGTACCTCAAAAAAAAAAAAAAAAAAAAAAGGAAGCACGTAAGCTGCACTCTTTGTAATCACGAAAAGTCAGAAACAGCCTAAATGTCCACTTGTCTGGGACTGGTTAAATAAACCATGGGGCACCCATGTGTTGGAATGCTATGCAGCCGTAGAATAAAATGGGAAAGTTTATGTATGATATGGAATGGTCTCCACATTAAAGTATTAAGTAGTAAAAAGCAAAGTGCAGAGTAATATGTATAGAAAGCTAACACTTGTGTGGAAAAAGGGAAAGAATATGTAAATTAATTTGCTTATACATGAAAAAAAATCTCCTAAAGAGAGTTAAGAACTGGCAACATGGTGATTTTGAGGTGGCTGGTGGGGTGGGGAGGTAAGAGGGGGACTCTTCAAATGCCCTTTGGACCTTTTGTGTGAATTACCTACTCAAATGATAAATATAATGCAATTTAAACTTAAAAAGAAAGGGGGCATTGTGCATGATTTTTCTGTAAACCTATAACTTCTCAAATAATAAAAGAAGAAGAAGGAGGAGGAGGAAGAGAAGGAGATAGGAGAAAGAAGAGGAGGAGGAGGAGGAGGAGGAAGGGGGCAAATGAGGGAATGTGGAGAGGGAGAAGAGATAGGAACCAGGAAGTTTTGAGAGTTTATAAAATAGTGCCAAGAGGCACAGGGCTAAATTATTTACAAAGCATATTTCCTTCAATCTCCTCAACAACCCCATGAGGTAGTTACTCTTATCATCCCCATTTTGTTGATATGAAAACAGAGTTACAGATAGGTTAAGTGACTTCCCCTGAGTCACAGAGCTAATTAGTGGCAGAGCTGGGAATTGAGCCCAGGTCTGTGTGACTCCAGACCCAGCCTCTAAATCACTGTATTATTTTACATGGATGAGTTCATTGAATTTTCCCAACAATGCTTTGGAAGATGTTATTATTTCCCCCTTTATAAATAAAGCAATTAGTGTCCCAGAGAGATTCAGTTACTTGCCCAAGGTCACATAGCTAAAGCATGGCAGACCAGAAAGAGAATCCCTAGAAAGGATATTCAAAGGTGGAGTCCTGCAGATCTAAGTGCCCAGCAGAAGGGAATCCTGCTCAATAAGCTACAGGTAAAAAGCTGTAATTTCCAAGTTCAAAAAGGCAGGGATGGGAAGTGGCTGTGGCTCAATCAGTAGGGCTCCCGTTTACCATATGGGAGGCCCCGGGTTCGGTTCCTGGGGCCTCCTGGTGAAGGCAAGCCCGCCTGCACGGTGTGGTTAGCTGACCCAGCGAGCACAAGCAGCAAGGGGGGGATAAATGAATAAATAAATAAAATCTTTAAAAAAAAAAAAAAAGGCAGGGACAATGTCCATTGTGTTGACAGTTTCCCCAATTCCTGGCCCAGTGCCTGGTGTGTGCTGAGCATCTGAAATTTTTGGAAAAAAAAGAGGGAAGAAAGAAGAGCAGTGCTGATGAATGATCACCATGGAAGGGTAGTTGGAAGTCAGCTGGGCAAACTGAAGCCTAGAGATGGGAAGGGAATTGCTTAAACTGATACCTTGGAAATTGTCCTGATTTCCTTCTGTCTCCCTACTGGGGATGGAAGGAGACAAGTATTGGCCATTTTTATTCGGTTAGGAGGAAATAAGACATCTCAAGTTTAGGTCCAGTGGGGAGAAGGGTCCCTCAGCAGCTGTGAGATATTAGGGAGGCAGTGGTGTCACCAAGAAGTCCAAAAGAAGGCAGCTGAGATTTAGTTGAAAGGCCAGTGGATTAGAAATTAGGGAGCTGGGTTATAGTTCCAGCTCTACCTCTAACTAGCAGTGTGATCTGGACAAGTCACTTCACCTCTTTGGCCCTCAGTGTCTTCATCAATAGACAGCAGGATTATTATGAAGTCCAAATGAGAATGCATAAGAAAGCGTGTTAAAAAGCAAAATATAGGGAGCCGTTGAAGCTTGGTGGTTGAGTACTAGCTTCCCACATACAAGGTCCTGGATTCAATCGCCAGCCCTGGTACCTCAAAAAAACAAAGTGAGGGGGGGAGCAAAATGTAGATGTGGAGGATTATTAAGGACAAAAAGAAGTACTAGTGACAAATGGTGTACGCGAGACAACTTGCTTGACACCGTGAGAAACAGTTATTCTTTTAATAGCAAACTAGTGAGGAGCTGAATCCTCCCTCACTTATTAAAGAGGAGTTAGGGGAAGCGGCTGTGGCTCAATCAGTGGGGCTCCCGTTTACCATATGGGAGACCCCGGGTTCGGTTCCCGGGGCCTCCTGGTGAAGGCAAGCCCGCCCGCACGGCGTGGTTAGCTGACCCAGCGAGCACAAGCAGCAAGGGGAGGATGAATGAATAAATAAAAATAAAATTAAAAAAAAAAAAAGAGGAGTTAACTTCTAATCTCTTTTCTGACCTCCCTCCCCCCCAGGGAAGCACTTACCACATTCATTGCTTAATTGTCTACCTCCCTCACTAACAGCTAGTTGAGGACAGTGACTATGCAGAATTAATTACTTAATCTTTAAACCTAAGACATAGTGGTAGTGAAAGATGGATGGATGGATGGATGGATGGATGGATGGATGGATGGATAGATGGACAATTGAATATTTTCAGAACACAAAGGAAGGATAAGTTAATTCTGATTCTGATAAGAACACTTCTTAGAGAAGGTACACTTGGATGAGCCTTAAAAAATGTATAAGATTTCAGCAGGATAAGAAGATGATGTCTAAGAGGAAGAAGTCATTTTGGGAACTGAGGACAGCCTGAGCTAGGTAGTAGGGGCAGGAAGGCTCAAGGTATTTATCATTGATGGTTAGTGATCTGGGGATGATGAAGCATAGGGGCTGAGGGCTGAGATGCAAATGGAAAGGTAGGTTTGAACCAGGCTCTGGTAGGCCTTGAAGGTAGGGCAAAGTTATCTGGATTCTTCTATCCTGTAGGCACTGGGACACCATGAATTTTTGCAAGAGAGGACTGACTGGTGCTGTCTTGTGCTTGCTGGTGGCATGTAAAAGGAGGGCACCAGCCCAGGCTCAGACTCGGAGAGGATATCTCACCATTCGTGGCTCTCTGCTGGCCCTTCCTGCAGAACTGCACAGAAGCAGGGTAAGAAGGGCTTCTAGTCAGGCTGGGCAGCTGCATACGAGCACCTTTGTCTCTCCAAAGTACTCTGGGGAGGGATAAAAGAGGAGCCTCTGACAGGGTAGTCCTCCCCAAAAGTAATGGCCTTAGACATCAAGACTCCTAGGCCTTCTACTGGGTGTAAGCCCTCCCCATTGCCAGAAGGACATTCAACAGGGCTGCCCCAGTTGTTAGGAAATGCCTTGGCTCAGGGTTGAAGTCCCTGCTTGTCCAAGCACCATGCAACTTGAGCTAGTCTTTGCCCCTCTCTCAGGGGCCCTGTATTGCACAATTGCACAAAGTAACACCTAACATAGAATACAGTGAAGTGGTACCCCCTGGAAGTTGTGCAACCCAGCAGTCCTGCCTCAGATCTGTTTCCTCCACTGTACCAAAGGTGGGATGGAGACAGGTATGGCTCATCTCTCAGGGCTATTCCTGGTCTTACTTGTAGGAGTCTGAACAGAAGTGGGGCTTTGGCGATGGAAGGAAGGAGGTAGCCAGCACCTTTGCCTCATGCCAGAGATGGTGATCAAGAAGGTCTGGGAACCAGTGGGTGGTCAGCCCAGATAGCAATGTGACTTGCTCTTGCCAAAGTCAGAACTGGATCTGCATCCCTTTACCTACCCCTTCTCCGCTTTACAGCCGTGTGTATGAACCACCCTCTCTAGCCAGGCTTCTACAGGAATAAACTGGGAGAACACTTCATACCTCATAAAGCCATTGTGAGCATTAAAAGAAATACTGCACATTAAGTGCTTAGCAGAGTGCCTAGCCCAAAATAACAGCTTGATAAGCATGAGCCTTCATCCCTATTTTTGTTTTATTTTGTAAAGCAACTTCAAGGTACCTGCTCTGGGTCATTGTCACTTTTACTTGCCTTAAGACCACAGTAAGGCCCAGGCAGGATGGCCACAGAGCAGAACTCAGATGTCTACTTGAGAAAAGCAGGAAAAGGGCTCTGGGGGGTGAGGAAAAGAAGACACCTCCCTTCCCACAAACAGAATGGCCCTAATTGTCTGATGAACCCATTCCTCTACAGCTGGAAATGACTACCCAAGGAATTTGGCCAAAGCTTAAGTTAAAGGAGTGAAGCTGTAATTACAGAATTTCAGGCAGGACAAAGCATAGATGGGTTATCTTCCCAATCAGCCCCTGAAGTCACGCTCTGTGGGTGGCATAGACAGTACCTCCTCCCTCAGCCAGCCCCAGTCCAACTTTCCATGGAAGGATGAGAAGGAACCAGCAGGGAAGTTTCAGGCCTTGGGTGCTTTGCTGACTTTCAGCCGGGAGCTGCTAACACCCTGCTGAGAATGGAGCCAAGCCCTGCCCTGCTACCAGGCTGCTGTGATGGAAGAAAGATCCAGGGTGGGGCCTGGAAGAAACCTAGGTGGGACCAGCGCAGAGAGAAGAGTTCTATCTGGACTCTGAATGTTCTTAGAATATGGAAACGAGCAACAACAAAAAATCCACCATATATGGCTCCTTAGACTTTCCTGTATTTTCAAATTTTATGTATTTTTTTACAAAATTCGGAAAAATAAAAACCAGTGTTGGGTTGGTCTGAAAATCAAAACACTTGAGTTCTAGTCCTTACCCTGCCATTCATGCTCTATGTGATGTTGAGCAAGTAACTCCCCAAGCTGGTTCTCAGTTTCCCCAGCTGTACAGTAATGGGTATCAAATCTGTGCCCTCATTAGGGCATTGGGGTTATATATGCCTTTTCTTTTCTTTTTTAAAATTAATTTATTTTTTAGAAGGTACTAGGAATTGAACCCAGGATCTTGTTCATGCAAAGCAGGCACTTCATCCCTATTTTTGTTTTATTTTGTAAAGCAACTACTGAGCTATACTGCTCCCTGCTTTTTCTTTTTTGCTTATATTTTTCCTATGTTTCTATTACTTTTATAAATAGGTTATAATGGTGATTTGGCCACAACCTTTGTTGATGGGAGGGAAGAAAGAAAGGGAGAGGGGAGGGAAGGAGGGAAGGAGGAAGGAAATCAGTCTTCAGATTTGGGAGAAGGGAAACCACTGGAAAATTGCCCCCTCCTCTCTTCAGCAGCAACAAACCCTAGCTGATTTGATAAAAATGGGAGGATTAGGGTGGAGTGTTCCCAATACTTTATCAATTACCCTATCAGTCTCTTGATCCCCAACTCAGAGCCTTAGAAATCCAGAAAGCCAGGGCTGATCTGCCAACAAAACTATCTGGTGTCCAGTTTCCTCCCCTGCACAGTGGAGACTCAAATACAAAGAGAGAAAGGATACTGCCCAAGATCAGACAGTTCACCACCGTCAGAGTGGACACACCCCCTGGCCAGCTCTCAGACACATTCCACTCTGAAACTTTGTATTATGCTATAATTCAAATTTACAAAAAAAGTAGTGAGAATCTTGCAAGGAACTCCTATAATCCCTTCACCCAGATTGACCAACTGTTTACATCTTGCCCCATTTTCTTTATAATTCTCTTCTCTCCATATGTACATACAAACACACAAGCTCACCTACACATATATGTATTTTTGTTTGTTTGTTTTTAGTTTCCAATTTTATTTTTTGTTTTGTACCTTACAACCACTTCTTCCTTCTGAGCTTTATTTCTTCCTTATTAAAACTCATTTTTTAGAACTCAGCATTGTTAAAGCCTCTTGTCTTTTTTTTAATCTCAAAATACCTTTAGTTTTCCATCAGGTCCTAAATTACAGATATTCTGTATTAAAATTATCGTGTCTACTTGATGAATTGCTTTTTATCATTAATTAATAACGCCCTGTATCTGTAGTAGATATATGTGTGTGTGTGTGTGTGTGTGTGTATTTTTATCTGAACCATTTGAGAGTAAGTTGGAGACATCATCCCTTCAGTGTATTTCCTAAACCGAAAACATTCTCTTATGTAACCATAGCACAATGATCAAAATCAGGAAATTGAACTTTGATACAATGCCATTATTTAAGCCATGGTTCTTATTCAGATTTCCTCAATTGTCCCAATAATTGGCTCTTCCCACCCACATCAAAACTGGTTTTTATTTTTCTTCATTACTCCCCACCTCTGCCTCAGGCAACATGAGTGAGGCCTTTTATCATTTCTCCCCACCACCACTTCCCTCTTGGTGCCATTGTCTGCTGCCCTCTCCACTCCAGCATGCCCAGACCAGAGAGAATAGGGGAGGTGCTATTGTGAGCAGCACTTAAGCTCTCCCCATCGTTGACCTGGGGGAGCCTCTGCCCAGCATGGCCTGGTTCGGCAGGTGGCTGGTGGGTGCAGAGCACACTCAGCAGCCCTCAGTAACATCCCCCAGTCTGCCCTGTCCACTAGGGGCAAGAGGTGCACAGCACACTGGGCCGAGGAGCTGAAAGTCTAGTCCCAGAGAAAAACCCACTCCCATGAAAAACCACACACCCCAAAATGGGTTTCAGTTAAGAAGGATCTAGACAGGGAAAGGGCATGAAGGAACTTTCTGGGGTACTAGAAATGTTCTCTGAGTGGTGTTTGCATGGAAGCAGACATATATAATAATTCATCGACTGGACCCATGAGATGGCTGCCCTTCATTCTACGTATGTCATATCACAGTGAAAAAATCGTATCTATATAAATCAAATGTGTGTGTGTATAATCAAAAATCCATATGGTAGAACATGGCACTGCGGTTCCAAAAGGAAGAGACAGCTTCTGGTTTTGTCCAAATGCCTGGAGCAGATCATGCCTGTCACTTTGTAGATGCCAAACAAATACTGCTAAATAAACAAATGAATTGATTTGATGCTTTGACTATATTTCTTAATACAAAAAAAGTCCATGATATTTTGCTAAGTGGAACAAACAGGTTATAAGCTTGTATGTGAGAATGATCCCATTTTCACAAATACTTACATTTTGTATTAGTCAACCAAAGGGGTGCTGATGCAAAATGCCAGAAATCTATTGGCTTTTACAAAGGGTATTTATGTGAGATAAAGGCTTACAGTTACAAGGCTCTAAAGAGTCCAACTCAAGGTTACTTCCTTACCAAACTCTTTTGCCACGTGTTGAAGCAAAATGGCAGGTGACGTCTGCGAGAGTTCAGCCTTCTTCCCTCTTAAGGATCCATGGATCCAGCTTCTTCCGATCTCAGCTGTAGGCTGGTGTAGGGCTCATCTCTTTTCCCAGGGCTCGTTTCTTTCCAGGCTCAGCTGCTCTGGTCTCTTCACAAGGTCAGCTGCAGACTATCAGGCGAATGACTCCCCTTTCTTCCTGGTACCTCAGGATCAAAGTTCATTGCTCTTCCATGTCTGTGGAGCTCTCTCTATTCCTCTATGTTCTTCTCCTGTGTATCTACTTCTGTGTATCCAAAGATATATATAGCCCACAAAGGGGGCAGAAACACAAACTGAGTCACCCTAATGACATGGTCGAATCAAAGCCCTAATGTTAACATAATTTAATCAATGACATCTCAGCTGAATCTAATACAATCAAAGGGTATCAAGCCCAGAGGAACAGACCAGTTTACAAACTTAATCTCTCTTTTTGGAATTCATAAATAATCTCAAACTGCCACACATTTGTATATTTTTTATATCTGCTCTAGAAGGACATAACAATTTCCTTACAAGTCTTCTCTATGAGCAAAAAGATAAGGACAATTTATTTTTTTATTCTTTTTTTCTCTGCTTTGTTGTACTAAACATTCTTTTTTTCCACAACAAATAACAACTGTTTGGGTAAAAATCAAACACTTTTTAAAAAATTACCAATAAAAAGCTCCAGGGATCTTGAGGTTATAGGGTGCTGAGTATGCCAGCACTGATTTGTGAATCTCAAAGAGAGGGTGTAGTAGGTAGTGTGTTCCAGACTTACCTGCCCAAAGGACTTTTGGGGGAATCGCTGCCCTAAAGAGAAAAAGATAGAAGACTGGATCTCTGATAAATGCATGGAGTTATCCACCAGCCCTGAACCGTTTACATCCAAACTTCTTTTACACATAAGGAAAACAAACCTTCTATGTGTACTCTACAGTTATTAGACTTGTCTGTTGTGCAGCTGAAGTGAATTCTACTTGGTATGGGTGCTTTGCACAGTGCCTGACACTTAAAAAGTAGTCAAAGGATGTTAACCGCTGTTATTTTCAGCTATCCAGTGGGGTGCTGGGATCTTAACCCACTCAGAGAAGCTGCCTTTCCCATGGGATTCCTGAGGTGATACAGATCAATTTCTCTGTTCTCTAAGCTTCCAGTTAGGGGCAGAGTCAAGCTTTGTGGCTAGAAGTTTTAAGCCTGGAACAAATCCCAGACCAGGCATGTCAGAACCCCAATGTGTGTGGACTTGATGGAATACAGAGGTTCTCAACCCACAGCTGCTCAGCTCCCATGGGGAAGGCTCCCTCTGAGACCTAAGAACCACTAAGTCTCAGAGCAAGAAGAGATCTTTAAAGGTGACCACTCCAGTCTTGGACTTAATGCAGTATTCTTTACCCCCATCCCCATAGCATCTCCTCCAAGTGGTCCTCCAAGCTCCAGTGGAATACCTCCATGATGGGATGCTCACCTGCTCCCCAGGCAGCCTGGCCCTTCTTCAAAAGGCTCTAGAGAAGGTCCTTCCATATATTGAACTATGGCTTCTATCCTTTGACACTGGTTCTGCCTTTAGGACCATGCAAAAGAAGCCATCACCTCAAAATCTTTCATGAGCTTAAGGTGTTTATGCTTAACAAAATAATAGTAAAAATAATAGCTACCATAAATATGGTATTTACTGGATGCTAGACACTATACTAGGCAAATTACACGCCTGATCTCATGTTGTCCCCATTTTACAGATTCCTCAATCTGAGTTTTAGGAGGGATTAAGAACCTTACCTTAGCTTGCTCAGCTAGTAAGTGGCAGAGCTAAGATAAGGAACCCAGATTTTTGAGGTTCCAAAACTCATGCTTAACCACTGCAGTCTTCTGCCTCCTGTACACACACACCCATGCATATCCCTCCACCACTTCTCAGAGCTGCTTTGATGTTCCCCATCTTCACACACTCGGTTGAGCACTAAGTTCCCATCCATATGACAACATGGATGAGCCTGGAGGACATTATATTGAGCGAAGCAAGCCAGACACAAAAGGACAAATACTGTATGATTGCATTACTATGAACCAAATATATTGTGTAACATATTGTTTGATTTTAAAAAAATGTATATGTATCCAGTACATTTAACTGAGAAATGTATATATTTTTCATCTGTGTTTACTCTTTAGTTTTTAATTGTTTATATTTTCAATTATTAAATGTACAAAATAAAGTAAAAAAAAAAAGTTCCCATCCCTCTCTAACCTAGGTTTTCTAGTACACAGTCCTGCTAATAAGAGACCTAGATGCCAGGAATATCCTGATTGCTCTTTGTTTCTAGGACACACAAAGGCCCCACACTAAAAGTCAACCAGGAGGGAGCAGATGTGGCTCAAGCAGTTGAGCGCCTGCCTCCCAGCTGAGAGGTCCAGGGTTTGGTTCCCCGTGCCTCCTAAAGAAAAACAAACAAACAACGAGTAGACAACGAGGTAAAAAACAGCAAGCAAAAAACAACAAGCAGACAATGAGCAGACACCAAGCAAACAATGAGCAAACAGACAAGGGAGCCAACTCAGGGGAGCTGTCAATGTGGCTCAGTGGTTGAGCACCGGTCTCCTGCATACGAAGTCCCAGGGTCAATCCCAGGTCCTGGTACCTCAAAAAAAAAAAAAAAAAAAAAAAAGTCAACCAGGAGGCTGGGCTTCTGTGGTACATAACCAGGGCAATCACTCTGCCCCTCTCCCGTCTTCTTCTTAACCATCTTTTGGTGGCAAGAAATGACTTTGAGATAAAGCCAAGGAGGAGGTAATGAAACGGGGCAGTCTTCTCCTCCAGCTGTTAAAAGATAATTACACACATGGCAAGCGGATGTGGCTCAGGCAACTGGGCTCCCGCCTTCCACATGGGAGGTCTCTGGTTCGGATCCTGGTGCCTCCTTAAGAAGACAGTGAGCTGGCACGATGGGCAGGTGCAGCAAGCTGACACAACAAGAGACACAAGAAGAGGGAACATAATGAGAGACACAACAAAGCAGGGAGCAGATGTTCCTGGTGCCTCCTAAAGAAGAGAGGGAGCTGATGTGACAAGATGACACAACAAGAGACGTAGGGAGGGAAAACAATAAAAGACATTACAAAGCAGGGAACGGAGGTGGCTCAAGCGATTAAGCACCTCCCTCCCACATTGGAGGTCCGGGGTTCGGCTCCCGGTGCCTCCTAAAAAGAAACAAAGAAGACAGGCACAGCAAGTGCAAACAACGGGGGTTGGGAGAAATAAATAAATAAAATAAATCTTTAAAAAATAATTAACACATACACACATGCACAGATATAAAGCCACATGCATGCCTAACTGGTTCACAGTCCAGGCAAGGGCATACTCTACACTTGCTTGGCACATTTACCAATTTTTTTTTTTTTTTTTAATAAAACCCATTAAATTTGAATTTAGGCAATTTTAAGAATAAACTTTTGAGGGTATTTTTTCCCTTCTTTTAAAGTAAACCATAGGATGACCAAATCTCTAAGGGCTCTTCTACATGGTCATATTAAGCTCCCTGGGCATGTGCTGTGGGGAAGCCGTCAGTACCGAACCCTGGGAGTGGCCAGCAGGCAGGAACCCGGACGCAGAGGGCAGGCTCAGTCCGGCCGGACACTAGGCCCCACCCAGGTGGAAGGGTCGTGAGCAGTCCCAAGCACCCTGCTCCATAGGTTTTTGTGGCCACAGCCCCCACAGAGAGAGGTGCTCTGTGAGACGCGTTGCATTTCCAAGTCTGCAAGGTAACAGCAGAGCCTGCAAAGTAACTCGACCAAAGGAAACCCTTATGTCGTCATCTTGGGACATGCATTTTCCCCACTGGGCATTCATTTTCTCCTCTGCAGAGTGAAAATATTGGGCTAGGAATCAACGAGAGCTTCTCTGGGGGACACTCGAGGGCTTCTGGAGGGCTGGCAATGCTATGACTCTTGAATTGTGCGCTGGCTCCACTGATGTGTTCAATTTGTGAAAATTAATTGAGGGGTATACACTTATTATTTTTTTTTTTAAGATTTATTTATTTATTTATTCATTTATCCCCCTCTTGCTGTTTGTGCTCGCTGGGTCAGCTAACCACGCCGTGCGGGCGGGCTTGCCTTCACCAGGAGGCCCCGGGAACCGAACCCGGGGCCTCCCATATGGTAAACGGGAGCCCTACTGATTGAGCCACAGCCACTTCCCAGGTATACACTTATGATTGGTACACTCTTCTAAGTGAATGTTATTCTTCAATAATATGTTTACATAAAAAAAATAAAAATATAGAGGGGGAATGGGTAGAAGTAGATATGAAACAAAATCGGATGTGAGCTGATAATGAATGTGGAGGGTGGTTCATGATGCCCTCTTGGATACCTTTGTGTATGTTTAAATATTTCCATAATAAAAGTTTAAAATAAGAGCTCCTCTAGTCTAAAATGCTCTCATTGATTCAGGAGCTCCCACTATTGTGCAAGAATGTACAAGAAAGGACAAAGACAAGTCACAGCTCCCAACTTCACTGAGCAGAGTGTCTTGTAGAAGAAAAGGAAACCAAAATGCCACCAAAACAGTTATTATAAAAGAAATAAGAAATATTGTGTTTCTTAGGCATAGTTGTTTTGTTTTGTCCTCATTTCAGATATCAATTGATATATCTGTGTCTGCTAGAGCCAATTAACTAGGAGTGCTTGGAGACATGGGCATTTATCTGGATTATCTGCAGGAATGCTAGGGCTCTGATGCTAGACGAGCTTCTCGGTTCTCACAACCCACGCTCCAGTGGCTCCCTGGCATGCTGGGCCAGTTCTTCTGGTAGCAGGAAACAGGGGAGGGGGCAAATCCCATAGGGCCCTCTGGGGTTTGGCTTGACCTTCAAACAGTAGTGGAGCCACCACCCTCACACTTGAAGGGGTTGTGAAATACCATTGCAAAGGGACCAGGGTCCCCTTCTGTGAGCACCTGCTCTGCATCAGCCTCTAGGGGCTCAGGATACAGCAGCTCAAACAAAACAGACAAAATTCCCTGCCCTGGGGGAGCTTCCAGTAGTACTTTATGAAACTACTTATACCGTTTAATAATAGAATAGAATCACTAGGCTAAATGAAGTGTGCTGCAAAAACATTTGATGAATACACAGCTCAATCTCATCACTTCACAGATGAATAGAGAGAGGTTTCTGAATAAAGACCCTTGCTCAAGGTCAAGTTGTGAGTTCCTGGTGGAGGTGGGCTGTGATTCTAAACCAGGTGTCAGCAAACATTTTTTTTCGTAAAGGGACAGATAGTAAATATTTTAGATTTTGCAGGCCACATGGTCTCTGTCACAATTACTCAACTCTGCTGTTGTAGAGCCAAAGCAGCCATAGCATCACCTAATGGGCATGACTGTTATAATAAAACTTCACTTACAGAAACATGTAGCGGCTGTGGTTAACTGAGCTCTGTTCTAAGCCAATAAATTAAAGTGTGGCAGACAGGTTTATCACTGTTTCCCTTCACCCCTTTTCTGGTAACAGAACCCTGATTTCCTTTTTTTTTTTTTTTTTTTTTTTGAGGTACTAGGGGCCAGGGATTTAACTCGGGACATGGCATGTGGGAAGCTGGCACTAAACCACTGTGCCACATTGGCTTCCCTGAGTTGTTTTTGTTTGTTTGTTTTGCTTGTTGTTGTTTTTTTCAGGAGGCACTGGGAACCGAACCTGAGACCTCCATGTGGGAGGTGAGAGCTCAACTGCTTGAGCCACATCCGCTCCCCCCTGATATCCTTTTTTTTTTTTTTTTTTTTTTATTATGGGTAAAAATCAAAATTCTCACAATACATACAAACATTTGTAAAATGATATATAAATATATATGCATATATGTGTATTTGCTTACAAAAATGTTATTTATATATATATATATACATATATGGGGAGGTGGGCAACATGGGAATCCCTGATATCCTTTTGAACGAACTGTCTTCCTCATTGTGTGTGATCTTGGTAGATTTATGAATCAAGTTGCCCTGCCCAGCCCTGGCCAAGAAGCAAGCACATGGCCTTTCTAACTTAGGTCTTTCTAGCTGATGCAAGGACAAGACAGTTGAGGCTGATGAAACCTGTCAGCCCTGGTGGCTCTGTTGATGGGTTCCTCCTACCTGGATCCCCAAAGCTGTCCCATTTCCAGCTCCCTCCCAGCCTGATGCAGTTGCATCTATTCTGCAAGCAACCCCATAGCCTTCTAGTAAATTTCCTTTCTAAGTTAGCTAGAGTCAGTTTCTGTTGCTCCCAACCAAAGAATCCTAAATGTCACGTTAATGGAAAGAAGTGCTATATAATTTCTTTAACTACAATACCCCCAAACACCTGAAATAAGATTTTATTTCTTAAAATGCAGTTTATCCAGAAATTTCAGGACATTACAGTTTCATCAACTGAAATTCTGCCTTCTATGTCTACCAATGTGGACATACCCCAGGGAATGCCATTATCATTCTTAGAAGAAAAAATAGCTCACCCCCACCCAGCTCTCCCTCGTGCAAGTCCCTTGACTTGTCTAGGCCTCAGTTTCTCCATCTATAAGAGGGGAGTGGACAGTGACAGTGACTCAGGTTCCATTCAGCACCAGACTTTTAGCAGGGTCTCCTGTGTGACCAGCACTGTGCCAGGGTATTGAAAATGGCACCACGGTCCCTGCTTTCGAGAAGCTTAAGGGAGAGTTGGGGAGAGATGTCAGATGTCCATCAAGCAGTGGTGACCTGGGCCTGCCTATGCCAAGTGCCAGCTGAATAAAGTAGCCATTGGAGCTCAGAGAAGAGAGGGTTGCTGTGTGCTGGAGAGGACTTTAGCTGAGCCTTTAAGAGTAGATAGGGTTTGAATAAGGACAGAGGAAGGAAACAATACATGCATTTTGATGGCCTTCTCATCAGCCTTCAAACTAGCTAGAAGGCAGTTTAGCTTCCCTTTCTCCCTGAGGCAGCTGCTGACCGGTCCAGGGGGCGTGGTGATCCATTCCCACAGGTGGCATTATTGTTCTGTTGACTGCAGGGAGTAGGGTGTGGACAGTCCTGAGCATTTTAGCTAGAATATCACACTCTTGCTGACCTTGCTTGTTTTCTGCCCGTCCCAGCTGTCCAAGCATTATAGACAGTGGCCTGCATCACACACACACCCGCCCGCCCACCCTCCAGGACAGGACAAGTGAACAGGGACTCAGATTGTGTGGTCCAGGCCCCTGGAAGATGCATTTGATGCAGATTTTCCCTGTGACCATGACTACTGGCCCCTCGCTGCAGAGGGTGGGCAGGACGGCATGGGGTGGGGCAGGGCATGGCCCTCTCTCCCCTCAGCTTTCTAATGTATCTGCTCTAAAACCCAACCGTCCACTACACCCAAACCACCTGTGGGACTGGTTATCCCCAGCACAAGCAGCTCTTTGTTGCTGGTGGTGGTTGTTGGCATTTGCACAGGTCTCCATGGTTTAAATCTGAGGCCAGCCTGGGGCAAAATGAGGCTGGCAGTTTGGCTCAGGTGCCACACCTCTCTTCCCCTCTACTGCCCCCAAGCCTAGACCCCCAGATTTCCCCTTTTATAGCAAACACCAGCCTCCTCTCTCTGCTTGGAATTTCTTCATCCCTCAGGGTCCAGATCTTTTGCTTTTTCGGCCGAAGCTTATCTGAGAAACAAATCTCTTCTAAGGTATGAGATTTCAAGAAATAACTTCTGTTTTATTAGGAGTCTTCTAGAGATGCAATATCCTGACTTAGATGAATGAATAATGAATGGCTGGAAATTTCAGGCGTTATGGCATGTTGCTAGGGACAGATCATGCTGTCCCTTGAAGTTTGTTGTCCCCTCTATTCTTTTCCTGTCAATACATAGTATTTCACCATGGCCTATGAGGAAGGAGACCTGAATTCTCAGTCTCAACTCAGCTACTAATGTGCTGTATGAATTCCCTTTGGGGGGTGGGGGGACTTGGTTTTCCCATCTTTTTACAGCAAAGGAGTTGGACTGAATTATTGAGAAATTTTCCTCCATTCATAAGCCTGCGGAAGCAGTGAGAGAAAAAATGACACAGCCGGCACTGAAGGAAAAGTTCTCTGCTTTTAAGAACGTGGAACTAGGAGACTCTAAGAATCAACAGTCTGCTTCTCTGCCATTCAGCATGGCTTTCACGGAAGTGCAGCACTTTATAGTTCACAAGTTGTCACCACTGCCCTTATGCAACTCAATGTTTGTTCAACAAAAAATTTTGAGCACTTATAAGGTGCCAGATATTGTGAAGCAGGTTAGCAATATAGGGAATCAAAAGACGGATTTGGAACCTGGCAAGAAGTCCACATGGACTTGAAAGACCCTCGTGAGAATCCCATTCAGAATGAAGTTTCTTCTGGAAGCCAGAGAAGCCGTGGATATTCTGCAGGGACCTTATCATTGGGCCTTCCTGGGGATAGATGGGTGGGGTAATCAATCAAAACAGCAAACAGCTGGAACTCCTCCCACATCATTAGCAAAGGGGTAGAATAATGAATGGTTTGAAATGGTTTCTCTCTCTCTCTCCCTCCCTCTCTCCCTCTCCCTCTTCCTCTTCCTCTCCCTCTCCCTCTCCCTCTCCCTCTCTCTCTCTCTCTCCCTCCCTCCCTCCCTCCCTCCCTCCCTCCTCTCGGCATTTATAATCTATAATGGGAAATTGTAGTCTGTAAATCAGCCCTCTTTATCACTCTTCAGCCCCTTGCTCTCTACCTGGAACCCATGATCTATTATTTTCTCCCATTTCTCTTCCCTCCCTACCTTAATAAATATTGGCATAATCAACATGGCATGCCCTTGAAATTCATTTCTGCAGCATAGTCAAGAACCTAGACAAAATCCGGTAACAATTGTGTTGGCTCTGTGGATATAACCATGAATGAGACACATGTTTTGGAAATAATGTTGTGGGAAACAGGAACAGCCTATCCAAAGAGAGCATGATTCCTTGTGGATGGAACTTAGCGGACAAAGTGGGAAGCAAATAGAAAGAGTCAAACGAGGAAGGCAGGATGAGGATTATTGCTCCCGTTTTACAGAGGAAACTTGGAGTCAGTGACTTGTTATGAGGTCAGGACTAGAGTGCCTGGAGGAGGGAAGTGGCCATTCTAGACTGAATGGTTAGAGTTGGCCTCTCTGAGGAGATGGTATTTGAGATGAGTGTGCAATAACAAGCAGTAGCCAGCCTTGGGAAAATCTGAAGGCAGTATGTGCAAAGGTCCTGAGATAGAAACCAACTAGGCCACTGGGCATGTTTGGGGATCAGAAGGAGGGTCAATTTGTTTGAAAGTTAGTGAGCCAGAGTGATGGTAGGGTATAAGGTTGGAGAGGAAAACGGACCTAGATCCTGCAGAGTCTTAGGGATTTTATTTCAAGTGTAATGAGAAGCCATTGGAATCTTTTTACATTTTAAAAAGATTATGCTCACAGCGACTTCACTGTCCTCAGCACCACTTTGTACCTCTCTAGGTGATGTCATGGAGCCGCCTGGAGTTGTGCAATGTGGTTTGTCCCTCTCCCCTCCCCCGACCATGTGCCTTCAGGCTCTGAGAATCCCTGTGCTAAGTGACTCTGGGGTGGAGAAGGTCAGAGCCTTCCTCAAGGGCTTTGATGATGTCAATCCTCTGTCATCGTTGAAAAGCCTGCGGGGAACACTGGCCCCTCCAGGGTGTCTGTACTGATCCCAGTAAACACTCCCTTCTCAGGAGCTCCTTTCATCTGAGAGGCAGAGCCAAGTGGTGGCAGACGTACCCTCACTCTCTTCTCCCTTGAAGCTGATGCTCTTTAAGCCTTTAAGCAGCTTGTAACTCCATCATCTCAGTGCCCCTTGGAAGGGCGCTGCAGGCAGATTAAGCGATTCTGGGATCCAGGCACTGAGGAATTTGGGGCCTCTCAGGTTTCTTGGCAGAAGTAACAAGTACATGCAGAGACTCTTCTTCATAACGAGTGAAAATAATTCTTTCCAGGGGCAGAAAAAATGCATACTTTTGGCAAAGGACTTCATTAGATGTTATCTCAAGAGACCTGCAAGCGGGTCCTAGAGGAAGGCAGAAGTTCCTAGCTGGGCGGGAAAATGGCCGGGCTGGGCCGAGAGGACTTGGGGGGTGGGGGGCGGGGCTCCGCGGAGAGGACTTGGGGGGAGGGGGGCGGGGCTCCGCGGAGAGTTCGGGTAGAGCTGACCCCTTAGGGGAGGGCAGAGGAGAGATCTGCTACCTACCAATCTGACCCTTTTTTTTTTTTCATGAATAAAAAGTCCAAGACCCCAAAGATGGTGGCCAGAGGTAGGGCGGCCTGCTCATAAGCCAGAGAAGGAGATTGGCGTTTGACGTATCGGGAGGACATTTTGGCAACATCAAGAGTTTACAACACACATAAACACAAATACTCTTTGACCCAGCAATTGCATATCTAAGAATTTATCCTACAGGAATCCTTGCACAGGAGCACAGAGATGTACGTGAAAGGTTGTTCTCTGTACCGTGCTTTGTCAGTGCAGGAAACCTTGAGAGAAAGCTTAGGGAATGATTATTAGTAGGAGAAATGTTAAGGTATGTTACATTAGTATTTTGAAACACTATGCAACCATTGGAAGGAACGAGGCAAATGTGTAATATTGTTATGGAAAGATTAGGAGGGATATTTTAAATTAGAAAGCACAGGGAAGTGGAGGTAGCTCAAGTGTTTGAACACTTGCTTCCCATGTACAAGGTCCTGGGTTCAATCCCCAGTATCTCTTTTTTTGAAAAAAGGCACTTAATGAAATGAATAGTGTAATCCTATTTGTGTAACAAAAGTTATATTTCTATTAAGTTATATTATATTATTATATTACTTGAGATTTTTTTTTTTCCAGGAAGATATACAAGTAATTTACTCTAGGAAATGGGACAGGGGCAGAGGAGAAGACGTTTTAACTTCGTTTTATGCTCTTCTGCACAGTTTGAAGCTTTTTGTTTGATTTGTTTTTACAATGTAAAATTACTTTCATTACAAAAAGAAAAATAAAAGAATTGGGGTTAAAAATGGGAAAGTGGTTTGGCTGGGATCACGTACCCTGCAAGGTACCACCAAGGTCCATGGCAGGACCAGATCTCCTGCATGCCTTCCTGCTTGAGCACACTGTGCTTTCTCTTCTAAGCCCAACAGCCAGGCCTGGCGCATGCAATGGCTCTGGCCGCTGTCTGTCTGTCCTACAGATGAGACCTGTAGATGTGGAGATAATGTTTCTCAGGGCACAGGGATGATGACATTGTAGGTCTTTGAACTTCTGCTTCTTGGATTCCTATATGACAAGGGTTCTTAACCAGGGGTCCGTGAAAAGATTTCAGGGGGTCCGTGAGCTTGAACTGAAAATTCAAAAAAACATTATTCTTGGGGGGACGTGTTGGTGTTGGTGCAGGTGTGATATATATATTAAATAATACATGGTACGGTGTGTACTTAGTATGATTTTTGTTTTGATGTAGCATATTCTGAGTGCAGTAGATAACTGCCTGCAAAAAGATTGGTAGGAAAGGAGGAGATGGTTTTATGACTCTTGAATTTCTAAATGTTTGCTTAAAATGACCATTTGAACAGATGTTGAACCGTGTTAGGTTATCAGGTATTGAAATTTTGGAAAGTCGTAAAATGTAATTTTGAATAATCCTAAAATTTAATTTAAAAACATGCCGATGTTGATTGTCATAAACCTATCTGCTGCTACATTCTGAGAAGGGATCCGTGTGACTGGGAAAGTGGTCTGTGGAACAAAAAAGGTTAAGAACCCCTGCTTTATGGGCTGTGCCACTAAGATACAATAATACGCAAATCACGCATCGCCTCTCTGAAACTCAGTTTTCCCCACCTGCATAATGGTGAGGTGGGGTTGGAGGTGATGATCCAGTCTCAAGAATGACTAGGCTAGGGCTCCTCCTAAGGCATCCTTCCTGACTTGGGGCATGCACCTAGCAGTTGCCATTGCTTGGGTCAGACTCCCCCCTACTGGTGTCTGCAGGTAGTGCTCAGAAAGCTTCCAATGGAGAAGTTTTCTGTGGTGGCTGTGCAGCTTCCTGTGGGGCCTTTTGGAAATGTGTGGAGGGGATTGGATTGTGGAGGCACTACTGGCATTTCATGGGCAGGAGCTGCAGATGCTAGACGTCCTGCAATGAGTGAGACAGTCCTGCACGGTGAAGAATTGTCTCGCATCTGCATGTTTTTGAGTGAACAAGGCCTCTTTATAGCTATCTGAGCCTGTAATCTATCTCCCTTTAACATACATTCACAAAGGTTTTTGTTTTTTTATCTTTTGGCATGGCTTTTAAAGTACACCTAATTGCAATGATCCTGTAAATTGTGGGATGCTTGAACTTAATTATGTCCAGAACTTTACCAAAAGCAGTGTGCATCTCATAAAAATCACATGATTTTGACCCTGCACTTATAAATAAGGCCAACTCATTTGGGAGACTATCTTATCTCCTCATTTCCTCTTCTTCCGGATACTGTAATTTATTTAGGCACATCATCACCTTCTTCAATTAAATTTATTCCCTTTTTGTTGTCATGTAGAGACAAATCATGTTTGTTATTTATCCCAACCCATACCTCTGCTCTTTCATTTCCTGTTCTTCATATATCGGAATGACTTCTGTTTTATGTATTCTCTTAAATCTAAACTTATTCATATAAGCAGGCATAAGCATCTGGCACCTTTATTGTGTTGTCTTGAGTGATCATGCCCCAGTGTTTATATACTGAAAAGTTTTATTACAATTATTCTTCTCTTATTTCTTTTTTTTCCCATGAAATATGTATTTTTTATTTTGAAGGAAAAAGAGTACATTCCAGTCAATACTCTTTTTGAATTTGATTTAAATTTCTGTGCAAAAATCTTTTGATACAGACATGAAAACAGAATCCTCTTTTATTTCTGCCTCTATTTTATAATTAATGTATCATGTTTATCTGTTAATTTTAAGTTTCACTGTTTATGAATTTCATTCAGAGTAGGGCAAAATATTTTGCATTCACTTAAATAAAATGAAATGATAAGTTATGTATCTGGAGGAGACACAGAAACACTTAGAATGGGCAAAGGATTAGGCTCAAAAACATATAAAGAAGTTTACAAATCTACAAGAAAAGGAAAAAAGAAACAAAAAAAGATCAAAAGACATTTTACAGACGAAGAAATACATGTGGCTGAAAAACATATGATGATGTTTGACCTCGTGTGAAATGTAAATCAAGATCCAATGAAATACCATTTTATACACATTAAATTGGCAAAATATTAAAAGACAGATGGTTCCATGAACTGGAGAACATATGGATCCATGGGATCTTTGATAAGTGCTTCTGGGGGTAGACATTGGTACAATCCCTTAGAAAAACTGTTTGGCAGTATCTGGTAAAACAGAACTCTCAATGCACTGCTTTGCAGTTCCTGGGCCTGTTTGCCTCAGAGCTTCTCCTTGCCTTCCTCTGATGTGCTCAGTTTTGCAGCAGAGTGACCCTTGCAAGCCACATGTCTCAGGCAGTCATGTCAGCAGGGCTGCTAGATGGATTCATCCAATGGAAGGAAATGGCAGAAAGAAGGGAGAAGTCAGGGTGCTGCTCCAACCAGCACCCATCCCCACCCTACAGGTAGCATTCTCTTGGTGGCTGTAACTCTTTCGTGTCTCCAGCTCCCACAGGACAGGCTGGCCACGATTCAAGCTTCTACCGGGTGACCCTGGCCCTTGGGTCACTAACTTCCCACTTTGTTCCTCCAGTCCTGGGGGCATGGTACCAGGTTTCTGCCACTGCTAATGTATGGGCTACCTCACCATCTTCTGTTCTGCTTCTGAGCAATTGGTTACTACACTACTCAGCAATAAAAAGGAAAAAACTATTGATCCATGCAACAACTTAGGTGGAGCTCAAGGGAGTTATGCTAAGTCGAAAAGACCACTCTCAAAAGGTTATATACTGGGGAACATGGGAATCCCTGTAGGTTCTGTGTAATATGTAGGTAATATAAGCACCTCTTAAAAAAAAATATATATATATATATATATATATATATATATATATATAACATTTTTGTAAGCAAATGCACATATATGCATATATTTATATATCATTTTACAAATATTGGTATGTATTGTGAAAAATTTGATTTTTACTCACAATAAAAAAAATAAAGGTTATATACTATATGATTTCATTTATATAACATTCTAGAAATGAAAAAAGTAATTGAGATGGAGAACAGACTAGTGGTTGACAAAGGTTAAAGATGGGATGGGGAGGAGGCACAAGTGTGACTATAAATGGACAGCATGAGACATCTTTGTGGTGACAGAACAGTTCTATATCTTAATTATGGTGGTTATGAAAATCTACACGTGTGATATAATTGCATAGAAGTAGACACAAATACAAATGAGTGCAGGTAAAACTGGTGAAATCTGAATAACGTATGTGGATTGTACCAATGTCAATTTCATGGTTTTACTCTTGTACTATAGTTATATAAGATGTTACCATTAGAAGAAGCTGGGGGAAAGGTGCGTGGTAGTTCTCTACACTATTTTTGCAACTTCTTGAGAACTTATTATTATTTCAAAATAAAAAGTTGTTTTAATCCATAGAGTGCTTTCTGTTTTTCTGATTGGATCCTCACCGATACTCCTAAAACCTAACAATTCCATTCTTACGTATATATCTCCCTAGTCATATATATCCAAGAGAAACTCTTGACAGGCCCATCAGGAGACACGGAAAAGAATGTTCATAGCAGCACTGCCCATAATGAAGAAAACTGGAAACAACTTGTATTAGTTTGCCAAAGGGCTGCCTATGCAAAGTACCAGAAATCTATTGGCTTTTATAAAGGGATTTATTTCGGGTAAAGGCTTACAGTTCGAAGGCCATGAAAAGTCTAAACTGAGACACCATCAGAGATGCTTTCTCACCAAAGTCAGCTACTGTCGATCCTGGCATGTTGCCATGTGGTGAAACAAGATGGCCGCCGATCTCTGCCCAGATTTCAGCCCTCCCCTATTGGCTCATCCTTTCCTCTTGAGCTCCATGGGCCCAGCCTCTTGAGGCTTCATGTTTAAATGATCCTGTAGTCCCCTTTTTCCTGACATAGGGCTTGTTTCTTTTTGGGCCTCCTCTATCATTCTCAGCTAGTCTGCTCTCTTCCCAAATTCAGCAGTAAGCTATCAGGCAAATGGCTCATCTCTCCCTGGGGACTTAGCTGTTTGAGTCTTGTCACATGGCAGAATAAAAAATGGCAGAGTTCTTTTCCTGTGTCTGTCTGAGCGAGTCTTTCTCTGTGTTTCCGTTTATATTAGACCCAGCAAGGGAGCAGGGACTCAACCTACAGTAGTCTTAACAGGTTATCTAATCAAAGACCCCTCAGCTGAATTTAATGCAATCAAAGGGTATCACACCCAGAAGGCTAGATTAGTTTACAAACATAATCTTTCTCTTTTTGGGATTTATAACATAATCTCAAACTGTCACGCATGGGGGCAGATGTGGCTCAAATGAGTGGGCATCTGTCTCCCATATGGAGGGATCTGGGTTCAATCCCCGGGACCTCCTGGTAAAATTTTAAAAAAATAAAAAATAAAAAAACTGCCACACAACCCAACTTCTCATTAATAGGTGAATGGATAAACTAGTTGTAGTATAAGCACAGAATACAATATTATACAGCAGTGAAAATTAACAAACTATATGTAACAATATAGACAAGCCAGGACTCAATGCAATGTTTGAAAAAAGGCAAGTCTCAGAACTTTACTTATAACCATTTTCAAAATGTGGAAAAACAAGCCATTTTTCATAAATTCAAGAAATATCTAAACAACACCTTCCAGAAATAAAAAATATTATGAAGGAATATTATGAACAATTGTGTGCCAATAAATGAGATAATGTATGAAATGGACAAATTCCTAGAGAAACACAAGCTACCCAAACTGACTCAAGAAGAAAGAGACAGGGAACAGATGTGGCTCACACGGTTGAGTACCTGCTTCCCACATGGGAGGTTCAGGTTTGGTTACCAGTGCCTCCTAGAAAAAACAAACAAACAAACAACAAGCAAAACAAATGAAAAAACCAACTCAGGGGAGCTGATGTGGCTCAGTGGTTGAGCACTGGCTTCCCACATATGAGGTCCCGGGTTCAACCCTGGCCCCTGGTACCTCAAAAAAAAAAAAAGTAAAGAAAAGAAATAGATAATCTGAATAGACCTTTAATGAGCAAAGAGATTAAATTAGTAATAGAAAAACCTAAGCCAAAATGGCCTGACCACTGAATTCTACAAAACATTTAAATGAGAATTAATACCAATTCTTCACAAATTCTTTGACAAAATAGAAGAGGAGGGAACACTTCCCAGCTCATTTTTTGAGAACAATATTACCATGAGAGCAGAACTAGAAAAAGACATCACAAGAAAACTACAGACCAATATATCATATGAATATGATATCCTTACAAAACACTAGCAGACTGAATCCAACAACTTATATAAATAATTTTTATACCATGAGCAAGTGGGATTTATCCCAGGGATAAAAAGCTGATTAAAAGTCTGAAAATCTGGGAAGCAGCTGTGGCTCAATCAGTAGGGCTCCCGTTTACCATATGGGAGGCCCCAGGTTCGGTTCCCGGGGCCTCCTGGTGAAGGCAAGCCCGCCCGCACGGCGTGGTTAGCTGACCCAGCGAGCACAAGCAGCAAGGGGGGGATAAATGAATAAATAAATAAATATCTTAAAAAAAAAAAAAAAAGTCTGAAAATCAATTAATATAATACCTCATATCAATAGAATAAAAAAACAAAAATCACATGACCATCTCAATGGAAAGAAAATGCATTTGACCAAGTACAATACCCTTTCATGGTTAAAAACAAACAAACAAAAACAAGCAAACAAACAAAAACACTCAACAAACTAGGAATAAAAGGTAACTGCCCCAACCTGATAAAGGTCATTTACAAAAATCCCACAACCGACATGATCCTTGATGGTGAAAGTCTGGGTGCTTTTTCCCTAAGATCAGGAACAAGACAAGAAGTCCACACTTGCCACTTCTATTCAATTTTGTACTGGAGGTTTTAGCCAGGACAATCAAACAAGAAAAGAAATCAAAGGCACCAAGATTGGAAAGGAAGTAAAACCGTCTCTATTCACAGATGACATGATCTTTTATATAGAAAATCCTAAGGAATCTGTTGAAAACTACTAGAACTAATAAATAAGTTCAGTAATTCAGTAATGAAAACACAGGATATAAGATCAATGTACAAAAATCAATTATATTTCTATACACTTGCAATGACCTATCCAAAAATGAAATTAAGAAAACAATTCCATGCACAAGAGCATCAAAAAGAATGAAATATTTAGGAATAAATGTAACAAAAAAGTACAAAATTTACATTCTGAAAACTACAAAACATCGTTGAAAGAAATTAAGGAGGGAAGCGGCTGTGGCTCAATCAGTAGGGCTCCCGTTTACCATATGGGAGGCCCCGGGTTCGGTTCCTGGGGCCTCCTGGTGAAGGCAAGCCTGCCCGCACGGCGTGGTTAGCTGACCCAGTGAGCACAAGCAGCAAGGGGGGGATAAATGAATAAATAAATAAAATCTTAAAAAAAAAAAAAAAAAAAAGAAATTAAGGAAGGTTGAACTAATTAGAAAAACATCACATGGATTGGAAAACTTAACATTGTTAAGATGGCAAAAATCCCCAAACTGATCTATAGATTCAGAATAATCTGTTTCAGAACTCCAGCTGACTTCTTTGTAGAAATTCACAAGCTGATTCTAAAATTCATATGGAATTGCAAGAGACCCAGAATAGTGAAAACAATCCTGAAAAAGAACAAAGCAGGAAGACTCACACATCCTCATTTCAAAACTTACTACAAAGCAAAGGTAATCAAGGCAGTGTGGTCCTGGGATAAGGATAGACATATAGATCAATGGAATAGAATTGAGAGTCCAGAAATAAACCTGTATATCAATGGTCAACTGATTTTTGACAAGGGTGTCAAGACTATTTCATGGGGAAAGTATAGTCTTTAAAACAAATTCTACTTTGACAACTGGATAGCCACAAAGAAAAGAATAAGTTGGACCCTTACTTCACAAAAAAAATTTACTCAAAATTGGTCAAAGACTTAAACATAAGCGCTAAAACAATAAAACTCTTAGAAGAAAACATAGGGCGAAATCTTTATTTTTTTTATTTTCTTTATTTTGTTAGGGCGAAATCTTTAACATGTTGGATTTGGCAAAGGATTTTTACATATGACACCAAAACAAGAGCAGCAAAAGAAAAAACAGATATGTTGGACTCATCAAAATTTAAAACTTTTTTTTGTTTCAAAGGACAACAACAAGAAAGTGAAAAGACAACGCACAGAATGGGAGAAATATATTTCTGATGGGACTTGTATCTAGAATACATAAAGAACTCTAGTAATTCAATAATAAAAATACAAATTAACCAGCTGAAAAATGGGCAAAGGATTTGAATAGACAATTTTCCAAGGAAGATATACAAATGACCAATAAGCCCATGAAAAGATGGTTGATATCATTAGTCATCAAAGAAATGCAAATCAAAACCATAATAAAGTACCTCTAGGTATCTGGAATGGCTAGAATTAAAAAATCAGAAAACAACAAGTGTTGGCAAGGATGCAGAGAAGTTGGAATCCTCACACACTGCTGGTGGCAATGTAAAATGGTGCAGCCGCTTTGGAAAACAGTGTAACAGTTCATCAGACAATTAAACATAGAATTACCATATGACCCAGCAATTTCACCTCTAGATATAAAAATGCAAACATGTCCACACAAAATTTTGTCCATGAATGTTTTTAGCAGCCTTATTCATAATAGCCAAACAGCAGAAACAACACAAATGTCCAACAATAGACAAATAGATAAATAAAATGTGGTATATCCAGTACAAATGGGATATTATACAGCCATAAAAAGGAATGAAGTAGATACATGCTACATTATAGATGAATCTCAAAAACATTGCATAGTGAAAGAAGCCAGCCACAAAACATGACATACAATATGATTCCATTCATATGAAAATCTAGAATAGGGAAATCTACAGAGATAAAAAAAAAACACACACAAATTAGTGGTTGCTTAGGGCTGGGGGGAACAGGGCATGTGAGACTAGGAGAATGATAGCCAAAGGATATGGGATATCTTTATGAGGTGATAAAAATGTTCTAAAATTGACTGTGGTAGTGGTGGAACATATCTGTAAATATACTAAAAACCATTGAACCATGCACTTTGGGTGAATTGTTTGGTATGTGAACTATATCCCAATAAAACTGTTAAATAAATGTTAAACCTGGAGTTACCATATGATGTAGCAATTCCATGCCTAGATATATACCCAAGAGACTTGAAAATATGTACACACAAATTCTTATACACAAATGTTCATAACAGTTTTATTTGTAATAGCCAAAATGTGGAAACAATCCAAATGTCCACCAACTGATGAATGGAAAAGCAAAATGTGGTGTATCCATACAATGAAATATTGTTGGACAATAAAAATGAAGTACTGATACAGGCTACATCACAGATGAATCTTGGAAACATCTATGTGGACACAAAAGACCACATATTGTGTTATTCTGTTTATTCGAAATGTCCCAAATATGCAAATCTGTAGCTAAGAGACTAGAAAGTAGATTAGTGATTGCCCAGGGTTGGGTGTTATGGGAAGGGAGTGACTGCTAATTTGTAAGGAGGTTTCTTTCGGGGTGATGAAAATGTTCTAAAATTGATCATGGTGATGATTGCACAACTCTGTGCATATACTAAAAACCATGAAAAGTTACTCCTTAGATGGATGGATTGTATTGTATGTGAATTATATCTCAATAAAGTTATTTAAAAACAAGCAAGCAAAAACCTAAAACTAAACAACACGTTATTTAGGGGTGTGTGTGTTGCTGTGCTACTTTTCTTTTTTGTTGTTATTTTTTTCTCTTTTTGGCTACTTATTTTTAAACACAAGGGAAGGATTAACACAAAATTCAGGAGAGTGATTAGTTCGTGTTGGGGAGGTAGAGGGTCAAGATAGAGAAGGAACTCACATGTAGATATAAGGTATTATCAATGTTATGGTTTTCAGGTTGGGAAGTAGAGTTGTGGGTATTCATTATATTATTCAATATGTAGATAAGTAAATAGATGACATGGATAGATGAGAGAGAGAAATAGAAATAGATAAAAGTAAGGGAACCATTCAGAGACCAACAATGACAGTATGTCATGAATCAAGGATTACGATAAATCTCTGTGACTTGAGGTTCATTTAATTACATATATTTATATTATAAGAAGAGGGTACTGGATCTGACAGTTTAGGAACCTCTGATCTAATGGGAAGAAATTGCTAAGAAATTCAAGTGCTGTCAGAAACATAAAACTAAATCCCATCTTCCTGCCTCCCAGCAGGATTTTTCTGAAGCCATTCCAGCTCCTCAGACCCCAGTGTCTACCTGTCTTCTTCCTAGGTTCCAGGGCTTTCCCTACTCTGGCCTTGTTCCACCTCTCATTAAGTAATCCATTCATTCTCTCAGCAAATATTGACTGATCACAATTTCCTGGTTTTGATACTGAACTATAGTTATGTAAGATGTTACCACTGGGAGAAACTGGGGGAAGGTTACGTGGTACATCTCCATAGTGTTTGTTTTTTTTTGTTGTTGTTGTTGTTGTTGTTTTTAATTTCTTGTGGGTCAAGTATTATTTCAAATTTAAAAGTTTTTAAAAATCCATAGAGTGGTTAATGTTTTCTTGATTATGTTCCCAAAAAATGTGTTTGGGGACCTGTCCTCATGGAACTTATATTCTGCAGTTTTGGGGGGAAGTGTGAGTGGTCAAGCAATGAAAGTAAATTTAAAAAATAAAATAAAATAAAACGGAAATAGAAAAAATAAAATAAATTTTTAAAAGTTTTAAAAAGTAAAGTGGAGCAGATGTAGCTCAGTGGTTGAGCAGGTGCTTCACATGTACAAGGTCCCATGTTCAATCCCCGGTACCCCCTAAAAAAGGGGGAGTAAATAAAGATAATTACAGATTGTGATCATGGATATGAAGGAGAGAAACAGCAAGTAAGAGGGAGAAACAGCCAAGGCCTCTCCGAGGAGGTAAGACTTGAGCTGAGACCTGTGGGTGATGGAGAGGCAGCTACTAAATGAAAAACTGGGGAAAGAGTGTAGTTCCAAACAAAGGGAACAGCAAGTGCAAAGGCCCTGGGCAGGGAAGACTTTGGCTTGTTTCAAGAACAGGAAGGAGGCCATTGTAGCTAGAGTGTGGTGACTGAGGGGTAGTGATGGGAGCTAGGGCTGGATAGGTTATTTATGTGGTACCTGCTGTAAACAAGACACAATGCCTGTCTCCTGACACTCTCCCATTTGCTCAGACTGATTCCTGCCTGGTGATACTTGCCTCTGCTCCACATCTTACCCACCCTTCAAGACCAGGTGCTGCCCATCTCTTTCTAGAAATCTTCCCGGCCTCTCCCAGCCCGCAGAGACGGGAAGCACCTGATTTGTATTTGGAAGCAGAAGGCTCTGTCCTCCCTCTGGCCCTCTAAGCCAGTGTTTCTCAAGGGATAATCTTCAAACCACAAGCATCACAGTCTCCTGAAATGTAAGACTGAAAAATACTTCTGGTAAAATATTTGAATTATAGCACATAAAATAATGAATATTCAGATGCTCACCATCTACTTTTAAGAACCTCGCTATTTGTTCATATTTGCTTCAGTTTTGTTTCTGTTTGTTATTGTTGTTTTTCAGAAATAAAATACCTTACAAATATAGGTGAAACGCTGAGTGTTTGTCAAAAGTGTAGATTCCAAAGCCCCGCCTGGGCCTACTAAATCTGGGAATCACATTTTTAATAATCCATCCTCTCCTTCCCCACCCCTGGGAGGCTCAGCATAATGAAGATTGAGAAGTAATGATATATACCAGTTAAAATCTATCCCATAGAAGCAGTTTCCTGTTCTCCCTTATATCAAACATGGGGGGGGGGGGGGCAGTGCGCTCAACCTTTGCTGTGCGTCAGAATCACCTGGGGAGTTTTTAGAACTGCCTTTCCCCGACCTTGTAAATCAAACTGAGGCAAGTATATCATTTTAAAACCACCCATGTCGTTTTTGATGGTGGGGGAGGGGTGTACCGCCTCCTTCCTTCCATCTGTAACACACCTGGTGATCATCAATGTCATGATTCAGATATCCTTCCACCTGCTCTCTCCCAGAATGATGTCAACAAGCATTTTCCATGACCTTGATGACTGCTGAGCAGAGCTGCAAGCAAAAGACATTGGGTCAGCTATCATGGGGAAGAAATCCTAACCCATGTCCGAGCTCAGAAATTAACTCAGTGGGTGGGCTTGGAGGTAGAGTTGACAGATTAAGCAAATAAAAATACAGGATACCCATTAAATTTGAACTTCAAATAAACAATTTTTTAGTAGAAGTATGTCCTAAATATTACATGGGACATATACTTAAATTTTTTTCATTGTTTATCTGAAATTCATATTTAACTGAAAGTCCTGTGCTTTATCTGGCAACCCTGTTGGGGAAGAGTGTCTTTAACTTCCCCAAACTTCAACTTCCCTGCATGGAAAATGAGGGGGTTGCACTAGACCTCTATGGGCCCTTCAGGCTTGGATGCTCCGGCAGTCAGTTCAGATGCATCCCGCAGTGCTAGGAGCTGTTCTCCCCAGGCCCACCAGAGGGAGCCCAGCCCTCCTTCCCGGCCTCCCAGGCTGGTGACTCAGCATGGGAGCAGCTAGGTCCCGCTGGCTCTCGGGGAGCGTCTGGGAACCAGGTTAGGAGGCCTCAGAGGGCTCAGGTCTTGGTCCATCTCTGGGACAGCCTATTCAGAAGGAGAAAAGGCAGGTACTATAGAAGCTCCAGAGGTCCAGACCAACTCATCCAGGTCCCCTTCCACCATATTTAGACAGGGAGACTGAACCCCTAGAAAGGAAGATACTTGTCCAGGCTCTCACAGCTGTCCTGGAACCAGACTTCCGACTCCCCGCACTTATTTCTATTTCCTGCTGGACGTGTTTAACCCTTACAGGCCTATCACCAAAACAGGTGCAGCTGCCAGCCAGCCCATCCCAACCGGAAAGAATTGGGACCCCCCACCCCAGTCCCTTCACAAAGGGAATGTGGCCTTGAGGGAGGAGACCTTATGACTGAAAAAGGACCAGGGATAAAAGGATTAGGCAGTGGGGAACGCTGCGTGGGTCCTTGAAATTTAAGTTAGAAGTAGTAGTCTATCAGCAGCAGTGGCAGAAGCTTACTCTATGCCAGACACATTATCATCAGGATTTTACCGATGGGAAAATGAGGCCAGAGGTGTTAGGTCATTGGACTAAATGGGGGTCAATCCAGTTTTGCATCAGGAGTTGGGAGCAGGGGGCTCCTGTTCTCTGCCTCCTTTAAGCTGACCACCTCCTGTTTCCCTCAAGGGGCAGGTGAACTCCCCCTGGACAAATGGTGCTGGGGCCCTAGATGACCTCCAGAAGACCCACACCCCTTTCACATGAAGAGAGATTCCCAAAAGGGAGGGATACCTGTCACTGCGGCCCAGTGAATGATTTCAGGAGAGTTACATATTTGGCATTAGTTAACAATGAATTAATTGTAATCCAATTCTCTTTTGGACCATCTGATTATCAAGGAGAAAGTCTCTAAAATTTCTTCTTTTAAAAAGAAACAGGGGAAGCGGCTGTGGCTCAATCAGTAGGGCTCCCGTTTACCATATGGGAGGCCCCGGCCCGCCCGCATGGCATGGTTAGCTGACCCAGCGAGCACAAGCAGCAAGGGGGGGATAAATGAATAAATAAATAAAATCTTTAAAAAAAAAAAAAAAAAAAAAAAAAAAAAAGAAGAAACAGCATTCTTTAGGCAAGGGTGCTTGTTTTTCGTTATATTTGTCTTTTTATGGTATTTATCTTTAAGGTTAATCTCCATTTGTACTAAATGATACTGCTTTTCCACCTAAAGTAACGATAGAATTTCCTTCATATGTTGAGGTTTTTTTAAGTAATTTGATTTAATGGGGGGTACAGTTAAAAGGAGGGTATGGCAAAAATGGGAAATGGCTGCCATTTGGGAACATTGCTTTTAATTAAGGATTCTTGATTCTGAGGGTTCTGCTAACTCGGCTGGTCAGTTTTGTCACAACCAGCAGATCATGGCAGCCCTATCCTGGTCTCTCCCAGCGCCCTGGGATGTTCACGCGCAGTGCCTCTCCTCGGTGCTGATCTTTCCTTGAAGACTCAGGTAGTGCCCTGCCCTATCAGGAGACATTGCAGATGTGGAGGTAAAGGCTCTGGGTTCCAATTCCCCACCTTCATCACTGCCTCATTGCGGGAACAAGTCACTCAGGGAACAAGGACCACATCCTTCAGTCCACAGGGAAACGTCACACCCCCATCCTACAAGGAACACCCTGTCCAAATCATTTTTCACCATAGCTCCCTCCTAAATTTTCTCCACAGCACACAGTTCCATCTGAAATGGTGTCACTTGCCACCTTGTGCCTTGTCTGCCTTTCCCCTAGATTGACAACTCTGAGGGAGTAGGGACAATGCCTGCCTTATTCATACGACCAGAGGGTAGAGCCCAGCACATGGCAGGCACCTGATAAAGGTTGTTGAATAAATGAATGACTGAATGAACCAATACTGAAATTTACTTGAATCCATTTCTCTGCCTGGATTTCTAAAGATTATGAGACTAGTACTGGGCTTGCATTTCCCAAATGGACAGGACTAGCCTGATCACTCTCTCCCTACTCCTCTCCCTCCCAGAATGGAGTACACCAGACTACAGTTGACTTAAAAAAAAAACGACGACAAAAAAAAACTTGTATTATTTTAGTAGTTTTGAAATTATGTATTTTTAAAAACCTCTGGACTTGGCCCCAGAAGATACAGCTGTGTGGCCTCGTGCAAACTTCTCAGGGCCTGTTTCCCCATCTCTAAAGAGAGTCTCAGAACATCAGCCCAAAACAGCATACTAGCATGATGTGCATATACTTTGAAAAATGCTCTGTGGGCTTATGGTGTCATTAGCATTCCAGAGCCAGAATGCTCTTTTTAAAGCAAATCCAACCCTGCCTCTTTCTGGTATAAATCCTCCAGTGTTCTCATGAACACAGAGTATAAAATCCAAACTCCTTACCCCTGACCTCCCAGGCTCACCTTTTGGGCTTCATCCCACACAACCTACCCTTCCTTTTGTACACCAGCCTCACTGGCTCCCCCTACACCTCGAGGCCTTTGCAGAAGCTATTTCCTCTGCCTGCAATGCTCTTTCCCTCGCCCCTTCCTGCACTGAACTCTACCTTTTCCTTTACGACTGAGCTCAGGTTTCCTCCAGGAAGCTTCCTGGATGCCCTAGAACAACGCTGTGCAATAGAACTTTCTGCAATGATGGAAATGTTGTGAATCTGCTCTGTTCCAGGGGATAACTGTTAGCTACACATGGCTGTTGATCACTTAAAATGTAGCTAGTGTGACAGAGGAAATGAATTTCCAATTTTAATTAAAATCTAAACAGCCAAATGTGGATAGTGGCTACCAGAGGGGGCATTGCAACTCTAGAATAATGCCACGTCCTTCTGTTACACACATTCATGGCTTCCTGATCTCTTCTTTCATTGCACTTATGAAAGCTTATAATTTTATTTAACATATTCCTCTCCAGACTATAAGCTCCAAATGAGCAAACACTTTGTCTGCTCTGCCACATCTATGCCCCTGGCATGGGATCCAGAATAGAGTAGATGTATCATAAATATTTGTTGAATGAATGAATGAAGAGTGAAAGGATATTTGCATAGCCTGGTGCTTGTCGTAATGAAGTACAATACGGCAAAAGGTGCAGACCACGGGTCATACAATTAAAGCAGTTAGCTAAATTGTGCTTATAGGAACCTGATATTCTCTGTGTACATATGCCTCTGTGTATGTACAGTGTGTGTACAAAGGCATAATGATGTATTTGCAAAAGCTGGCATTTGTGCAGTCCTGGGTGCGTGTGGATGCACGTGTCTATGCATTGGGGTAATGAGGTCTCTGAGACAAGCAGAATCACTCAGACAGGCGGCTTAAGTTGTTACTTTTTATTTTGAAAGATATGTCAAACCCTTTACATCATGGCTAGAGTTTGCATGATTAATAAGAAGCAGCTTTTTCATGAAATGCTTGGAGGTGAACGAGTTCTCAGCCTGTGAGATCCGAACATCCCATTTACTTTGAAGATTTCTCTTGATTAATAGAAGAAAAAAAGAAAAAAGGAGGAGCATTCTAGAAACCTCATGACTGCCATCCAAATGTGAGGTGAAAAAAATCACACACCACTATTTTTCTATTTTACGACTTTCTATGCCTCGCTCTTGATTTTGATTTCCTGGCTGAAACAGCTGCCCCATCCCCAGGGCCCAGAGAAGAAGCCTACATCTCCCAAAGGCAGTTAGGAGGGAAGAGCCCTGTAGCCTGTGGCCTCAATCCCCAAAAGTCTGAACACACAGCCTAATGTGAAAAGAAGCTGCCCTGAAAGTTGATGGGGGAAATGGTGAGGAACTGGATTCATGTGAGAGTTTGCATGTTTTCATAGCATGGCCCCAGATTCTTTCTCTCAGTGGCTGCCTCAGGCAAATGAGACTTGCTATCTGTAGTTCTGGTCTTGCAAAGATTTCTCCCACCTCTTGTCCTCTAGTCCCAGAAACATCCTCGCTAACATCACGTGTCTGTTACTTCCCTGTGCTCACCTCCTGGCCATCTGGGGAAGATTCCTCCAGGCAGCCAACACCCTGAAATAAAATTAACACAAAGTCTGATTTGATGAGTATTAGATTCAAACAGAGAAATAGGGAGAAAATTGGAAGATGAAACACCTGTTTAAGGCAGACAGGAGCCGATCAACGTTCCCACCCATAAGCCAGAGAGACAATGGGCAATGCTGCAAATGGCAAGAGAAAAATGGGACCGTTAGTGGGTGAGTAAGAGTTACAGAGTTACCACGAAGAATGTCATGACGTGGGTTACAATGTCCATTTTTAGCACCGTTAATCTATTCATTTAAATCTATATTAGCACCTTGTCCCCAGGCAGAACAACAAACCATCCAAACATTTTAAACTTTGGGGAAAACAGGAAGGGGAAAGTCAGAGAGAGAATCCGGTATTGTGGAAGGAGGCATGGATTTAAATCACAAGATCCTTGTTGATGTCCTCTGCAAAGCAAGAAAAGAGAGCCAAGTTAGCAATGGGGCAATGAACACGTGCTTCCCAATGAGTCCACGGCTCTTCCACCCCCACCTACCCCCAGGACCAGGGGCCAGGCACCAGGAAGCCGGTAACTGGGGAGCCTTGGCCTCCCTGTCTCTGGCCTGTCTCTTTCACACACGGCCAAGTTACACTTCCTGTTTCCTCTCTATCAGCCTGCCAGTTCCCAGAATAGTGCTTGGCACAAAGTGAGCACTAATGTTTGAGGAAGGGAAGAGAAAGAGACAGTCAGATTGACAGAGAAGAGTCAGGAAGACAGCCCAAGAGAGCACATTAGACTGCAGTCAAATGGGCAGAGAGAGGACAGACACACAGACAGACAGAATAGAGAGAGAGAGGGAGGGAGACGACAGCCTGCCCCGGGTGCAGAACTTCTGACCAAGGCTGGGGGCAGCCCCCAGCCCCTTTGCTCAGACACTCACGCTCCTTGATGCCGAAGCAGCCGGCCCACTCATCCAGGGAGATGTACTTGTCGTTGTCCAAGTCACAGGTCTCGAAGAAGCGGGTGGTGCAGTGCTCCATGGGGATGAGGGGGGCACGTAGTGGAGCCAGCTCGGTGTGGGACAGATACCTGCAGGGGAGGAGGCAGGGGAGGGTCTGAGGTGTGGGAAAGCCCACACCCCAGCACAGGGAGATGGGGGGGCAGTGAGCCCCTGCAGCACAGAAGGAAAGGAAGTTCGATGCAGGATGAGAGGCCAGGATGCTGGGTCTACCCACAGCTCTGCCACTGACCTGCTGTGTGATTTAGAGTAGAGTGCTGGCCCCTCTCTGAACCTCAGTTTCCCCATCTATCAAATAAGGGGAGGCATGGGCTATAATTTCTAAGGGCCCTTCCAGTTATGAGGTTCCATGGGCTCAACAACAAAGATCTCTTGGTGCACTTAATTGTTTCCTCATTGGCTGAGAGTTGGGAGCAGAGACACTTAAAATTAAAATATTGAGCACTTCTGCTCTTGGCAGATCAAATCTGGTATGAAATAACATTGTACCTTTTCTATGAACACACATGTATACAGGTGCAAATGCACAGAAAAGGGTCTAAAGAGAGACAAACTGGTGACAGTGCTGATTTCTGGGGAGGGGTGTGGGAAGGAACTGATATTGGCAGGGAGAGTCCAAATTTTCACCTTACCCATAGAGCTTTCATTGTGTTTAATATTATTTAATGGTTGAGTGGGAGGCCCTTCTGTTTTGTCTCCCCACTGTACTCTACCCTTTTCTCCCTGCTGGCCTTGGAATCCAGAGCACATGTATGATTTTTATTATTGTTGTTCCCCAGAGTCCCCAGCTAGCTGTCCCCAAAACATTCTCCCCCAAGGGGCTCCAGGGAACAATGTGATCCCAATTTTCTCTCTAACCTCCAGCCACCCAGTCCCACCCAACTCATGGAAAGAATCACCCACTGTTTGAACTGGAAAAGGACATCCCCCTGCCTCATTGTACTGTTGGGAAAATGGAGCCACAGGGGTCCCAAGGACTCAGGCAAGGCTCCACTGCAGCTCTGGGACAAGAAGAAGAGAATGGGGTGTTTTCCCAGATGCACAGGCCTTGCAGCCCCATCTGGCAATTTCCCTTCCAGGCCTCTTTGTTGCAGTAGGATCCAATTGCTCAGCCTTAGTTCCACATGTCCCCCACGACTTCTCTCTCCTCCCCAGTGAGTGACTCAGTTGGATCCCAGCCATGGAAACAGCCTGGGAGAGCAGCAACTGGGAGCTTCCCAGAGCTGAGGAGGCCTCCACCACCCAGGATGGCCATTAGGGTGGGCAGGCTCCAGGTGTGTGGGCTGTGTAAAGAGCAAGGGGTGAGCATCCCAGAACAGAGCTTGCCTGGGCACAGCATTGCGCCCCTGGACAGGTGGTCAGGGCTGCTGCTCCTCTCCCTGGTCTCCTAACTGGCACACAGCAAGAGAAGCCAGAAGAGAACCAGCTAGACTCCCTGCTCAGCTCCAGATGGAGCAAGCCCCCACCTGCACCTTCCTGGAGCCTTTTTTATATTTTTCTTCTATTGGGAGAAGCAGATCCCCCATGGCCAAATCATCACAGAAAGTGTGAGCTCCACGTGGGCAGGGACAGTGTCTGTTAAATCCCTTTGCCTAGAATAATGCTGTGCACATAATATATACTCAACAAATGTTTGTTAACTGGCCAACTGTTCTGCTGAAGGATGTGGGGTGTGCAGGCTTGCATCCACCCCTGGGGGGGCCCACTGCCCTACCTCAGCCCCTGCCACTCTTGGAGTCTGGCATGCCTTCCTAACCCACTCTCCCTCAACTAGTGGATCCCCAAGACCTAGCACTTGCAGGGTTAAGGAGGGGTTTCCCTACACTCTGGCCTTTTAGCATAATAAGTGAGTGTCTCATAGCTTTCTTCCTCAACATTCTGCTTCCTTTCTCCGCATGACTGCTCCTTCCTGCCCCAAGCCCTAGACAAACTGTGGATTGCAAGGCAGGAAGCAGAAGAGCTGCTCAGAGACTTTCCAGTCCAAATCTAGTGCTCCTCCTGACCCTCACTCATGACTCTGTCCATTCAGGGGCCAAACCAGAGGAGTTCCCTGTGGTCTCTGGGAGCCTGGGGTCTTACCCATCAATGGGGTGCTGGTCCAGCTGGCCAAACTGCCAGTGCACGGGGAAGATGTACATGTTGTAGTTCTTCTGGAAGTCCCGGGCCAGCAGCTCCACGGAGTGGTCTCCAGCCTCCAGGCGCTTCTCGTTCTCGTGGATCTTCTTCACCTGTCGGAGCCGAGACAATTGTAACAAAGGGTCCAGGGGAGACTGTGCAGGCCGGTCAGGACCCCTCCCACCTCTGACAGAAAACCAAGACTCAAAATGAGGGGGAAGAAAGTGCCTAGGTGGATATCATCCTCTCATTCATAGAAGTGGAGGGTGATCTGTCAGAGTGTACACTGGTATTTCTCAAAAGATTTTCCATAGAGCTACCCACGAGTGTGTTAAAATCCAGCTTCTGGGCCTTGTTTCATAGAGACTCTGATTTGGTAGGTTTGAGGCAGGGCCCAGGAATCTGCATTCAGCACCCCAAGTGTTTGCTATGTCCACCAAAGTTTAAGAACCACTGACTCAGAAGGGACAGTAAAGGAGTAGGGTAGTTTGTGTGTCTTTAGTTTAACCCAGGGTTAAACAAAGTGAACAGGTTACTCTAGGACTTCTTAGAGACTTGAAGATGTTAATGTGCATTATGAGCCTCCAAGAACAGGGAAAATTCTACTGTCCCTGTACCCAGGATATATGACTGCTTCTGGGTAAGGATGTAGACCTACAGGTGGGGGCTAGTTGTAGGGACTGTGGACCTCAGCCAGCCTGGGGCCGGGAGCAGTGCAGCTCAGGGTCAGGCGGGCACCCTGGGGTGGGCTGGAAAGAAACCACTTACTCGCAGCTTCTGCTTCTCAGTCAGAAGGTTGTTGTCCTCGTCCCTTTCATATAGGGTGACCAGGACGTTCTTGAGCCAGTCCCGCATGCGCAGGGGGAATTCGGTCAGCTCGGAGTCCAGGCAGGGAGGAATGTCTAGATGTGGAACAAGAGTGGTGGGCACAAACCCTGACTCCCCCTCCCGGGGGCCCTCATGCTGCCCTGGCCTCCTGGGCCACTCTCCTCACCCACCCCATGTCCTCCTCCTACAACCACTTCTATCCCTGGCCTAGGCAAAGTGGCTCAACCTCTCTGCTCTCTGGGCCACAGTTCCTTTACATGACAAAGACTAAAAGGAGATGGGGATGGCGGGGAGGGGGAGAACACTCTGAAAATGGAAAAATGCAAAGGCCCATCTCCTGGGGAAAACAGTCCACTGCGAGTCAGCTGCCCCAGCAACTGCTGGGTCCCACACCTCTCTGGGTGATGGCCCTGGGTATGACCATAGCAGAGGCCAGGACTCACACTGGTGACGTCAACTGCTGGGAGGTGTTTGAAGCTGGGAGGCTAAGGAATCCTATCTCTCCACAGGCCCAGCTTAGCATGGGGAGGGGAGGGGGAGGGCAGGCTTAACCACTAGAACTTCCTTAGAGATCTTTTTTTTTTTTAAAGATTTTATTTATTTATTCATTTATCCCCCCCTTGCTGCTTGTGCTCGCTGGGTCAGCTAACTGCGCCGTGTGGGCGGGCCTGCCTTCATCAGGAGGCCCCAGGAACCGAACCCGGGGCCTCCCATATGGTAAACGGGAGCCCCACTGATTGAGCCACAGCCGCCCCCCATCCTTAGAGATCTTGATCCCATCCTGGTCTTTGAACCCCAGAGTCCCAGAATGTCAGGACTAGAGATTTCATCCAAGTCCACCCCCCTTAGTAGACAAATGTGGACACTGAGGTCAGCATGGAGAGAAGAGGCTCGCTCGAGGCCATATAATCAGAGCCTCGTCTGGCATCAGGGCAGTGCAGTTGCCTGGGGACTCAGGGTTTGTTCATCCCTCATTCATGGACATTTGGGAAGCCCCTCTATGGGCTCTCCCTTCTTGACCTCCAGTGGAGTGGAAAAACATCAGCAGTTGGGGTGGGTGGGCAGAGGACAGCTTATGCCACTTGGTGGAAGGCTCCTTGGAGCACTCCTTAGCCTCACTGCCCAGGAATTTCCACCAACAGTTCCTCCCCAACTCTCCTTCTCCAGGCCAGTGCCTTCTCATTTCACCCTCTGCAGCCCATATTTGGAAGAGTATGGTTGATCTCAAGGAGAACCTTGTTTCCTCTATACCTATCTGCATCCTGTACACCTGAAGCAGGTGAGTGGCTATCCCCGGTACCATTTGGGGCCAAAATGTACCAGACACACATGTGGATGTTGTCTTAGAGGGAGGACAAAGTGTGACCTTGAGTGTTTCAGATGATAGGGAGGCTGCCAGTGCAGTGCAAGGCAACTGGGCCAGCTAAATCTGCAACTGGGGTCACTAGTAAAAGGCCAGACAACATCCTGGCGTCCTTTCCCCCAAACACCTGATGCCCAGGTTTCTAGAAGAGGGTGGTTAATCCTGCCTTAAGAGTGGCAGGGAGGAGTAAAAGGGCCCAGGATAAGACAATGCTGAGTAGCAGGGCCTAAGAGGAATTGGACAGGCATACTCCTATTTTAAAGCTTTCAAATTTAAATATTTTGAAAACATTTTGCAGGCCCAGAGAGAATATCAGTTTTGCTTTGCAGTGTTGAAGCAAGAAAGAGTTGGGTTAGCACTATGTAAGAATTTCCTCATGACTAGAGAAAAGAAATGCAGTTGTCTTGAATGGTAGTGAGAATCCTCCCTGTTCTTGTGCTTTCACAGTAGCTCAGTCCTTCCCCAGAAGATGTCACAAGCTCAGAGCTGAGAGGACGCTAATCACCTCATATAAAGGGAACCCTGAGGCTCTGAAAGGGGCAGTGGTTTTCCCAAGGAGCAGCATGGAGGTGGCAATGCCAGCACCAGGGCCACTTGAATGTACTCTCCCCAAGATGGGAGGCTGCAAGTGCCCAAGGACAGACTCACATTTGCAAGGCCCAATGTAGTCCAGGTGGAGTTTGTGGCCCTTCTTGGTGCCCTCCAGAGTGCACTTTGTGGCAAAGAAATGGCAGGAAGAATCGAAGGTCTTGTTGTCATTGCTGCACACCTGTCGGCAAAGCATAGCACACCCCCCTCTTCATTGGTACCACCATCCTCACCCATTTCAGAGATGGGGACACTGAAGGCCAAGCAAGGATGTGGTTAAGCCCAAGGTCAGACAGGGACGTAGTGGTGGGGCTGGGCCAAGAACCCACTCTTTGGGCTTTCAATTTTCAGCACCTCCTTCCCCACCCCCACGCTGAAAGCTGCTATCTCTGAGCAGAGGCATGACTCAGTCATGGCTGAGATATGGGAAAAAGAACCTGGAAGACTTGTGAAGGATGAATTAAAGATGGGGGTGGGAAAAGGCAGTGTGCAGAAAAGAGGTTAAGGGCAGGCCAAGATGGTTAACCTTAGAAAGGCCTGCTTGCAAGGTTGGCCCTGGGCTGGTTGCTAGGAACTTGCCTGGTAATCAGTTCCCTACACCATTATAGAACTTTCCCTAAAGGATAAAGGTGACTCACTGGGTCTCAACTTCTCATATAACACTGTAGTTCATGTTGAATATCTGCTTTCCTTCTGGGGGTCAGGAATCTTGGTATGTCCTAGTACCTATGTGACCAGGCCCTAATTAAAACCTTGGGCACCAAGTCTCTAATGGCTTCCCTGGGCAGAAATACACATATATTGCTGCATTTTTGTTGCTGGGGAAGAGTGTGCTATGTGACCCCTCGTGGGAGGGAGAGAGCATGAGGAAGCCTGCATGTGGATTCCTCCAGGCTCTGCCTATGTATTTTGCCTGCAGGAGCCACTGGATATCCCCAATGTGTCACTGTTATAAATCTTAGCTGTGAGCGCAACTGTATGTGTGTGAGTCGTGTAAGTCCTTTTAGTGAAGCATAGATGTGGAGGACTAAATGAGGGCAGTAGCAGTAGTAGCTGTATTAGGAGGAGGAGGTCCTGTATAGAATATCCTGTAAGGACTTAGTATTTATTGCTTATATACTACAGAGGGAGGATCGAAGGGCATTGGTGAACAGTAGGATAGGGTGAGGAGGAAGAAGAATTGATGATGATGCTAAAATTTGGGTCCCAGAGGACACTTTATGGTGGGGAGAGAGACTTAGGGTAGAGAAGCCCCATAGGGAGGTTGTGGGAATGATGCTAGTACTAGATTTGCTGTCCTGAGCTAGATCACCATTAGCCAAATGGTTGGATGAGTCACTGCTCAATAAATATTTACTTGGATGGATAGTTGGATGGACGTATGGATGGGTGGATGGATAGATGGATGGATGGATGGATGATGGATGGATGGACTGATAGATGAATGAATGAGTCTTATTGGAAGTAGAATGAATAATTTTGAGAGGTAATTAGAAAAATAAATAGTAGTTATTTAGTATTTACTATGTACCAGGCATTATCTGACAAATTCCCACAACAACCCTCATAAGATAAGGATTATTTTAACCTCCTTTTTGGAGATGAGAAAAAATGAGACTCAGAGAAGATCAGCAACTTAGGTAAAATCCCACAGCTAAAAAGTAGTTTTAAGTCAAGTAGCCTGACTCCAGAACCCAGGTTTTTAGACCTGATGCTTTGCTAAGTTGCTCCCAAGTATAGGAAGCCCCTACCTCAGTGCCTGATGGAACTGAGGTAGTCTCTTCTGAGTCTGGCATAGAGCTTAGAACCTGATGGTGCTGAATAAATGCTGATGGTTTGCTGTAGAAACCAAGAGGCAGGCAGACTCACAGACACAACGTTTCTTTCTTGTGACTAGATCTACCGAGCGGCTTCTGAGACAGGAGCTGCCTCATAGAACCAGTGAGCCAGCAGTTTTCTGGGCAGAAACCTCTGTGCTCAGAAGGGCCCAGTCTCCCACCCCTTTGCCTCTTACCTTCTCAAACTCGCCAATGGGGGCAGGGCAGCTGGTGGGGTCCTGGCACACGCACATGGGGGTGTTGTTCTCACCCAGCTCGCACACCTTGCCGTGTTTGCAGTGGTGGTTCTGGCAGGGGTCTGGTAGGGAGCAAGGGCAGGGAGTCAACTAACATGTCCACCCCAACCCAGTCAAGACCCATCCTTGGGCAGGCAGTTCTGGGCTGTGGCCCCAGATCTGGGCTCCAAGCAGCCCCGAGTCATCCCTGTTCTTCTGCTCAGCCTGGTGATCAGCATTTGGGGAGTAGTTGGTTCAGTCTGGGGGTTAGAGGCTCAGACTGAGGTCAGAGTCAGGTGCTCATCTGGGGCCTGGAAGCTCAGTCAGAAACACTGGAGGCCGCGCAGCTCCCACCAGGATTAAAGCACCATTGCGGTCCCGCTCTCAGTTGATCAATCATAGCTGGACATTTCTGGATTCTAGAATAGGCTGTCTAGAATGACTTGGAAAGCTATAGCTATTGTCACGGAGCCAGGGAGTTGTGAGGCCCAACAAAACAGACTTAAGAGGCTATGGAGGAAAAGGGAGAAAAGCCTCAAGGTCCACATGGAACAATGGAGCCCGGCTGTGTCTGATAAACACCGGATGAGGTGGGCGTGGAGGAGGGAAGGAACATGACTCAGTAGAAACCCCTCGGTTCCAACAAAAACTATCTAGCCCTGTCCAAACACCTACTCTTCTCCTCCGAATGAGAGCTTAATCTAGCTTTTTCCTGATAATGCTTTGTTTCAGGTACTTTATTCATCCTTTGTTGGAGTCACTCTGCCAGGCACCAGGCCAACTGCTCTTATGCTTCATCTCAAAAGCCTCCCGACAGTCTTAGGGCTAGGTCAACCATCTTCATCTCTCCCATGTTAGCTGGGAGGAGCTAAGCAAGCTGTTGAGGTCACTTGCCTTGGCTGGTGTGCCTCCAAAGTCTATGCTCTTAACCCCTGGTGTGCAAAGCCTTTCTACTCTGAAGAACGGTGGCCTGGGGCCAGAAGCACAGGTCACTTCCCTCCTTCCGGCACTAATACCATGAGCAATGTTACATGACTTGTGTCAGGTATCTGGGTCTCAGTTCCTCAGGGCTGTGTGAAAATCAAATAAGCTAGTGAGTGTGAACGCACTTGATGTATTCTCAGGTCTGCTCCCACTGGGCTGGACAGAGGCCATCAGGGAGTTCAGGGACCAGATGTGACCAGTGACCTCAGTGGGAACGTGAAAGCCTACTTTGGAATCAGGGCAAAGTGCTGTGAGGGGAGAAGGTCATGTCTAGCTGGGAAATTTCCCTTCCTGCCACTCAGCCTGGAGGGCCTGGCTACAAATAGATCCCTCCCAGATTCCAGGGAACTGAGCACCAGAGAATATTCCCAACCTTTAAGGAACCCAGCCTGCATTTCCTTAGGAAGGAATATCATGTAGGCCTGTCCCCACCCTCCACGCCCAGGCAGCAGAGGACAAAGACTGGATTTCCAAGTCAGAGAGCAGCAACCTACTTTCAGCCACCACCTCTTCCTCGGTTTCCTCAGTGCCTTCATCAAATTCTCCTACTTCCACCTGGACTGGGTTGGCTCCCACAGGTACCTGGGGTGAAGGGAGAACAAAGAGTCAAATAAATCCCCACCTCCGTCCCGGACCTGGAGGAAAGCGGTGGAGACTAGTCGGGGACAGACTGGAAATAACTTGCCTGAAGCTTCAGGTACCCCCAAGGGACTAGTGCGAGACAAAGATGGAAAGGTGGGTTGGGCCCAAGGCACAGAGAGCACAAATGCTGTGGTCTGGAATTTTGAGTTAATCTTATATGCCTGCTGTTTTGTATTGCCCTGGAATTCTGCTGGGATGCCTCAGAGGCCACAGGTTGTTAGGGCAGGAGGGGATGGAAGCCCACCACCCCAGCCAGCCACACCAGCGCAGCCCCCTTTCAGCAGTTTGATGTACGGGAAGAAGATGGGTGATCACGTATGAAAAATTGTACAACAGTTTTAAAAATAAGAGATTTCAAAATCATGGCTGCAAACTGTGCAGTTCTACAGAAGGTTTGGGAAAGCATTTGGGGGTGTCAGGATTTGGTGGGTATATAGGGTTTACACGTGTGCACATGAGAAGAAGACAAATGTCCAGTTCCAGCAGTGAGACCCACAGGCCTTGTCTGGAGAACGGATGTAGGCAGAGAGGGGTCAGGGGTGTGGGGTCTCCACCCATGTACCTCAGCCACTTCAGCCACAGTCTCCTCCACCACCTCTGTCTCTTCAGGCAGGGCTTCCTGCTGCTGCTGGGAAAGAGGAAATGGGGTTAGAGAGGGCAGGGCCAAATTCAGCTTCACCTCTCAAGTGCCTCCGGCCTGGAACACTAAAGCTGGGGGCGCTTGGAGAGCAGCTTGTTTAGGATGGGTTGAGGAAGAAGGCAAAGGGGAAGGGAATACCAGAGCAGCTCCCCTTTTACATATTTCATAGGTGGGGCTTCTGTCTAAGATTTAGCTTCGAAAAGCATTTCCACTGCTTTGAATTCTGATGAAGTCTAAAAACCACTGATCCGGGCCAACTGCCCTCATTTTGAGATGGGAAAACTGAGACCCATAAAGGATGAACACAGTGAATTTTAGCAAATGTCATTATCTTCCCCATAAGTATGATCTTCTTCTTCTTATTTTGGTAATTCCTTTTTGCCATTTCAATTAGGAATACGAAGAGGCGAGAGCACATATAACTTGAAGACCCTGGCCTGCTGGAACTGCTCCGCACATATAACTTGAAGACCCTGGCCTGCTGGAACTGCTCCTAAAATTAATGTCAATTTTGCCAAATCTTTTGCCAAAATCTACCAGCCAGCTCCAGATTGCCAGGGTCTCCCATCACTCATGGCCCCTCAGTGAAGAGAGGATGAGGGAATCACAATGGAAAGCAACTGCTCTTTTTGCCTGCTCCACGTTTTTTCCTTCTGGTGATGTCTTCCAATTTAGCTTTGGATAACCACCCCTTGCCTTCTGCATAGAATTCTTGGAGGAGCTCTCTGTCAATCAAGGGCCTGGTCCTCCCTGGCCAAGAGCAGGCCCAGAACCCAAGCTCAGCCAGACAGGCTCTCTGAATTTTTTTTATCTTGACACATTCTCTCAAGATGTGAAAACTGTTGGAGCTGATTCATTCAGATGACAACATCCCAGAGACTGTCCTTTTAATTCCTGCCTCCCAGATCCTGGAACTGCGGTTTTACAGTCTTTGGCTGTGCCTTCAATTCTATAATCAACCCCGGTATCATTTTCTCCCTAATTTAGTCAGATCAAAATCTGTTTTTTTTGTAACGAGATAACTGTCACTGGCTTAGAAATTAACCCATCCCTTTCTCTGCATTTTGACTCCCTTCTGACATCATCCCCACCAGAAGTCCTCTACCTCTGCTTGAATGCCTCATATCACAGAGAGCTCAATTCTTTCTAAAGCAATTGTAGGATATTTCTGGGGAGCTCTGACTGATAGAATGCTCATCTTCACATTACATGAAAACCTCTCTTCTCTGAAACCTCCACCCAATGGTCCTCATTCCAATTTCTCCTGATCTTATTAGTTTTAAATATATCTATATTTTTTAAAAAGACAACCTGTCCCTTCTGAGCATCCAAGGCTGGCCGTTTCAGCAGCCCTGGAGCTGGTGGTAGAGGATAAGCCCAAGAAGGTATGCACCTTAGGTACTTACAGGGGCTGCCAAGGCCTTCCCGGCCAGGCAGAGAAGGAAGAAGATCCAGGCCCTCATGGTTTTGGGAGCACTGTGGGAAGAAGATTGAGACTTCAGTGGGTGGGAGGTTTCTTGATGGAGAGTTCCTTCCTGTGAGGTACAGGCCAGTTTTAGATGGCACATGGAAGAGCGTTAAATGTCAGTGACCCACATGGGGAAAAAATTGCTTCCGTTCAATTGTCTTTCAATCCTGATTACCTGGGAGAAAGGCTCAGTGTGGTGCTAAGGTGCCTTCTCCAACATCCACTAGCTCCTTTTTTACCAGAGAGCGGGCCTCTGACTCAGAGCCTCCACAGAAAACTATGTCCAGCTGGAATTCAATAAAATTGTTTTGTTTTCTTTGTGTTTATTTGTACAGTTCCTTCTATTTATGGCAAATATACACAGATTTTTTTTCCATTTATGGTAATGATATAAAGTCTCCTTTCTCCATAAATCTACTTCAGTTTTTAAATGTGATTTAATGAAAGTGACTGGCTAATTAATTAAGTTTGGGCAATGCTGAACCGGATAGTCTTTAAGGCCGTTCAAACCCTGAAGTTCTAGGATTCTTTTCTTCCTATACCCCAAGCTCTCCTCCTCCCCACTCCTTCCTCCTCCCACCCCCCTGCAATGGAAAAAGTTAGTGGACCACAACTTCTTGCCAACTTGAGACAATGAGAATTGCATTCTAAAACAAAGAACAATAGTCGTGCAAACAAGAATGGCTACATTTTTATTCTTTCTACGCAGAAAGAACAGCCCTCTGGATCCTCTAGAGAAACTCTATCCAAATGCTTGCATGGGATGTGTGTTATCTTCTCTTTTCCCTTCACAGCAAAAGGATGTTAGCTGAGATCTAAAAAAATGCCCCTGCCCTGGTCCCCACTAAAACTCCCTCTCTGGATGCTGAGCTGTAGACTCTCATAAAATAATCTCATGTCTGTAAGGGATTTTGAAGCAGAAGCTCCCCTGATGATTCGACACTAGGCCACCCCTAATAGAGGAAGATCTGTGGAGGGAACATTTGATTTCTTTTTCTAACTAAATGGACTTCACTTCCAAAAAAATGGATTTAGGGAAGCCTAAAGCTGCCTCCCTCTTCCTTCTGGGTGCTTCTGGCCCTCCTTTTCAGCTATACAGCAAGCTGCTCCCTCTACCCTGAGACAACCTGTCAGCCAAGAGGAGCAGTGGCCACTCCTTATCTCTTTTATACCCCAACTTCCATATCAGTCTCATCATTGCTAGTTCCTTCTAACACTTCTCTAGTGACCGAGCACCTCAGTGGGAGGTACCCTGGCATCATGGGAAAAATACTCGGCTTGGAACTAAAAGTTCCTGTGATACCTCAGTGCTATCTTGCTGTGGGTCTTAGGTAAGTCCTTTCCCTCTCTAGACCTTGGTTACTCCAGCCATCAATTAAGAGGGTTAGACTAGGTAAATTTTGAGGTTTCTTCCTGAGCAGTTGGCTAAGCTCTTAAAATGCCCCTAAAAATGCCACAGGCACATGCTGGCCTTGGCACATGTTGTCATCACCCCTATCAGCCATCTTCACTTGCATTATAGTGTTTGGGCAGCAGCAACAGACAGAAGAGGAGCAGTCTTCATAATTGTCTTCTCTTGGGCTAAACTAGATTTAAAACCTCATTCCCTATTTCTTGTAGTCTGCATGAAATAAAACTAATAAGAATTTAAAGGAATTGACCTGGGAGCTTGGCATTGCTTCGCTATGGCCCCGACAGCCAGAGGAGTCCAGCATTCCCTTTCCAGGTAGTTTCTGGAATGTTCCTCTCCCTCACACAGTTGGAGGCTTGTTCTCTTACGCTTAGAGGTGGAAAAATCTCCCTTCTTGCCTTCTCATTTGGAAGACACAAACAAAACAACTCCTGCATGTGGCTTTGGACAAATGGAACAGGGGAGAAAGCATCAATGAAGGACTTGTCTGAGATTGTTTGAAGTAGATGGACCAAAGCAAGACTGGCAGCTAAAACGAAGAAAAGTCACCCTGTCTAGGCTTTCAGAGAAGACATGTTGTTGGAGAAATACCCCAACTGGGTCTGGAAATTTAATAGACTTCAGGCCAGAGAGCCTGAAGACAGACAATTCTCTTCTGGGCAGAGGTACCAGGCTCCCCCCTGTCAACCAGGGATGGGTTCTGTTGGCTCTACTATCTGTCCTCCTCACCATCTGCCCTCTCTAATACCACCCTCCCTAGTGTTGCAGCCAGAAGAGAAAAACAATTCTCTAAGCCTTGCAGTGCTTTATAGTTTCTGAAACACTCTCACGTATATACTACCCCTCTGGAGCCCCCTAACGACACTGGAAGGTAGGTAGACAGGCATGGAAGGGTTCTTGGTCCCACTTTCCTAAGGAGGAATCTTAGGGTGAGATGGAGAAAATACTTGCCCAGAGTCATGCAACATTCAGGCCTATCCCAGGTGGCAAACCAACCTTCTCATGGAGCTAAGTGCAGCCCAGTAGGGGTTTTGTTCAGAGTCAGGGTGGGGGTTGAGGAGAAATGCAGGCAGAGAAAGTGCTAATAGAATATGAAACCTTGGCATTACTTTCCAAAATTTGGCTCTTCCCAGAGCCCAGTGTATCATCCCCAGTTCCAGAACCTCTTCCCTCCCTCCAGATCATGGGATGGGAGGGGAGAAGAGCAGCTAGACTATTCACAGGTACATACCCACAATCCCTGCATACCCATGAGAACTCTCTGAGGTTCTCTAGAACACTCTGAGCAAAGAAGCTAGGAGGCTGTCCTCCAAAGAGAATGGGTGCAGTGGTAACCCAGCAAAGTCAGAGCACAAACTCCAGCCCTCGAAACTTGGCTAGCCCAGGCCTAGCATGCCCGGTAAAACTACAAACAGGTTTCATACAAACCACCTGATCCTCCCTATCCAATCCACAGAATGGTATTAGGTGAAACCTCCCCCGTTTTGTATCCCTTTAGTTAGTTGTTCATAATGATGCATGTATTTATTCTTTTCAAATTGTTTTCGTAATCCTGCATCCCGTTTGGGGCTTAATGCATGACTTTCTGACCTATGGTAGAGATGAGAAGACTGAGGCCCAGAGAGGGAAGGAAAGCTGCCCGAAGCCCCAGGGAATGCATGGCAGGGCCAGGAGGGCCCACGCAGCAGCCGCAGCACAGTTTCCCTCCGCAGCTGCCCCCTCCCAGGTAGTCACCTGAATGAGGCCCGTTGGGTGGAGAACTGGCCTGAGGTGCTGGGAGGGAAAGCAGAGCAGCAGGGGGTGTATTTCCCTTGGCTTGGCGGCCATGGATGCAGACATCCCCCACCCCTACCCCACCACTGCCTCCTCCTCCTGTTCCGTACATAGAGTCCCTTCCTTTTGCCTTTATTTGCTCTGGAGACGGCTGAAAACCCATCCTTGGCTGCCAGCAGGACCCGAAGCTGAGGTCACTTCTCTCTCTTTGGAAAGACTCTGGGAATGGAAAAGTACAGCCAGCCCCCCAGTTCTTCTCCCTTTAAAGCATGAAGGGCCTCCTCGGGGCCCTCTGAAAAGTCGCAGAATGTCAGAACTGGGAGGAAATCTCAGAATCGTAGCATTTTAGACTGTGGTTCTTGGAATCCTTCTCTTAGAATGTGAAGCACACAACCTGAGCTGCAATCTTCCAATCTGATTTGAATAGAAAGAGTATATGGAGGGAAGCGGCTGTGGCTCAATCAGTAGGGCTCCCGTTTACCATATGGGAGGCCCCGGGTTCGGTTCCTGGGGCCTCCTGGTGAGGGCGGGCCCGCCCACATGGCGTGGTTGGCTGACCCGGCGAGCACAAGCAGCAAGGGGGGGATAAATGAATAAATAAATAAAATCTTAAAAAAAAAAAAAAAAAAAAAAAAAAAAAAAAAGAAAGAGTATATGGAGCAGTGCAGTTCAATGGAACTTTCTGAGGTGATGGTAATATTTTATTTGCATTGTCCACTGTAGTAGCGACTAGCCACATGAGCTGACTGGACACTTGAAATGTTAACAGTGTAAAGGAGAAGCTGAATTTTAAATGTTATCAAACTTTAATTAAATTAAATTTAAATAGCTATATGTGTCTAGTGGCTACCTTAATAGGCAGAGCACTTATAGACTATTGTAGAGGCAGAATAGTGTAAAGGTAAGAGTTTGGGCTCTGGAGCCGGAGTGTATAGGTTCAAGTCCTGGCTCTGCTGCTTGGCAATTGCAAGGCTTTTAGAAAGTGTCTTTATAACAATACACCTACCATGAAGGGTTCACGGCTGTTGTTTAGAAGAGCTGCTTAAAAAAATCTAAGAATCTCAGAATACCCATGCCCACCATCACCCCCAGTGCAAGAACTTCAGCTTTTTGTCTGTAGGCCCTGGGAAGAGACTTTTGGGGGTGGAACAAAGGAGACTTGCTCAGCCTCCAGAGGGCACAGTGATGGAGGCCGGGGCCCTGGGCTGCTGGCACAAGCCAGGCCTCTCACTCCCACTGTTTAGCTTGGAGACAAAGGATTCCATAAACATGTTCCTGGTAAACAAGCCCAAAGTGAGCAAAACAAGTCTAGAGGTTAATAAGGGAGCCATGAGCCAGGCCTGCCAGGGAACTGGGACTTGGGAGGAGGGCAGGCAGCTCCGCTGGGCGGGGGCGGGGTGGGGGCTGCTGAGCCAGGCCAGGGAGGTGGCACTGCCCAACCACTGGGACCACACTGGCACGCCTGCTCACACCCCAGGGAGTGGCCACAGCCACTCGGAGGTGGCCTCACGATGTGGAAGTCAGGAGTTCTGGGACCTGGTCTTGGCAGCATTGCTCCCAAGTCACTGGGCAAACTTGGGGAAGGCTCTTCTACTCCTTAGCCTAACCCACCCTCCACTGCCCTATAAAATGAAGAGGTTGTTTTACATCAGGAGTGTCCAAATTATGAAAGCCAAGGAATCCTTACTTTCAATAAGTCTTCTGCAGAAGTCCAATATTTGAAACAGCTACAACCCTTTTGCATTTATTGAAGCATGTGAATATATTATTATCTACTCAATAACTAATTTTAACATGTTTTTTAAAAAGCAGGTAAAAGTGGAGCTGAGATGGGGCATGGAGTGCTACACACTTCTACACCCCCTGTAACACCCCTAAGGATCCCTAGGTTCTCCTAGGAATGAAATTTGAAAACTCTTGGGCAAGGGGGTCCCTAAGACTCCTTTTAGCTCTGATTTTCTGAGTCATCTCAAGCAGAGGCCTTTTAGAGTATTACTTCTCCCAACTTACCTGTTGACTCTCTGCTTCCATTTCTAATATTTCTTGGTGAAAGGAAGAAGCTAAGGGAAACGTTAAGGGTGTTGTAGGTGCTCAAGCCTAGCATTGGTGAGGTTCATTCAGAAGTGGCTCCAGAGTTTGAAGCTGAAATGATCCTGACTGAGATTCCATAAAGGCATCTAAGATGCCACGTTTCACCCTGCTTAGAAGAGGCTCAGGGTGGAACTTCAGGCTCTCTTTCTTGGGCCACAGTTGGGCCCTAGGGGCCACAACTACAACAGAGGTGACCACAAATGTAGGGGATGAGAAATAACATCTACATGTCCAGCCTGTCACATCTGGAAAGGCCCAAAAGATACTAAAAATAGCAAATATGTGGCACATATGCCTCCACCTGCCCCTCCTGTGCATGTGGCAGACATTACTAATCAATCATATGAACTTTTCCTCCAGAGTCCAGGGTAAATTCAAAGTCATGAACACAGATCTTCTGGCAGATACTAACAATGGATTGGTGTTGGCAAGCCACATGAAAACTCTTTGCCATGCCTCCTACTTTACAGATAAAGAAACTGAGGCTAACCGAGGTCACACAGCAGGCTGGTAATCTAAATCAAACTTCCAGATGTTTGGAGAGCATCTATGTGTTCACCTTGCTTTTTTGTTTTTCATCTGATCAGCCATAACTACACAAGATGACCCACAGGGATCCCCAAATGAGAGGAATTAATATCAAGTTCCTGAAAGAAATCAGCTCAGTAAAGAGTTGGTGTCTCCATCCATATTTTCCCAACAAATATTAAGCAGTATGGGTTGATGAGTAACAACAGAGTTAATTCCATATAAGAATTAGATGTTTTTCTAAATAATTCTGTCAAGTCACTACTTGCTGTCCCTGTCCCTGCTCAACTCAGCTGTCTCTGGGTTCAGGATTGGAGTTAGGGAGAAGAAGAAGAGGGTCCAGGCTCTGTGCTCTAGAGAAAAGGTGGCTTCGGTATTCCCCAGGGTCACTGAAAGCTTAGCTGCAGCCTTTTTTTTTTTTACTACTTTTCAATTTTTAAAATTTTTAGGTACCAGGGCCAGGGATTGAACCCGGGACTTTGTATGTGGGAAGCCAGTGCTCAACCACCGAGCCACATCGGCTCCCCTTTTATTACTTTTAAGACAAAGGTTAGAAAGAGAGTCAGCTGGAAGCCAGTGAGCAGCCACCTATTAGCCAGGCTGTTCTGAGCTTTGGGGCCTATTGACAAAGCCAAGTGGGCTGGGATAGGTCATGGCTGGCCAACAAAGAAGAGAGAGAAAGTACAGCTCATCAGTTATTATCCACAGCCCTTGTTGCCTGTAGAGGAAGGTGAGCATTTGGATGTATCCAAACATCTGGAAGTTTGGTTCAGATACCAGCTTGCTGCATGACCTCGAGTGAGTGATTTTCCCTTTCTGAGCCTTAATTTCTCTCTCTGTAAACTCTAACTCTTGTCTGGTAGTATACATGTCTAAGTGCACTTCACCTTGTAAGAATTTGCAGTTAATGTCTGACTGCCTTTCTGTGAGTTTGCACATCCAGCTGTGTGTCTGTATAAGTTAGATATGGCCTTGAGAACCTATATCTATATCTGTTTGTTTTGGCTTGTGCATGTGAGGGTCCGAGTTTGCATATATGCATCAGGATGTATAATTGGAACTTGTCTGTGTCTTTAAGGCAAGGTATCAGTCAGGGAAAAATATGTGAGTGGATGATTTTCTGTGTCTCTCCACGAGTTGATACATTTGTTTTTGCTGTGCCAGTGGGTAACTGTTGGTGAAATCAATGTTTATACTCTGTATTCCTGTGTCTGTCCCTATTTATTTCTGCATACTTATTTATCTATCTAACCAACCTCAGAAGCCAAATATTCCACTGTTTACCTTATATCTTCAGCTTTTTCTTTTCCTCCACCATCCCTGCCTATTTATAGCTTATTTTCAGCAAGGGAAATTGATCTTGTGAATAGCAAACCTCAGACACAGTATTTGGTTGACTCTCTACAGACAGATAAAAATTACCATTTATCCAGCCCCTCCTCTCTTGTTTCCTTTTCATCTAGGGATAGGGTGGGTGGGTGTTAAAAATGCAGGCCAGTTTGCCTTCTAATGAAGGTAGTGTCTGGGGATTAGAACGTGAGAGCTAAAAGAATGCCAGAAGCTAGACCATCTAGCTTAGATCTCTCATTTAACATATTGGGAAACTGAGGCCCAGAGAGGAGAAGGGTCTTTCCCAATGATATTTTGAGGAAATACACAAGAAGATCCCCAAATGAAAATGAATTTAGGGGAACGGATATAGCTCAGTGGTTGAGTGCCTGCTTCCCATGTACAAGGTCCTGGGTTCAATCCCTGGTACCTCCTCAAAAAATGAATTTAAACAATATAATTTTAAAAATAAAAATAAAAAAATAAAAGCAATATTACTTTTAAAAATATGTCTGTCAGCACTTTTCATAAAGGGATGACAAGCCCCAAGATGATGGAGCTGCCAGAGAAAAAAGCTGGGAATGATTTCACCAACTGTCTGGATTCCATAAAGCCATCAGTTCTAAAATCCCATTGCATTAGGTTGGTGCGCCACAGTTTACAAAGTGCTTCCCCTGTGCATTATTCCATTTCGGCCACACAATATCCTTTGAGGTGGCTGCTCTTATTGCTCTTTAGCCTATAAGGAAACTGAGGCATGGAAAATAGAAGCAACTAGTTCAAAATCAAGTGGCACCTTTGGGGCAGAGCTGGAAATCCAGGTCTTCAAACACCCTGTCCGGTCTGGGGAGCTTATCACAGCCCTACAGCGGCCCTGGGATAGTTGGAACCAGAAGGACAGGGCCTAGAGTTTGCTGTAGTCCTTGTAGTTGGGGGCGGGCAGGAGAGGGAGACTTTCAAACTGAGGCGGATGTTCTCAGAGTGTTCCCAGCATCCCCTCCCAGCCAGCAGGCGGAGACCCTGAAAAAAAGGTTACCGTGGCAACTTGCATTCCTCTGAGGGTGCGTCATAGCAGAGAAGAGCCTTTTGGTGGGTGGGACTTGGAGAAAGTTTGAAAAGTTGATTCCTCCTCCAGGCCTCCCCCTTCCACCCCTCCCAACCCCCCTTTGCTCCAGGCTTTGTCGATGTGGCAGCTGAAGGCTGTGGGTTAACTCTCTCTTTCCCCCAACCACTCCCTCTTCAAAATGTTTCATCCTCCTACAAATATTCATTTGCTTCCACTCCATACTCTGTCATACTACACACCTCACGCCTTGCTCTGGCCATTTTGCAGGTCATGTATCCCTTTGAGAAGATCTGGGGCTGAAGGCTATGAGAATTCTCTCTCTCTCTCTCTCTCTCTCTCTCTCTCTCTCTCTCTCTCTCTCTCACACACACACACACACACACACACACACTTGCCCATTCGAGGTCAGCCCGTAGATTCCAGTTTCCCGAGACCTTCCTCTGGAAGTTGCAGAGGACATCAGGCACTGCAGAGGTCCTCCAGTTACCTCTCACTTTACAGATGCCAAGTCCAGAGGAGACGCTTACCTAAGATCACACGTAACATGTGTGCCTTCAACCTGGGATCCTGCCCACCCGTCTCATTGGCTTTTAATTCTACCACCAGCACTTGCGGTATATAGAAATTTAACACTAGAGAATTGCTGGTGGAAACCTTTGCCTCATGCAAGAATGCTGTCCTTTCCTGAGGAAAATATGTGTCTCTCTCTTCCCTTGTGGCGATTACTGGGAGACATGCTTCATCCCACTGACACTTTTTCCTATGGTGTCCTTTAGGACATGCAGGAAGTCCACCCATCAACCAGCTGGTCAGTGGAGCTAATATGGGTGAAGACAGGAAAGCGGTTTGTCTGGACACGAGTCCCATATAGGGTTTAGACTTCTCGAAACAGTGAGGTGTGAGAAGATTGCCCTGAAACCCTCTCTGCCTTGGTTTCCCCTTTTCTCCCTTAAAGTACACCCCACTACCACCACCATTGGACCCAGTGCCTTGGTTGGATGATATCTGATGTCTAGAACCTTCCGATCTAAATAAACTAAGCGCTACTGCTGGTGAGTTCCTGTGTTTACCATCCCAGGGAGCCCAGGGTGGGACAATGCTTAACCCAAGGCCAACTGTCTGCTGGTACCATATGGGGCCAAATGGCACCTGAGTGTGTGGAGAGGGGAGAAGGGAGAATTAGAGGGGAACAGGAGTCTTCTGGGGGTACTAATTAAATGGTGAAAATTTCCCCTTTGCCTTTTAGAGATCGATTTATCATTTGTATGAAGTCTTTTTTGGAAAACAGAGTTCCCGATGACATGGCAAGTCAAGGAATCTCTTCTCCTGGAAGAGGGAGCAGGAGAGACTGGCTGCCAGCTGGGTCTCTGCTGCAGCTGTGACCAGATCCGATTCCCAGGAAAGGAAGAAGCTGCCACATTTGCAAAGGGAACAAAAAGGACAGGCAGGCAGCCTGTGAAACCAGAGGGAGAGAGAAACTCCCCAAAGACTTAGTGAGATTGTTTCTGTAAACCTAAAAGGGAGACCAAGTGATACTGTGACTCAGGCTCCTGAAAAGCAACAGACAGGAGTCTGGAGATCCTGCCTATGGGAGGCGGTGATGGAACCCGCAGGAGAGGCGACCTCCCACAGCCCAGTCTCCCGGCACAGTGTCCCCTCCCTTGCACACTAGCTGGGTAAGTGACCTAAGGTATAGGGGCTGATGCAGCTACAGAAGAGAAAGGCAGGCAGGAGTCGTGCATACCTCAGTGGCAGGCAGGCGTCAGGCAGAGCACTCTCCGGGCAGTCTGAAGGTCTGCAGGAATGTGGAGGGGTTTAGAGACGGCAACAGGAAACCACTGAGAGCTCTGGGCTGGGTCTCTCTCCCCTCCACCCCGCTGTCCCTCCTCCTCCTCTGTCTCCTCCTTCCCCCGCCCCCTCCCCACCCCCCACCCCCCCTTCTCTCCACAGCCAAAGTTGTTTCTGTCTTTCATTTCTTTCTTCCTCTCCCTGCAGTGGGCTGACCAGACCAGACGCCCTGACCCCGCCTGCCTCATTTGTTCTGGGGCTTCTGCCTAAACAGACTTATAGGATGCCAGGACTGGGAGGGCCCGCCGGAATCCTCTAGAACGACCTCCTTGTTCAGAGGAGAACTGAGGTCTAGGGAGGCCAGGGATCACTCAAGGGTCCCCAGGGGCAGACATTATGATCAGGGATCTTTACAAGAGCCCTCGCTAATATTAGGCAATGCTGAGGAGGGCAAAGCAATTCAGGGAGGTTGTAGGAATTTATCTGTGACAAAGGCCAAGGCCAGGATTTGCCTTCTGTACAGACAAGAGAAGCTACCAATGGTGGCATCATTGGTAACGATTTGTGGTATGTGTTTAAAACACTCTAACTCTGCTCCACTAATAGACACACACAAGGGATTAGATTTCTAGCAGGGGGGACCAGTGGCATCAGTATGAAACAGATAAGGTGATTGATGATATTGATAATAATTATACAAGTAATATTAGCCAACATTTATTAAGGACTTAATAATCCTCACAGCAACTCCTCTAGAAAGGTATTATTATTATGCTCATTTACCCATAAGGAAACAGAGGCTCAGAGAGGCTAAGAAACTTGCCCGCCGTCTCCTGGCTAAAAGTGGTACAGGCAAGGGAAGCAGATGCGGCTCAAGTGACTGGGCTCCCACCTACCACATGGGAGGTCACTGCGTCGAATCCCAGTGCCTCCTAAAGAAGACAGCAAGTTGACATGACAGGCAGGCACAGTGAGATGATGCAACAAGATGATGCAACAGGAGACGTGGGGAGGAAAAACAGAATGATGCAACAAAGCAGGGAGCAGAGGTGGCTCAAGCTATTAGACACTTCTCTCCCACATCATAGGTCTCAGGTTCAGCTCCCAGTGCCTCCTAAAGAAATAAGGGTGATGAACAGACACAGCAAGCAAAAAAAAAAAAAAACAAAACAAGGGGGTAGGGAGAAATAAATAAAATAAACAAATAAACCTTAAAATAAAATAAAAGTGGTACAGACAAGACTTTGATTCCACTGTCTGATTCTACATTCTAATTGGTTCGCTCTTAGGCTCCATAAATTTCTTAGGGCAATGGGTCTTGGTTGAATATCTGTTGCATGCCTAGCCCTCTGGGAGGTACAAGAATTGATTTCCTGCTTCCTGCCCTCAAGGAGCTTTGGGTCTTGCTGAGAAGACATGCCTTATGCATGCTCACACTCGCAGGAGGCTTATGCCGGGGGTTCAGAGGCTTGGGAGAGCTCTTTGGGCTGGAGCAGGAGGAGAAGGCCTCCTGGAAGAGATGGACCTTGAAGGATGCATTGGATTTGAATAACATGGAGAGGGCAGAAAACGTTCTATGATAAACTGCTGCACAATATGGCCCCTGCCTCTCTCACCAGCCTCTCCTCCTTCCTCTCCCCGCCCTGCTCACTCTGTTCCAGACACACTGGTCTCTTTTTGTTCCTCAACCATCCCAAAGTTGTTCCCACCCAGGGCCTTTGCGCTTGCTCTTACCTCTGCCAAGAACACTCTCCCATCCGATTCTCCTGTGCTGGATCTTTCTCACCGTTCACCTACCTGACCCACCCAACTTAAGTCAGTCTCCTCACCCCTCTCGCAGCACGGTTCGTCACCTTATGCTGCTTTACTTCCTTCATAACCTTTGTCACTCTCAGAAAGAGTTTGTCTCCAGCCAGAGACAGACGCTCCTCGCTCCTCTGCAGCAGGGGCCTCAGGTGTCTTGCTCACGGCAGTGTTCTGAGCACCTGCATGGTGCCCATCACAGAGCAGCTCCAGGTCAGCGCCCGTGTCAGGGAATGGATGGCCATCGTTTACCATCAGAAAAATGAGGCGCATCCAACCCTGGCCTTCAAGAGGTCCTTGAACCTACAAAAGCTGAATGTAAACACTTAGGCGTCTGTGTGTTTTTCTGCAGAGAAGGATGGCTTCCATCAGGTTCTCAAATGGGCCCATAATCCAGGAAACGACCTCTGCTCCAAGTGATCCCAAGGCCTCCCCCAGTCCCAAAGCCAAGAGCTAATGCTCTGCACGGCTGTTCAGTGTAGGGTACTGCCTGATTTCCCAGATATCTGTTTTGCCATTTGGACATATGCATATTTTTTTGTTTGTTTGTTTATTCTTCTTTTTTTTTTTTTTTTTTTTTTTGCATATTTTTATAGGCTTGGTTGCTATAGCTCCCAGGCATCGTGAGGACGAAAATTAATGAAAATTTGGTGCTTTTTGCATAAAGGAAGATGATGACTCTGATGAGGTGAGTCAAGGGAACCGTTCACAGCCTTGAACTGTAGTTCTCGTGTGGCCTTCGATTCAGGCAGTGGAGAGCTGGGTGGGGTTAGACTGAAGCTCTGTTACAGATATCTCATTTGGGAGTCACTCCTAGGCCCTTGTGTGGGAACCCTGAGCCAGAATCCCTAAGAAAAGGGAAACTTGATAGGTTTTGTATCGTGGGATAAGCACACCCAGGGAGCAGGAGCCTCTGAAGCAAGGATGACTCTGAAAAGAGAGACCAGTAGAACTTAGGCTGGTTCTCCTGGCACCACCAAAGGCTTTATGGGAAGGAAGAGAAGCACACAGCACCAGGTGTGTTGTGAATCCCCACACTGTCACTGATTGACTTTGAACTCATCCCTAGCCCATCTGAGCTTCACTGTTTCCATTTGCAAAATGGATTGGACAGCAAAATAGTAGCAATAAGAACCAGCATTTATTAAACATCTGCTATGTGTCAAGCACTGAGCTAATCCCTTTGCATATATTTTCTGATTTCATCCTTATGAAGAAGGAACTGTTACTTTCTTCATTTTATAGATGTGAAAAGTGAAACTCCTTTGTCCAAGCTTGTGCACCAAGTACATGGAATATCAATGATTCAAATCCAGGTTTAAGGGACAACAGAGCCCAAGTGCTTAACCATTATTCTCTACCTCTTCCTAAGTTCCCCTCCAGTTCTGACATTTGAGGACTCCAGGCTACACAGTCATTTGGCAGTCTTCTCCTTAACTAGATTGCTGATCCAATATCAGGTTGGATTAGCTTTCTGCCTTGCAAAATGAGGAGCCAATACCCTGGGGGTCCCAGCTGTTTGCCCACCCCCCTCCAACCACTCTCCAGCTGTACTTTTCTAGGCACCACCCATTCTACCTTGATCTTGCCTTTTCTGACCTAACAGCCTAGCCACAGTCTCAGACTCAAGGATGCTCTCCTGCCCCCTGCCTTGGGAATGTCCCTATATGCAAGACACCCAGGACTCCTACACCTTCTGGAACATCAGCTACCTCATTCATTCATTCCATCAACCTTTAATGTACCTTGCATAAAGCATTGGGGACATAGCCATAAGTAGGATGGACAAAGAATCTGCCTTCATGCAACTTATATTCTAATTGGTGGAGGCAGGTAATAAGCTAGTTGCTGGTTGAGATAAGTTCTACAAATGAAATAAATAGAATAACATGAGAGAGTAACGGGGGACTACTTTAGATAGGATAGCCAGGGTAGCTCTCTTGGAGGAGGCAGAATTGAGAAAAGAGTTGGTTGATGGGAAGGAGTTAGTGAGAAGATCTGGAGGAAAAGTATTCCAGCCTAGAGGACAATAAGCACCAAGACCCTGAGATAGGGAGAGCTTGGCTTTCTCAAGTAACTGAATGTGTGGCTGGAATTACCCATTACAGGACATTCCCTTCCTCCTTTTTTCTTGCTCCTCTTCCTTTTCTCCTTCCTTTTCTTCTTCATTCCTACCATCTTTACACCCTTATAGCTGTTCCAAAGTACTTCCTCCTCCACTGTCTCAGTGAATGACAGAGCAGTCCTGTGAAGGAGTCAAGGTAGGGATTAGAACCTATATCATAGATATGGGGAAACTGAGGCCCTAAGCAACCAGTGGAACTGGAGCTCAAAACCAGAGCTTAGTGCCAGATACTCTAGCCCTCAGAAAACTTGCTTGTCTTCTTGCCCGGTAACTCCAGAACCTCTGTCACCTGAACCACCCGATGGACATCTCTGAGAACTGGACTGGGGCCCGATGGGCAACTGGTATTCCAGGGTATAGACAGGAATTCCTGGAGAGAAGGTGATGGGCCTGAACACTGGAAATGGATTAGGAAGGTTCTGTTGATTTGGCTTCTGGCAAGGAGGAAAGCAACCAAGCAGAAAGTTAAATAAATAAAAGCAAGGCCAAGAAACATCCCCTAAAGCTTTGCATTAGAAGCAGTGTCGGAATCTCAGTGGTTTAACTTTCCAGGCCGTGAAGCCTGAGAGTGGGCCTTAGAGGTAGCAAACTAGGTGAACTTTACATGTGGGAACTTGAGGGCCTGTGGAGGACCAGGTCCCATTGGAACAATTATTACTCTGAACTGGGAAGAGAGATAATAATATCAGTATTTCCTGAGCAGACATCGGCCAAAGCCCTTTTCATCTATTATTGCATTTCATCCTCACAACAGTACTGTGGGGGAGGCACAATTATCGTTCCTATATCAAAGGTTAGAGATGATAGAGCTCTCCTTGCATAGCTGGGAAAACTGAGGCTTATAAAGTCCAAGGTCATAGTCCTAGGTCTAGGGCACTGGTCTTCCAACTCCAAGTCCAGACTGAGTCCAACTCTGGCCTGCTCCAAGTCTCTGGAGACAGGGGCTGGTGGGCCAAACCCTTCGGACTGAGGATAATGTATCAAAATTCCTAAATGCAGCCTGTGTGCACCTGGCTCAAAGTCAAGGCCACCAAGCTGAGAAGGCCAGGGAGCATTGGAGACTGACTCAGGCTGTTGCCTTGTTACTGTATCAGTCCCCACGCAGGCACTCCCATTGGCTGGGGGACACAAAGACCTCATTGTCCGTAGGCTCTGGGTCCCCTGGGCAGAGTGACCACTGACCAGGGCAAGCCAAACAGAGAAGAGGATGAAATTTGACTTCAGCAGCTCCTCCTCACTTGCAACACTCCCACTGAACAGCTTAAGATTCTTCCCCTCAGCTTTTTAAAGTCCACAAAGGACTTTTATCCCTATAATCTTATTTGAGTAGCACAATTAGCCTATGTGCTAGAAAAGTCAGAGATTGTAAGCATGTTTTAGGCTTGAGAAGACAGAGGCTTCCCCAGATGGCCTAAGGGACCTCCCCAAGGTCATATAGCTAGCCTGTCGTAGAGCTGGAATGAACACCCCAAACTCTTGATACTTGGTCCAAGACCCTTTCCACTATACCAGCTGCTTCCACCTAGCTTTCCAGTGAGCTTGCCAAGGCATCTCTGAACTCAGAGCCCCCTCTCCACTGAGGTGACAAATGATTAGCATTATGTTGGCTACACTTTTTCACTTTGACACAAACTCACTGAGGAGAAGTATTCATCTGAGTTCTGATTTGGGTTCTAAATGAGCACTCTAAATCAGTGCTCTAGGCCCTGCCCCTAGCTTGTCCTTGAGCAGCTCACCTTTCCTATCCAAGCATTGGTTGCCTCATCTGTAAAACAGGCATGATTGTAATGCTTGATCCTCCTGGGTACAAAGTCAATGTAAGATTCAAGTGCACATGGGTTTTAGACAGTAAAAATAAGAGAGAGGTTAAGAGGCACGGGTTTGGAGTCAGACTTCTGGGTTTGGATCCTGGGGCAAGTCATTTCACTGGAAACTTGGGGCATATTATTTAGCTCCAGACTCAGTTTCCTCATGTGTTAAATGTAAGGTGGTTCCTGTGAGGATTAAATGAGAAAATATATGTAATGCACTTGGCTCACTAATGCATGCCATAAGCACTCAGATATGCTGCTATCTTATAATTAGATCCATTAAGTTAACATTTCTCAAAATGTGTTCCAAAAAAGATTAGTCCTATAACATATTCCAGAAAAAAAAAGGGAAATGCTGCATCACCATCGTCAAGGAGATTCCTGGAGCATAGTAGAATATTAAAGGCTCTGAAAAGTTCCACAGAAAAGTAACCTGTTTAGCCTATCACAGAACCCTCTTTTACATGACCTTCTGGATGCATCCTACTGAACTTATGTTCCGTGAAAAACTCTTTGGGGAATGTGTCCCACACCCTCATTTTAAGGAGAAATGGAGATGCAGGGAGTGAAGTGACTTGCCCTGGGTGGCCCAGTCAGTAAATGGCTAGGTCTTGACCCCTGTGAGTTAAATCTTTGTCCTACTGTTCTTCCCATTGAGCCACACTGAGAAAATGCCTTTAGCTGTTGTGCAGAAAAGCACTCTCTAAATCTTAAAGATCTTCCTTATTGGTTTCCTAGCCCGTTGGCCTGTCTCCTGAACCCTGCCTGAATCTATCACTTTGGTGATGCAGGGCTCCCTCTCGCCTGAGCGGGCTCTCCCAGCCCGGGTTGGAGGAGCTCGGCGGTGGATTGGTTTTGTCTCCTTCCACCCCCGGGTCTGTAATATTGCAGCTGTTGGTCCCAGTCCAGGGAACACTCACACGCAGGCACCAATTTTCTTCTGAAACCCCACGAGCCTGGAAATCTTTTTCGAATGAGGTGTGGGGGTGGTGGGAAGCCCAATAACCCAACCCTGACAACGTGGCAGCTCTTACATATTCCCTGACGTGGCCCGCAAACCAAACCTGTCTTCAGTTAGCAGCTGTGGGGCCAGCAGTAATGACAGCCCCTCCAGCTCAGCGACGTGGCAGCCTTGCTGTGATTCAGTGGGGCTGAGGGTCGCTGTGGCAGCCTGTGCTGTGATTCAGCGGGGCTGAGGGTCGCTGGGAGGCGCCACCCCGTCTTCTGGGGTCTGAAGGGGGTGGGCAGGAGATCTGCATTAAGCAGTTCAGCCTTTCCCCCTTCTCAAACCCAAAGCTCTTTCTCTTCTGTTTCTTCCTCGAAGACTAGTTTCATTGCCCTCTTCTGTAGCCCACCCAGCATGGCCCCATGATTTTCCTTCTCCCTGCTCCTGGTTCTTGTACCTTTCCCAGACAGGAGCTTCTCATAATGAACCTTAGAGATTCTCCATGTCAGTAGTTGTCAAGCCTTATTCTGTGGAGTTCCATGCAGGAGACTTGAGGGGCAAAAGGAAAACCAAGAGGGCAGGTCTCCAGGACCCCATCCCATTCCTGCTCTAACTAGAGCAGCCCTGCTTTTATCTGCCTGACATATTGGAGTTTTGCCTAATATTTCATTTCTAAAGAGTTCCGCTACTTAAAAAACAAACAAACAAACAACAAAAAAAAAACCTTGGAAATACACTGATTTATTTCCGATCCAGTGGCTTTACAGGAGAAGAAAAGGAGCCCTGGAGAGAAGGGGGGGATCTGTCCAAGGACACAGAGCATCACAACTGGACGTGGTACCTGGGGAAGAGCCACAGTGAGTCACACCAGATCTCGGACCCACACCAGAAGCTCACAGTCTGGTCCTTCTGAGCAGGCAGTCAGGAGTTGGGAGCCAGAAGAGGGCAGAAGGTATTCCATTTACCAATTGGAACCTCCCTGGAAGAGAAATTAAGGAAGCCAGGGAGGCAAATCCAAGCATCTTTAGGGCAGGCAGTAATGACACGGATGTGAGCAGTCCCTCTAGGATGATATATTGGGAGTAGGGGGCCTGTGCCAACCCAGAGCACATGCCCCACCCAGAGAGGTTCACAGCCTTTCACGTCCTTTTCAAATTTTTTCTCCTCCAAACAAAATCAACTGCTGCAGAAGTTTCCCTTCAGGCCCTTGTTTTGTTACCCTTCTGGTAGGGGCTGGGTACACCTTTCTTTAAGGGAACTGAGCATCCCCTTTCTGTTTTCTTCTGGGAGAAGAGCCAAAAATCCATCCTCCTGGTATTGAAAACTTTAAAGTGGCTCAATCTTATCCTTCCTTCTCATTTCTAATCTGTTCCTCTTCCCCTTCATTTTCTGATTTCTCATCTCTCCTTCACCTTTGCTTTAACCCCTCCTCTTTCTGTCTTTCCAATCCTTTTGGAAAGAGCACTAGTCAAGGAGTTGAGACCTGGATTGTATTGATAGTAGCACAACATAGTGAATGTAATTAACACCATCAAATTGTATGCTTGAAAGTGGTTAAAATGGGAAATGTTATGTTGTATATATATATTACCAAAATAAAAATTTTAAAAATCAGAATTTTACAACACAGAGTGAACCCTACTGTAAACCATAGACTATAGTTAGTAATATAATTATAATAATATTTGTTCATCAATTGTAACAAATTAATAATAGAGAAAGCTCTGTGTGTAAGGGAGAGTATTTGGGAACTTTTTACTTTCTGCACTATTTTTCTGTGAACTTACAACTCTAAAAAGTAAATAAAAATAAAAATAAAATAAAATAAAAGAGAGAACTGGGTTCCTCACCCACTCAGCCCAATGGCTTGAGCAGGTCATTTCTCCTCTCTGGGTCTTAGTTTCCTCATCTGTAAAATAAGGATGTTGGGTCAGGTCATAGTTTCCAAACAGCCATGAAAAGGATCAAGAGGGTGGGGCTCAGGTCCACTCCCCTTTTCCCCTTATCCCCCCGAGGCAGCTGTCACTTTGCCTTTTAAAATAGTGGCCTGTCATGTGAACAAAGGGTTTTACAGCTAATAAAACCTGAAGATCACTACTAGGCCATGTAACTACAGGCCTTCCAGCCTTTGAATTCAGCGTTTCCCTCTTCTCTTAATCTTCCAGCTCCTGCTTCTTTCCCTCCTCTAGATTCCTCACTCAGATACTTGAGTTCTGCTGGTAGAACCTTATGATCCTCAGGGCTACACCCCTAAGTCTGTCCTGTTATCTCTGGAGGCCAGTCTCTGCCCTTTCATTTGCAACAGTGGGAGAAGAAAGTCTTTGCTCCTTGAAATTCCAGAACAGTGATCCCCTCCCACTCTGGGACAACAGGCCACAAGATATGAAGCCAGCTCCCCCATCTTGCCCCCTCCCCCATCCCAGGTCCCAACACAGAGATCTCCAACTCCTCCCCTCCACCACTAAACTGCCTACTTCTCTGCTCCATCCCAAGTTGGATTACTCTCCTGATGCAGACATTTTTGTGGTGTGAAATCATCTCCTCTCCAGCCAGCTGAAGCTGGGAGCTCACTACAGCCCACTATAGCTGGCCAGCCCTCCCTTCCCCTGCCACGTCCCCATACCCTCAGTACCTCTCCTCTAAGCACTCAGAGTTTCCACTTGATTTCTTTCCAATTCTGAAAAGAAATGTGAGCAGAGAGGCAAATGCGTGTCTGATTCAGCTCTGTCCTTTCCCCACAGCTCCTGCCATATGGCTGACTCCCAGGAAGTGGTGATTAAAATGAATTTGTTATATCAAGACACAGAGAGAGAGACAGTGTCAAAGGAAGAAAGAGTCAGACACTGACATACAGAGTGTGAGGGAGATGGGGGAGAGACAGAAAGAAAGAGACAGAGGTTGGGAGTAGAAGAGACAGACATAGAAATAAATATGCAGAAACCTTATCGAAAACTTGGCAGTAAGAAAAAAGGTTGAGTGCATATTCTTTGAATGTTAGGATGAAGCATGGCCTAACCAGTCCATCCAAGGATTATCTTGTTCTCTAAGGGATGTGTCTTTGCATGGCTTGCTATTTACTATTGATTAGGGCTCTGATTTTGTGAAGTTAAATGTTAACTCTTAGATTTCTATCCAGTTAAAAAAAGAACTCTAGAGATTAGTTTTATTGCCTTTGTATCTAACCTAGCAATCTTATTCCAACATTCTTTTAGTGCATATTTTATATATATATATATATATATATGATCTCTCTTTGAATTCTCTTTGAATCAGCTTTTCCTGCTTACTTATTCCCTCATTAATTGGCTAAACTATTGACATATGCTCATGTTTTAATTTGTATAGTCATGTTTTTAATTTTTAGAAACTATACTTTGAGAAGAGAGGCAGAAGTAGAATGAGGTACAGACACAAAAGAGGGTGAGACAGTAAGAGGCAGAGACTGAGAGAGAAGGGAAATGAGATGATAGACACACAGAGAGACAGGAGACCGAGACACAGAGAAACAGAAAAAGACAAAGCCAGAAGGACTGAGACCCAGTAGAACACATACACAAAATCTGAGAGTTAGAAGAGTCAAGAGGTCAAGAAGCAGAGACCAGGCTCAGCCGTGCATATGCACAAAACCATAAATAGTCGTCTTTGGGGACAGGGTGTTTTGGAGTGGAAGAGAGACTTGAAAGGGGGAGTTTAACATTTACATCTTTGTACTTCTGTATGGGATTTCTTTCATAAGCATGTAATCATGTGTTGCTTTACTCTTTTGAAAGAGAGAATAATACATAGAGCAAAAGGCAGAGAGAAACTGTGAGAGAAGCAGAAACCTCCAGAGAGACATCAGGAGGAGACAAAGCAGAGAAAGCAAGGTTCTGATGGAAGGAACGAAGCAAGCTGGAGGTTGAACTAGAGCTGTTTTATCCCATCACTGGTTTCTACCACTACACTGGGAGGCCCTTGAGGGCAGCAACCACTAGTCCATGCCTGAACTCCTTGTGCTCACTAAGCCTGCAGGCTGGCCCACAGTGGTGCTTATCAGAAGTTTGTGTGGGCATCAGGGAGGAAGCAGAGACCCGGCAAACAGACGGATAGAAGGAGGCAGCAGCAAACAGAGCAGACGCAAGCAGCAAACAGCAGATAGAAGCAGGAGCAAACAGAGCCAGAGCAGGTGGAGGGGCCAACAGGAGCCTGGGCTGGGCCTTCTCTTTCCTTCTGGAATCTAGGCTTCCAGGCTGGCAGGTTGGTGCCTTTCAGAGATGTAGGGTCAAGGAGATAGAGGACAAGAGAGCGACCCAGAACAATCTGCAAACTAGAGATGCCTTTTTCTCTTCCAGGCATGTCAGTGTTTAAAATCTTCCTCCATATTCCATGCACCAAGGATGCAAGTAGGTGCTTGGAAAGGGGAAAGGGCTGCTCCAGGGCCAGAAGCCAGCTCTGCTAAACCTTCCTGAGAACCACCAGGCCCACAGGCAGCCACTTCTTTTTGATATGTACAGCCTCATAGCTGAAAGGAAGCTGAGTGCTTGTCAAATTCACCCAAATCTAAGCAATGAGATAGCACAGGCCCAGGGAGAGGTAGAGGCTTGTTCAAGGTCATGTGGTTAACTTTTGTAACATCAGGACAAGAAACCAAGTCTCTGATTCCTACTTTGATATTAGTTCTGCTCTGGCAGTCTATATTCCACAGAGCATCTAGAATGAATCTTTTAAGATGCAAATCATGCTATGTCCCTGCCCTGCTTGAAACCCACTGGCAGAATTCTATCCCCCAATAACATATGTGAAGTTCCTGAGAAGGCTCCTTATAGGAATTTGACTCAGCTGAGAAATCTATCTTTTTTGTCTTTTCCCCTTTCCTTCCTTGCTGCCTAGAATTCAGACATAATGGCTGGAACTCCAGCAGATCTGCTGGGCCACAAAGTGACCTTAAGGGTGGAAATCACCAGCTAAAATAATGGAGCAGAAAGGCAGAAAAGGCCTGGTACCTGATGACCAACCCTGGACTTTCACCTGAGGGGGAAATAACTTCTATTTAGTTTAACCCACTATTATTATTAAGCCAAACTTAGTTCAAATTGAGTCACCTCTAATGCTTCCTATTCCATTAGGATAAAATCCAAATTCTGTTGGTCCCCAAAGCTCTATGCAATAGTGCTTCAGTCCATCTCTCAGGCCTCAGCTTAAACCCTCTGCCTTGCTTAGTGCTCTACCTACTGGCCTTCTCTGTCATCCCTCAACATTGTTCTCCTAACCCAGGGTCTAGCACTTACTCCTCCTTTCTCTGGGATGCTCTAACTCCAGGACATCAAATCCACCCAATCTTAGGTGGACCGACTTCTCAGAGAAGCCTTCACTACACACCTAATCTCAAAAAATTCATTACCCAACCCCCAATCTCCAGTCATTCTATTATACCATCCTGGGATATTTTCTTTATAGCACTTATCACTAGATAAAATTGTCATTTTACTCATGGGTTATTTCCTCTCACCCTCTCCCCAGAATGTAAGTGCTACAAGAACAGGGTTGTGTCTTGCACAGTGCCTGGTATATGTTTGACAGTGGTGAGTTTTTCTATTGTGTACAAATATTTATCAAGAATATGGTTAAAAGGGGGGATTTTAGGTTGTACATATGTTACTAGAATAAAGAAAGTTTAAAAAAATCATAGGATTGTACAACAGAGTGAACCCTAATGTAAACTATGAACTATAGTTAATATTGCAATTATAATATTCTTTCATCAAATTGTGACAAAGATACCATGCTAATGCAAAGTCTTAATAATGGGCTAGGGGGACAAAACGGAAACTCTGTGCTCTGTATTTTCTGCATGTTCTTTCTGTAAATCCACAGCTTCTCCAATTAAAAAAAAAAAAAGATATTTTTAAAAAAGAACATTTATCAAGAATTCACCATATGCCAGGGACATTCTATGGGCTATAAGGCATGAACTGGATATGAAATGTGCCCACGGATGACTTATGGCTTTCTGAGTGAGGAAGTCACATGTATACACAGCTAGAAGACATTACAGAAAGTTGTTTACCCAAACCTTGAAAATATTATGCAATGTGAAAGAAGCCAGTCACAAAAGACCACATATAACAGGTTTCTTTTTGGGATGGTGAAAACGTTCTAAAATTGTCTAAAATTGATTGTGGTGATGGTTACACAACTCAGTGAATATGCTAAAAACCATTGACTTGTACACTTTAAATAGGTAATTTGTATGATATGTGGACTATATCTTAGTAAAGCTGTTGAAAGAAAGAGAAAGAAAAGAAAAGAAGGGAGGGAGGGAGGGAGGGAGGTTGGAAGGAAGGAGGGAAGAAAGAAAAGTTCACTCAGAGCAGAACAGCACAGAGCAGAGGTACAGCATTCTGGGGTACTTGGGAGGGAGAGCTTGATATTGCAGAGTCTCGTAAATGACAGTGAGGATAGAAATGTGGGTGCAAATTTGAGACCGATCTCTAGTGTAGCCTGCGCAGTCTCTTAAATGCAAACTGATGATGTCACTGCCCTGCCAAAACTACTTCATTACCTGCCAGATATTCTTCAAGCTTCTTAAGATGTCTTACAAGTCTCTGCATAGCCTGACGTTGCCTACCCCTCCAGCCTCATCTCTCAGCACACCCCCACTGCACCCCCAACACATTCTAATAAACTGACCCACTTGTAATTGCTCTATCTATCAGGATCTCTTGAACCTCCAACTGCCTCTGTATATAAACTGTTCTCTGCCTGGGAAAAGCTCCCTGTGGTCTTACACTGCTCCCTCCTACCACCCTTCAGTTTTCAGCTTAAAATCCCTTCTTTTGGAAAACTTCTCTGACTCTCAAAGTCTAGGTTAGGCACCTCCCCTGTACGCCCCCCAATAATACTCATCTGTCTTCCTCACTCTACTGTGAGATTCACGAGACCATCCCTTGCTCTCCACTGCATCCCCAGCACGTTGCTCAGTTGCCAGCCCAAGGGAGAGGCTCAATCACTCATCTGAGTGAACGAGATTTTTTTTCTTCTGTTTTTTTTTTTTTTCTTTTCTGTTATTGCTTTTTTTTCCCTCTTTTTTTTTTCCTTTCCTTCTTTTTGTTTTTCTTATTATTATTTTGAGTGAATGAAATTTTATCTAGAAACAGAAGGCAAAGAAACCTCCTCCTCTTAGAACTCCCTTTTATCCCTCCCCACCCGCCAGTTCTCTGCCTCCCCAGGCCTCAGAGAGAAAGCTCAGCTTTTCTGAGGTCATTCTGAGCCCCTCAGGCCACTGGCTTCTGAGCCAGGGCTGATAGGGCTGGGGCTGCATCCAGGTAGGGGGCCTTCCACTCTTTAAGGTCCTCCGATTTCTAGCCCTGGGTTTTGGCACCAAGAGCAGGCAGCATCCAGCTTCTCTCAGCTGCTAAGCTGACCAGGGAATAAGAAAGAGAGTTCTGTGCTCCCTGGAAGGGCACCCGAGGGAGCGGGTGTGGGGACGGGAAGGGTGAGGGCAGTGCCAGGGAATGCCTAGGAGAGAATGGGTCCCTGGGGCTCTCAGATCCCTTCACCCAGTGACCTCCCAGGGCGTCTCCTGCTCTTTCCAATTAAAAAGATCATTTACCATCTGTTTCTCAGAGGCTCTCAAAGGCCCAGGGTAAAGGCAGCCAGGGAAGGGTTAGGCTGGAGAGGAGGCCATTACCTAAAACACAAGGGAGCAGTATTCCTGAGCAGGCCTTCCCAGACTTCAGCCATTCCCATACCACTTTCACCGTTTTTGCCATATCCTCATAACACCTGAAATATAACTTGTTTTATTTTGACTTATTTTTTTTAAACCTAAGTAAATTTAATTTAAAGGAAAGCTTATATCACTTGCCTAAGTGAAAAAAACATTGCTGTGACCAATGTCTCATTTGCCCCTCATGGCCACTGTCCACCCCTCCCCATCTGCTCCAGGCCCAGGGAGGTGACCCATTGGCCTGCATCAGTGGGCTCCCAGGTCCAGTTTCCATCTATTGGCCAGTGGGGAGCATCAGGAGGAGACTGGGAAGAGGGAGAAGAGTGAGGCTGGAATGTTTGTTCCCCCAGCTCCCTGCTGGGGAATGACCTCAGGGTGGCACGCTCCTGTCAGGCCGGCCCTCTCCTGTACTGGAAAAGGTGCCTGCCCTGGTCTCTTCAGGCACCTTCCAGTGCTGGTCCTGGGCGACTGCGCCTTTATAAATATAGCCCCATGATTAAATTATCAAATTACCTATTTTGAAAGTGCCATCTGTTTCTTGTCAAGAACCTGACTGATATACTTGTCATAAATAGAAAATCAGTTTAACAATAATAAAATTATGTTACTAAATTCTAACTAAATGTAAAAAAAGGAATAAATTCTCTAAAATGCTATAGAATGATCTTTAGGCTATGTTATTAAGTAAAAAGCAAACCAACAAATGAAAAACAAGGTACAGAATAATATTTAGAGTGCAAGGAAGAGAGAGAAAAATACAACTAAATTACACATAAAAAATCAATTACTATAAATTTTAAAAAGAAACAAATGAGCCTAATTTTATATCAAATTGGCGGTATAAGCATTCCTGAGAAACATTATTCCAAGTGAATTTAAGAGTACTTTGGCCACTCACCCTTAGTGGAATATATCCCAAGGGAAAAAGTACACTACTTATTACTCTTGGTATTTATTTATTTTTTATTTTTATTTTTATTTTATTTTATTTTATTTTTACCGGGAGGTCACGGGGATCGAACCCGGGTCCCTCCATATGGGAGATGGACGCCCAACCAGTTGAGCCACATCCGACCCCCTCTTGGTATTTAAAATAAGATAAAGCATATAACTCCATATGATAAAGCAAATTATATTAATATTTTTAGCAAGATTTGTTGCCTAAGAGAAAATTTAATTAAATTTAAAAATCTGTAATCCTGAAAGGATGTTCTTTTCAATAAAAGGTACAGGATCAAATGGATATAAATATGGAAAGAAAATGAATTTTCATTAATCACTTCATTAGCAGAGAAATTAATCTGTGGTGTAGAAGTTCAGAGAGTGCCTACCTTTGGGGAAGGGGGGAAGTTGTGACTGAGTGCTTCAGGGATGCTGATAATGTTCTAAATAAGATCTGAGTGGTGGTCAGAAAACCATCAAGGGTACACTTATGATTTTTGTCCTGCACTGTATATATTTTAAAGCAAATTATTAAAAAGATTTTCTTTAAAAATCACTATTTTCGTTCTTAAACATACATATTTTAAATATGTCCACTGAAGAGGCATAAAAGCAAAACAACCCAATAGCCAAGGAAACTTCTAGCATTCCGTGGCTTCTAAATACCATTTCCCAATTAGAAATGATTGGCTCCAGATCTGGGGCAGGAAATCTATAAGATGATCAATCGTGGAACAACTTTATTGAACCAAAAAACAAATAAATTATCAAAGACTACTGAGGTTCTATCAAAAGGATACAATAGCCAATTTGAAGGAGCTTCCACTGGCCAAAGATGGAACCATTTGAGAATCAAAAAGCAATGGCTGCTATGGACAGACTCACAGTAAATAAAAATCCAGGTGTTTATAGTAATTCTCAAGAAAGAAAGAAAAAAAATGAAAGGAGAGGGAAGGAAAAAAACGTATTGATCATTGTTTCAGTCAGGATTCAATGAGAGAAGCAAAAAAAAATTATATACAGACATATACACGTACACATATGTTCAGGTATATTTTTAATATATATATTAGAGGATTTGTTACAGAGATTTGACCTTTGTGGAGCTGGTTAAGTAGACTTTAAGGTTGTTGCTTTCATAACTGGTGCTGTGGCTTGAAGTCCACAGAGCAGACAGGCAACAAGTGTTCTAGAGTGGAGGAGAGCAAGGACAAGCTGGAACTCATGAGGACGGACTGAAATCCACGTCAAGGTGTGGTCACTAAGGTGGCACTGTAAAGGAGAGTCATCAAAAAGCCATTCCACCAGTCTATCAGACCAGCTGCTTCAGGGGAATATGGTAAAGCCAGTGAATTTCATGAGCATGTACTCATTGCTGCACTTCATTTGCTCTGAAATGAGTTTCTTGGTCAAAAGGGATGATGTAGGGACTATGATGGTGGATAAGGTATTCTATAAGTCCACAGATGATAGTTTTGCAGAAGCACTGTAGTCAGGAGAAAGCAAATCCATATTCAGAGTTGGTGCCCGTTCTGGTAAAAGCAAAACACTGCCCCTCTCATGGTAGAAGCAGTCCAGTGTAATCAATCTACCACCAGGTAGCTGGCTGATCTCCCTGGGGAAATATTCCTTATTGGGGATTCAATGTTGGTCCCTGCTGTTGGCAGATTGGCTTTGGTGAGTGGAAGTCCATTTTGCTGAGCCTAAACATAACCTCCATCCCTGCTGCCATGGATGCTTTGTTCATGAGCCCATTGGACAATAACAAAAGTGGCTGGGAAAGAGGCTGACTGACATCCACAGAAGGATAGAACAATGAAGGTTTTTTGCCAAGCCTCCCAGCTGAAAGCAAACTGCTCCTGATAGTCTTTATCAACAGATATAGGGAAAGAAATCATTTGCCAGATCAATAGCTACCTACCAGGTACCAGGAAATATGCTGATTTGTTCCAGGAATGAAATCACATATGAACTCACCACCTAATTAAGTTTAGGATAATCTATTGCCATTCTCCAAGATCCATTTGGCTTCTGTCCAGGTCAAGAAGGTAGTTGAATGGAGATGTGGTAGGAATCATCACTGCAGCACTTTCAAGTCCTTGATTGTGGCGACAATCTCAGCATTACCTCCAGGAATGAGGTATTGCTTTTGGTTTACCATTTTCACAGGCAGGAGCAGTCCTAGTGGCTTCCACTTGGCCTTTTCTACCATAATAGTCCTTATTCCATGAACCAGGGAACCAATGTGGCAATTCTGCCAGTTGCTGTGTATGTCTCCTCCAGTTATACATTCTGGGACTGGGGAATTAACCACAGGATGGGTTTGAAGACCCACTATGAGATGGGCCTGAGCTAAAACCTTTGTAAGCTCCTACTGACTGGTGGATCACAGTGACAAATTGGGTCTCCAGGAATTAGGATCAGTTCAGAGCCAGTGTCCAGTAATCCAAGGTCTGATTATATTTGTTTCCTCAAGACAATCACTGCAGTAATTAGCTGTAGTTCCATTTAGGTAAGGCTAAGAGGAAAGGTAAACAAGGTCTTTGGCAGGATGTTGGGGACTGCTGTGTTTGGAGGAGTCCAATCTCTTAGCGTTCTGTTCTCAACCTGGGTCAAGGGATCCAGCTTCCACTTCATTCAAGGGCTTCAGGGTTTGTTCACTGGTTCAAGACTATGAATTGGTTGAAAGACTGTGATGTGTTTTGGTTATAAAAGTTGGAAGCTCACCAGACCTAAAACTTTTCTGCTTATACAGATCAAGTAAGACTTTAGTAGGCTGCACATCTATTTCATTTCTAGGGACATCATAATCAACTGGGTAATGGCATAGGTCTCCTTGAATCAGATTATTGTGATCACTGCTTTGGTTCGGCTGTCTATTACAGTAACCACGCCTATCTAGTCTTTGGAGATTACTTGCTGCTGCTCGCGCCCTGCCACCCTGGTATCCCATCATCCCCATTGAACGTAGGGCCCCCAGTTCAGTGACAGCAGCTCCCACTGTGAGTCCTGGCCTACAGAGAAGCGCGATCACAGAGCTCTTCAAGGATGCTGGGGTTTCCCTCACAAATCTGTTTCTCATAGTCCTGGTGAAAGGTGTGTCCTCTGGACTCTCCCAGGATCTTACATGGTGGATCCACTCTAGCATTCCAATCTCCCTGAGCTTTTGTACACCTTCCTCTAGAGTATACCAAGGACATTCTGTCATTTCAGCTTCACTTAATGTAGGCCACCTCCGGGTCCATGTTTCAATCAGCCAACCAAGCAAACTGTTAGAGCCATTTGCAGCCCCTTGAGCTAACACATTGAACACAGAATCTCTGCTTAATGAACCCATACTGTTATAACCCAGGAGATCGACCACACTCAGACTTTAACCACTTTTATGAAGTTTATTGAGCTAAGCCAGCAGGTGTCTGCAGCACCTCTCATGCAGGAGAGAACTGCAGCACCCAGGTTTTAAAATGGCTCCTTTTTATAGGGGGTTGCTGTCGCAGTTTGCAAGCAAGCCAGATAAACAGAAGCAGATTTTGGCAGTTAGCTAGAATTTGCACAGAATGCCCTGATAGCCTGGGGCACAGCTGCAGGGTTGAGATGTCCTTGCAGGATTGTTCAAAGGAGGGGAGGTTGTGTGCTTTTCAGATAAGACACTTAGGAGACAGTGGGAAACTTTTCTTTTCTACGTTACTCTGGTTGCCATGAAGGCCTATGGGTAGGCTAATTTAGGGTTCAACAATACGAATAAATTCAGCCTGATCCAACTTTATATTCCTTCCACCCTGCTCCCATACCCTTAAGATCCACTCCCACACATATTCCTCAGGTTTCTGTCGATACAAATTGGCAAAATCATACAATTCCTTTGGGGTGTATTGCACCTCCACATGAGTCACACCTTTTTTTTTTTTAAAGATTTATTTATTTACTTTATCCATTTTAAACCCCCCCTTCCCCATTTGCTGTTTTTTGTGTCCATTCGCTGGGCAACTCTCCATGTCTGTTTCCTGCCATCTCTTCTCATCGTCCTCCTCCAGTCTTCACCAGGATTCGATGCTGGAGACCTCCGATGTAGGAGAGAGGTATTCTGCTGCCTGCGCCACCTCAGCTCCTGGCTTCTGGAGCTTTTGGAGCATCTCGTTTTGTCTCTCCCCTGTTACGTCATCATCCTGCTGCATGGCTCTCGGGGCCCTACGGCTCAGCGGCACACAGAGCCTGGCAGCCCATGCGCCTTCGGGAGGTCCCGGGGATCGAACCCAGGTCCCTCCATATGGCAGACGGACGCCCAACCATTTGAGCCACATCCGCTCCCTGAGTCACACCTTGTGTCACACCCTTAGGGGCCTGACAGGCCTTGAGTCTCTCAGTCTCAATCCTGTAGCTGTAGAAGAAAAGAGTTTCTCTTAAGACAGTCAATTTAGCTTTCAGCTGTTCTAGGCAGACCTCAAGCTGGAAATTTAAAGCCCTGAGCTCATAATTTTCTTTCTCTATCTTTTCCAGCACACTTAAAAGGGACCAATCAACTCCATTATACTCATTTTTGCTAATATGTTCTATGTCAGCATGTACGTGGTCACTCAGAAACTTGCCTTCTATAGGTACTTGATTGTATGAATCTAATTTGAGTACACGTTTTGCCACTGCAAGCCAGGGACTATTGGTGTCCCCTTTACTACTGCAAACAACGCCATTGGTGCCTTTAAATCTAAGCAGACCAGAGAACCAGTCCCAGAAAACCCCGAACCAGTTCAGAAAACTCATCTTTTTAAAGATTCTGTTCCTCTGGAACCACTTTCAGTACCAAATTCTATGTCACAGTTCAATCAGAGAGGAGAATCACCAGGAGCTATCTATGTTTCAGGGATTTGTTATAGCAATTTGATCTTACGTTAAGCAGACTCTGTATGGCTGTTGTCTTCACAGCTGATGCTGGAGCCTGGAGTTCACTGGGAAGGCAGCCTTCAGGGGAAGGTGGATGTAAAATGGAGAAGAAAGGACAAGCTGCAGTCCACGAGCTTGAACCAGAACTCACAACGGCGAAGTACTAAAACCACGTCAATTCTCGCTGATCTGACCTTGATGATGAAGATGTCCGCAAGAGAAGCTGGTGGCCTTCATCACAGAGCTAAACATCCATCTGGCCCAGAAGTTGGAGGGATGAAGGAGAACACAGGTGTGGAGCAGTTACAGGGCCAGCTATTCCCTTGCACCAAGGATGTGAGCCAGCAGATGATCAAGAACCAATGTGTGTGAGCTACAGTGTCTTCTGCTTAAATACCACCCTCCAAATCTCCCACCCTAACTGGATTATGACCCACCCTAACTGGAAATTTACAGGCAAGGGAATTCTGGGAAATGTAATTCAGCCTAGCCCAGGTGATACATTATAACGCCATCACAATCACCTTTTGGAAAGTGATACACAAAGGAAAAGAGCATCAACCATCCATCCTGCTTTTCCATTTCTCCTTTAATACATGAAAATGCACTGTTAAAATTGAAGATTACTATTTTGCAGCCTCTAATAATGGATTCAGTCAATGATCATCAATGAATGAAAGGTTGATGGAGAACTATATAATGAGTAGATAAGGACAACAGTGCTTAAACCCACCAAATGATCTTAACATAAAGAGTGGAACAACTAGATACATGTGCTTCAAAATGTGAAGCAATAGGAAGTTCACGCTGTGACCTAAGAAGTATTCATGGCAAAAAAATAAGAATAACCTGGATCTAAATGTAATTATTAGGTTACAAGATATACAATGAATAAAGGAATATGTCTAAAAATACCACAACAATCCAATCACCAGGAGAATAGAATCCAATCAGTCAAATCCAAAATGTGGGAAATTCTGCAGGATGAATGACCTGGTTTCTCCAATAAATAAATGGCATGAAAAAAGATGGAGGTGGGGGTGCAGAGAGGAATTCCAATAGATTAAAAGAGACATGAGAACAAAATAGAGGGCATGGGCTTCATTGGATCCTGATTCAAGCCAACCAAATACAAACAGGCATTTTCGAGACAATCTGGAAAATTTCAACAAAAATTGGATGTTGAGCAATATTAAGAGAATTACTGTTAATTTTGTTGGGTGAGAAAATATAATTGTTGTTAGGTTAAAAAAAAGTCTTTATCTGTTAGATATACATACTGAAATATTAATGGGTATAATGATGTTTGTTTTGAAGTACTCCTAAGGTGGGGAAAAACTGTGATGGCCTGGGTATATATAAAATAAGATTGATAAAATGTTGACAGCAATTGAGACTGGATGATGGGTAGATGGCAAGGTAATTATATAATTCTCCTTGCTTAGGAGTATGCTTAAAAATTTCCATAAAACATTAAAATAATAATATTAAATATTAAATGAATTTTGTTACTTGTGAAGACTCTGAGACTGAAGTCAGCCCCCTTGTTAAAAAGGGAAAGATTAGCAAATGTTAGAAAGGTGTTAGCTAGCACTGAATTAAGACTTTCCTTGACGTGATCAGAAGGCGTGGAAAATAATTTAAAAGAAAATAATTCACTCATGTGGATTCAGTGTTATTTCATGCTAAAATAATTTTCAGAACAAAAAGAGATGTGCATCCCACCTTGAGGAACTCTGGTATTGTAAAACAAACCTAGAGTTGGGAGGCAAGAGACCTGGAGTCTAATTCTTGCTTAGTTATCATCTAATGGGAGGTCCCCTTTCCTTGGTTTCCTCATCTTTAAAATGGGAGAAGTCAGTCTAAAAGATCTCTAGGATCTAATCATTAAGTGTTTAACAATGTATTCAGTCATATAACAATCATTTATTGGATACCTACTGTGTACTCTGCTGGACATATCCTCTGCCTTCAGAGAGCCTGCAGTCTGAATATAATCTGCCACCTCCAAGAGAATGCGTTAGCTACTCTGAAGTAGCCTAGTGGAACATTTTGGAAGGAAGCAGTTTTCTCTCAGGTCTTCTGCCTACTTAAATGTCCCGATTCTCTTCCTAGGCCATCTGCATTTCGGCACAGCTGGGAGGACAGCTGTTGCATTCCCGTGACCAGAGTCTTCAGCGCTCTAAATGACCAGGCTGTGTGATATTCTTATCTCTGCAGTGGGGCCACCCACACACATTTGCTGAGAGGGGCAGGATGTTCCTCCAGAGGAAGACCGAAGTGCGGTTACCAGAGAAGGACAAAGTGCACCAGCCCACTCCCTTTCTTACCTCGCTCCGAATACTAGAATAAACATAACAGAGTTTCTCATTTCCTCTGAGGAGCGACAACATTGAAAATTCCAATTTTACTTTTTAACTCACCCCATCAATAGGAATCAGCCCAATCAGCAAATTGGTTTCACCTCTCTACATCTCAGGTTTTTCTCTCTGTAGAATGGAGATGGTAATGGTATCTATTCCCCTACAGCAGTGGAGAAGATTCAGAGAAATAATTCATGCAAAATGCTTAGCACAGGGCCTTGCCATATGAAAAAAAACTCAATAAATGGCAACTATTTCACCACCTCTTGTCTGTTCAATCCAGTTCACCAGACCAGAAAAGCAATTTCCTGGCTTGGCCAGGCTACCCGGAGTCTAACCCCTTTTTCCAGGACCTTCTCCTTGACCATTTGTGGCCCCTGCTTCCATTCTCCTTCTCCTCATAGGACCCAAGAAGCCCAGCCTTGGCCCCAGTCATTCAGTTTCTGGCCTGAGTCATTCTTTGGGTCAAATGATCCAATCAGTTTTGCTTGAAACTCCCAAGAAACCAATCAGGTACTCTTTCTTGAGTGTTCTGTGGAGTACTAATGCCCATTAAAAACAAACACTGTGTAATATTTAGGTAATCTAAGCACCTTTTAATATATATATATATAATAATAATATATATATATACACAATATATATATTAATATTATATATATATAAATAACATTTTTGTAAGCAGATGCACATATATGCATATATATTTATATATCACTTTACAAATATTGGTGTGTATTGTGAAAAATTTGATTTTTACCCACAATAAAAATAAATTAAAAAAAAAAAAAACACAAAAAAACAGCCCAGATGCTGAGGTGGATCTGGCCTTTTGTTTTTCTTGAAGACTTTCCCAAGTTCCCTTGACAGACACACCCAGCCCTTCTCTCCCTTAATACTAACCCCAGGACGTTCTGATCTGCCTTGTTTCAACATGCCCTAATTTTTCTAGCCTCATCTCCAGAACAGATTATGTTACCCTGGGTTTTCAGGAGACCTCCCAAACAATCCAAACCCTTTAAAATTCAACATTCAATGGCTTCCTTTCTCCCACATAGTCAAGGCCAGAATGCCCAGCTTGGTCTCCAGGATCCCCCAAAATCTGACCTCATCTCCCACTTCTTATAGGTAACCTATGCTTGAGTCATACTGTAACTAGTGATTATTCCCTATTAGAGCACCTACCTACCCTCTGGCTTTTTCCCAAATTCAACAAATACTTTTCTGGGCTTTAGGAAAATCCTTTCTCCTCTGTATAATCTGAAAGAAATTTCATATGCCTTCAGGGATCAGGCAGATAATAAGATATGGCAAAACAGTTTAAAGCAAGAGGGTGGGGCAGGGCCTGAAAAGAGCCAGAGAGAACATGCTCTGCCTAAAGACATTCACATTCAAAATGTTTAAAAACAAAATGATAACCAGATAAAACACACATCTGCTGGTCTGGGACATTCCATAGGTCATTGCTTTCAAACTGTAGTACAATCCCAATTTCAGATGAACTCATATGCAGAACCCCTTTATAAAAATAGGCAAAAGTAGTTCTATTAATATAAAATTATTTTATGATTTTAAATGTATTATCTTACATGTTATAAAACCAGTCAAGGAGAAGAATAAGTATTGGTGATCCCAAACACTTGAAATCGGGGTTTGGGTGACAATTATAGTCTTTTTTTTTTTTTTTTTTTTAATTTTACTGGGAGGTCCCGGGGATCGAACCCAGGTCCCTCCATATGGCAGACGGATGCCCAACCATTTGAGCCACATCCGCCCCCCACAATTATAGTCTTAAATCAGCCTCAGCAGCCAATTTATTGCCCAATAAGGTTTTTTTTCAATTGTATGACATTGAGAAAAATACCAGCTTTACAGATATGTAGTTGTAAATGGTAAGAGGTTTTTAAATAGCTTGCCTTGACTCCTCCAGGGAAGGGCATGAGATGAAATGTCAGACTGCCAAGGGCATCCTTTTCCCTGCTGGGCTTGACTAGAAGCAGAGGAAGATTCAGAGTAGCAGCAGCCTTCTGAGATGGGTAGGGGAGGCCTGCAGTAGCCTGAAGCCAACATGGAAGAGAAGAGAGTAGAGAGAAAGAGAGAGAGAGAGAGAAGCTGGTCCTGGGACACTGGTCTGAGCCCTAAAGCAGCCTGGGGAAGACACTGCCATTTGCCTGCCCAGTATCCCCTCCTCCTCCATCTTATCAGCGGAACCTCAGTTTTGCTCAAAGAGCTCTATGTCTAGCTCAAAATATTCAGCTTCCTAGACTTTGTTCTAGCCAAAGCCTTGTAAGCAGAAGTCAGTGCATGGGGCTTCTGGGGAAGCCTGTGAGAGGAAGAGGGGGACTTTACACTTCATGGATCTTCTCCCTGCCTGGATGGCAAACATGAGACTGGGGGTGGAGCAGCAGGAGAATGGAAACCACAAGGAAAGGCTAACAGAAGGAGATACAGCGCTGAGAACCAACCTTCAGATTTCCTGTAAAGTAGGGGAAAAACCGCCAGAATAAATTTCCATACACACAGCACAATGCAATCTCTAACTCCTACATACCCCTGCTCCTAGACTTTTTTTTTTTTTTTTTTTTTTTTTTACCGGGAGGTCCCGGGGATGGAACCCGGATCCCTCCATATGGGAGACAGACGCCCAACCAGTTGAGCCCCATCCGACCCCTGCTCCTAGACTTTTGATTATAGGAGCCCATAAATCCCAATTTTGCTTACACTGTTATGGGTTGGGTTTCTGTCACTCTCGACAGAAGAAATCTTATTTCTGACTTTGAGGAGATACAATGCTTATTTCAGGGCCATTTCCAGCAGGCGTGTAGCCCCTCCTCACTTCTGGGAGACAAGGTGAGCCCCAATCCTACCTTTAAGAGAAAGGTAGCTTGTATATGGCAGAGGAGAATCACCCTGTGGCCTCGGAGGAAGATCAAAGCAGGAGGTAGAGAGAGGAAGTACTGGGAGCAGGGGCAAGAGGCGCCTGAGGGGAGCAGAAAGTTTGTTCTGGCTTAAGAAAGGAGCTGAAGCAATGTCTGGAGCAGCAGTCTGGGTCACAAAAGTAATTTTCATGACTCTACAGCCTAGCTATGTAGGGGTGGCTCCCTCCAACTTTTAGCACACTGTTATTGGCCCTTACTCTTCTGAGGCATGTGAAGAACTGCATTCTTTTGAGGGCCTCCTTCTTTAGAACTTTTCCTCTTTCCTGGAGGAGGTCAAAGAGGAGGTGGGTCATTTTCAACTCCATTAGAATTTATTTTCTTAATTTACAAGTTTTTTAAAACTTAGGTACTATTAATACTGTGTTAAAAATAGATGTGCCTATTTTTGTATGATAATCAAATGTTGTAAAATACATTTATTTGTTTTACTTTTGCTGGTCAGTTCTATCATGATTATTGTGCCACAATTCATTGTGCATAATATGAAAACCAGCTCCAGCAGCTCTGCTAGCAAAAAGGACATGGTGGTGAGGAAGTCCTGAGTGGCTGTGAACACTGTGCCAAAGGGCTCAGCACCCCATGCCCCACACCTGCGAGTGACGCCTGCGATGGTGGAATGCCACCAGGTATCTGACAGCTGTGGACTTGGCAGTTTGAATTTAAATATGTACAATGTCTTACAGTTTCTCTCTAATGAAAATCAATTTTAAAATAAAAAATGTCTAACTTTAAAAAAAAAAAAAAAAAAAAAGAGGAGGTGGGGGAAGAATAAGGATTAACCTGAGCAGGCGCACACTTTGGAGCCTGTAAGACCTGAATTTAAGTCCTGAGTCTGCGCCAACTTGCTGAAGAACTGGAGCAATGTATTTAATTTCTTTGGGACTCAGTTTCTTCATCTGTAAAATGGGAATGAAAATAGTTATCTCTTAGGACTATGCAGGGATTAGATAAGCTATTAAAATTTAACAGGATAATGGTTACACAACGTCTGTTTGGGGTGGTAGAAAAGTTTAGTAAAGGATGGTGATTATAGTAGCACAATGCTGTGAATGTAATAAATACCACTGAATTGTGTACTTGAAAGCAGTTAAAATGGGAAATGTTATATTGTGTATATATATTACCACAGTAAAATTAAAAAAATGAAAACCAGAAAAAAAAAAAAAGTGACTATTGGGGAAAACTGGGCTAAGGGTACATGGGTCCTCTCTGCACTGTATTTCCAACTTCTTAATTTAAAAATAAAACTTTTTTTTTTAAAGTAAAAAAAAAAATTAACCAGAAGAAGGAAAAAGGCAAAAATCCATAAGTCATGGGTGGAGGCAATAGGAGTGATGTGCTGAGATAATCTGATAGAACAGAAATGGAGTTTTCTATGAACTCTTAATTAGATCATTTTTGATGTTCTTAGAGAGATAAAAGTGAAGACTAGAATTTTTAAATGAATTGTGACTGTGGGACTTTGCTTTCTTGAACTGTGACCCTGACAGACTGGACCATAAGAAGCTTTGAGATTTTCCTGGGTCATGCATGTGGAGATCTGTCTTTTTCTGATCACCTTCCTCCACCCCAACGCGCCTCTGAACAGTCTGCCCAGCACCCCCTGCCCAACATTTCTCTCAGAAGAGTTGTCAGGTTAAGGACAAAAGCAACACCCTCTGCCCCTGGGTCTCTCATACCACCCTCTCTTTACCTCTGGGATGGACCCAAAGCCTCCTGTGCTGGGGGACATGGAGAGGCCTGAAGAGCAGGAGATGAGCTAAACCGCTTAGACTCCCCACCATGCTTCTCACCCTGAGAGCTTCCTGTGGTCCCTCCGGCCAGATGAGTGGTTTCTCGCACTCCTTTGCCCAGGACAAAAGTAAACGATGCAGGCAGAAAGCCCTGTGGCTGCAATGCCCCCTGACAGAAAAGCTGCCTGATTCGGAGGCCTGCTGAGGCTCCCTGACTAGGCCGGAGATGGCCCTGCCTTTGAGGAGGCTGTGGTCCCCACATATCGAGGGTCCCTACTTCGGCAGTGTTTGAAGCTCCATCGGATCAGTTTGCAGTGTTGGGGGCTGACACACTCTGACAGGGTGAGAAAGATGCTCTTAGTAAATGCTAACACTCTCACTTCCATACCTCAGGGCATGTTCCCCGCATCAACATGCTGAATTAGAGATTGAGGGAGGTGTACAAAGTCAGAGCAAAGGGTGGTCTGAAGAGATGTGACATGCAGGTAGGGTGATGAAGTGTTCCTGCCCCCAGTAAAGTCTATCCTTCTCCTCACAGGAAGAGCACACAGTAAACATATATTAAATGCAAGCTATTATAATTAATGGTAATGGAAAACATCAGGACAAGTCAGTTCTAGGTTCAGCCCTACTGTAGATTGCTGGTCACTTCAAGTAAATCTCTCAACCTCTCTGGATCTATGCTTCCTCCTCTGACACATAAAAGTGTTGCACCACACCCGAAGAGCCAAAAGTATTCTAAAAAAGAAGAGCAATGTGGGAGGAATTTCACTGCCTGACCTTGAAACATATTACAAAGCTACAGTAGTCAAAACAGCATGGTACTGGCATAAAGATAGACACATTGATCAGTGGAATAGAATTGAGAATCCAGAAATAAACCCTCACCTATATAGTCAACTGGTTTTTGACAAACCTACCAAGCCCATGCTAATGGGAAAAAACAGTCTCTTCAACAAATGGTGTTGGGAGAACTGGATATCTATAACCAAAAGAATGAAAGAGGACCCCTATCTCACCCCCTATACAAGAGTCAACTCAAAATGGATCAGAGATCTAAATATAAAAGCCAGGACCATAAAACTACCAGAAGAAAATGTAGGGAAACATCTTCAAGACCTTGTAGTAGGTGGTGGTTTCTTGGACCTTACACCCAAAGCACGTGCAACAAAAGAAAAAAGTAGATAAATGGGACCTCCTCAAAATTAAACACTTTTGCACCACACAGGACTTTGTCAAAAGGGTGAAAAGGCAGCCAACTCAATGGGAAAAAATATTTGGAAATCACATATCTGATAAGGGCTTAATATCCAGGATATATAAAGAGATGTTACAACTCAACAATAAAAAGACAAATGACCCAATTAAAAAATGGGCCAAAGA